>OX411307.1:66206375-66558666 GCA_948150685.1 Rhaphigaster nebulosa | reverse complement strand
CATGCTTGATCACCATCCACGGTTCGATCGTTTCATCTATTCAGCTCAAGTTGGGCTCTCTCTTGTATGAGAAGTCTTCATTCGAAAACCATTTGTAAGATTCCTTCAAACGGTTCGCTCCTGAGAGACAGATGAAAGGACTATGTGCGCTAAGGTGGGGTCTTTGTTTTCATAGAAAGCGGCTAGTGAATTGTCTTTGATGGCTCAAGGAGCTTCTATTTGAAGTTGGTACTTCTTCTTTTCTTTCCATCTATTGCGACAGTTCTTTAAGAATGTTTATTATAATTATAATGGAGGACTCAAAAATGGAAAAGGGTGAGATAATCCGGCTTTGACAACTGTTCATTTGGTTTGAGTACAGATTGTAAATCAAAACTAGAGATCGACAAAATTTTTTAAATTAATCTAGCAGCTCGCGTGTCTAACGATTTTTTTAAATTAAATAGAATGCAATTTAATTAAACAGTTAAAATTAAGGGAATTCGACAAACAAAGTTGATGTTTTTAATTTTGTGGATTTATATTTTCTAATCATAGCAGTAAGCAGACTTTTATTTAGTTGATTAGTATAGAAAATATATATATATAGTATGTACTAATTTTCAAAGATTCAAAAACTGACAAAGTTGTAACTGAAGTATTACTGGTTTCCTGGATACCTGGTTTCCCTACAAGAGCATTTAATCTTTCCACCCTAGATTTTCAGCATAGCAGAGACACTAAGATACTCTTGATCTTAAAAAAAATAAGTATTAAATTCAAGCAGACTGTCATTACACCTTTTATCTTTGCCACTTCTTAAGATTAACAGTTGAGTATCAATAGGGACTGTGGGCATATAAAATTGATTTATCTAAATCCCGCCAAAATTATTACAACTAGATCATGAAACTTGCCCTTAATCTGAGAATCACCCATATAGATCGCCGGTGCGAGATACAAGCCTTGTCAAACTAAATAAAGTAAACAAATTCCTTCAGTCAGAAATTTGTCAATTAAGTAAAACGGCTATTTCACAACAGATCGCAGATAGAGCTAGTTTCTCTTGTACGCTAGACAAAGAAAAAGCCAGAAAAACCAATAAATAATCTCGTTTATTGCCAAACATTTTACAAATTTTAAATCAAGATAACGAATTGGAAATAACTGTTTAAACATTACTGATTAATTTGTAGCAAGTCGTCTCTAATTCACATTATGGGAGCTTTAAATTAAAATAATTAAGATTATTTAAACCTAACGATAAATGCAAAATAAAATAATAAAATATATAATAAATTAATTTGTGAAAAGTACACTTCCCATAAATATATAACTTATCATTATTAAGTTATAAATATTTGGATTTTTGTAAGTTGATGTTGTATTGTAGAAAAAAAATAACTTGAAGACGAAGAAGGAGTTATAAAAGTGTTTTTAAAAATATTATTTCACAAATTAATTTATTATATATATATATATATATATATATATATATATATATATATATGTATGTATATTAACTTCCCTATATAGTAAAAATTGTTTAATATAATAAAATATACATATTTAAGAATTTATTTTTAAAACCTTATTTTGAGATTAAGTAAATAAAATTTGAAGAGCTGTGTACTCTTCAAATTTTATTTACTAATAAATATTATTATTTCCTAAGTATGAAGGTGCGGTATTCGTCCGCTACTTGATATCGCCGAGGTGGAATATTTAAACGATAGACTGTAAAGGAGGGGGAGGGGATGAGGAGTGTGGTTGTGATTTACTGACTTAGGTATGACGGGAGGCTAGAGTTCCAGAAAAACCTGAAAGGGATGGAGTTTTTGTCGGGAGGACCTTACACAGGAGAGATTTGGTGGGATTTTTAACCCCTCCTAACCCACAATTACCTCCCACTCTTAGGACCCCCTCTCATCTTGCCTATACCTTAAATCAAAGTTATTAAAAAGTGTTTAAGAAAAGAAAATAAAAAGTATGTATTTTTTTTTATAATTCGAGAAGGCATTGAGATTAAAACTTTGTTTTAGAGTCAGGATAAATATATATATATATATATATATATATATATATATATATATATATATATATATATATATATATACATATTATATCGCTCATTTGGAAGAAGAGTTCGACAATACAAACAAATTTGTTTTTATTTTTTTTTTTTTCCACTGACGTATATTTCATTGAGAAAAATGTCAGATCTTTATTTTCAGCAATTACTGTAATAAAAAATTATTGCTATGATGAAATAAGTAATCGAGATGCAGTCAATCATATGAGCCATCATCAGGGCTGAAATTAATCTTAATTGCATTAAAGATACAAGAAATATAAGATATGCTTAGTAAAAATACATATAATAAAGGTGAATTACAGATAACTTAGTAATAAGGATATAAATAATAATAAAATGCAGATAATAATAATGAAATATTAATATACTAATATAAAATACAAAAATACTATGACAAAACTAACCTATTTTATTTTTGTATTTTATATTAGTACATTAGTATTACATTAATATTACCTGTATTTTATTATTATTCATATAATTATTACTAATTTATCAATATTTCACCTTTATTAATTGTATTTTTTACGGAACATACATCTCTTGTATCTGCTGTTTAATTTCAGCCCTGATGATGGCTCACATGATCGAGCCGAAATGTCAGCTTGTACAATAAATATCTGATGTGGGCAACACATGGCTTCCTTGTACGCCTATTAAATTATAAATCCGTGTCTCAAAAAGTGATACTGAATTTGGTTACTAGTTTCCGAAGATTGACACTCGGCGTCCCGACATTCATCTATTGACACACACACACAAAAACACACACTCTTGTTACTGGAGGTCTCATTCCGTTATTATACTCGTATGTCGTTTTCCTTCAGTAGGCAACTAGTTTCCAAGATATTTCTACATGTTCCGTGACATGTAAATATCACTGGATAAAGCATTGGAAATCGACAGTTTCGACATTTTAAGCGGAAAAACCCACTTAACTAGTAGTATCTTATTCTCATTCTAGTATCTTATTCTCATGCTGCAGACTTGTTGATCTCACAAATGGGTAGGAAAACCAGTATTTTACACTCAATTTTAACACTCTTGATATTAATAAAAATAAATTATTTTTAATGTTGTAATTATATTATTGTTATGCTAGTTGGGAGACCTAAAGATATCGATTTTCTTCTGTATGAATTGGCAATTGAAAACATCATTATTTCTGTTAAAAATATATTGTTCATTCAATAAAATATTTTGATTTGATTATTATTTCCAAATTCAATTTATTTTTTAATAAAAAGGTTATTGTTTCAAAAATGTATGGATAATCTTATTATCCATAAACTCTTAACAAGCTTGTACTTTTAGTTTTTATGAAATTTGATCCGTGATTAAAATATAAAGAAATGAAGATTAACTTCTTTTTTTTTTTTAAACAAAAATGGTAAGTAGTATTGAATAAAAAACTGTTCGACTGATGTTTTATCAGTAAGTTGAGAAACAGTGATAAACCTATATAGGAAAAAAAGTCCTTTTTAAAAATAAAATAAAAAAAAAAACAACTGCGTTTAATTAATCTTACCCGTTCCATGTGAATATATTATTTTTATGAATAACTTGCCGTTTGAAATGTAATATGTAAATAACCATATCTATCTATCGACACGAGTAATGGCAATTTTATTATGATTTATTTGTTTGTTAATTTGTTTTTGAGGAAAGCCCCCACAAAAACATAGGCCTCAACTCAACCTAATTGTAGGTAAATAATTTACAAATATATTTAAATAACAAAAGAAACAGAACATAAATTAGTTTAAAATAAAAATAAAGCAAAATATCGTTGAATTTAAAAGTAAGTATTCAAAGGTTATAAAGAATTATGTGTATAAGGAATGCAATTGTGCCTGGACATAGATTACAAATAAGATAAAAATAACACAATTTAAAACCAAATAAATTAGGATAAAATAATCATCTATATAGGAAGATAATGTGTACAATTATACAATATAAAAATAATATATATATATATATATATATATATATATATATATATATATATATATATATATATATATATTCATCTTTTCCTTACATGGTACCCTCACATAAGTACCGTTTTTTAGAAATATTTGCTCCATGCCTTAAAGGCATACTTCATGAATGATAATAATAATAAGTTTACATATTCATTTCATTTAAAATTTAAGTATTAAATTGAAAAAAATAAATAATAAATAAAAAAAACAAATAAAAATATATAAATTGAAAACAAAACTGAACCAAACAAATTAATAAAATACAAAATTAAGCCAACAAGAAATTACCTACGCTGTCCAGCATTGACCAGTCAATAATTTGCAGTCATTAAGTAAATTTTTAAAATTTCGGATTTGTCCGTCTTCATCGCATAAGTCTGTTTGTATAATGTTGAATCGTTTTAGGTATTGTTTTGTGTTACATGTTCTGTCAGTAGGTTGTGTTAGTTTGTATGTATGTGTATATAAATATATATATATATATATATATATATATATAATTATAAATATATTTTTGTATGTAAATAACTATACCCTATTGCATGTACACATTACAAACACATTCCGATAAAAGTTAATAATAACAACAAGATAGAACAATAAATAGAAAAAGGAAAAATATATTTTATTTAATAAAATTAATATTACTAGCGAATTATTAGGGATCTTGCTGCAATTTTGTTACCGGTTGAACTAGTTTTATACGGTGCATGAATGATAAGGGATTTATAATAAAGGCTCTAAATGCCGAAAATCTTATTTAAATGATTATAAACATTTCTTAAGGGGGTCACTGACGATCACTCCAATCAAATCACTCCACTCCAAATGGAACATGGAATAACCGTCAGTGTGAAATCCTATTTGGAGTGGTTGGAGTTCCATCGGCATTAAAATCCACCGCGTTACATCAAAATCCAATCACTCCAACTGATCGTGAGTGTGGAAAGCGGATGGAGTGGAACAATGAATTGCATAGTTCTTCGCGCAGTTTTTAAGCTGGTCCATACTAATAATAATAAAAATAATTTATCACTAAATATATCGTTGTTAAAATTTACGACATTGATTGTATAGAATATTTTTAAAAAATATTGATATGAAAAAATTATGTTAGAAAATACTTATAAATGTTAATTATAAGTAAATAAACATTTTTAGTGGATATATAATTTCTAATATGTATAAAATATCCATTATTTTTTATATTTTTTGGAGAGGGGTTCAAGATTAAATTATTAATGGTTTTGGCTATTGAAGAGCCACTATTTTTAGCCCCATTAATGCATGTTTAAGTGAGGTAGTATGGGTAAAAAAATGGAACAATGGAGTGGAGTGCTGGTTCAGGGGGGCCCTCGAAATTGTCTTAACTACAAGTGCTCCAGCTGTTCCAATTCAGTGTTACACATTCCATTTGGAGTGATTGTCAGTAGCCGCCTTTAGGGTAGAAATATTTGTTAATGATAATAATTTAGTCAGCCGGGTTCTATTATATTCGGTAGATAATACTGCTTATTATCTTTGTACATCGGGGACCTAACCTCCGGCGCCCTCGTTCAGTGGCTTAATTATTTAAGCTTGGTTATAGAATGTGATTCTAATGAAATATTTAGGAGAGAGTCTTAGTTGAGCCAATATTTTTATATATTTAAAAGTGGCATCTGTTATCAAATATGGTTGAATGTTGCTAATACTGCCTGTTGTCATGAATAAGTAAAATTGTACTAACCCATTTAAGTGCCATTTTTAGTATTTCTTAGCGGCTATGGGAATATAACTGAAATAAAATTGACCTTGCAGTCAAACAAGTAAGCAAGATAAATTTATAGTGGAGAGGACGCCTAAGTTTTACTCGCGATGAAATAAGCGCAAAGCTACGATTTTTTTTTTTTTTTTTTTTTTTTTTTTAATGAGTGTAAAAGTAATCACTCACAAAAGGTTGATGGTCCTACGGTTACCCCCCCCCCCTCTCCCTCCTCTCCCCTTATACAAATATTAAGGGAGAAAGGTTGAAACGAGAAATTAGAATGAGACTGGCTGCTATTGACTTTTCGCCTAGATTGAAGGGCCTGGGTAGTTGTGATCCGCCATTCTCTGGTGACCATAGCTCCCTAGTGCATTCCAAATCATTAACTTTTTCATTCCCCAACTTTTATTGCACTAATTAATCCTAATAATTCCCAGCGTTCCTTCTTGGTGACACGACCGGATAATTTTATGTTGGACAAAATTAAAGTTCAGGTCTTCATTTAATATCGTTATTTTTAGGTGAAATTACCAAAAAAAAAAAAACTTATATAATTTTTCTCTAAGTAACGTTTCGGGAATTTAATCCCATCTGTTCCTTCTTCGTTTTTACCGAAGCATTCATGTCTATAATGTTTCTTTGCGTCACTAAATAAAATTTCTATTCGCTAAGGAACATTCTTAGGTACGCTTATTTTATTTCTCTTAAATATTATAAATTTTCTTTTTAAAAAAGTAGAATTAGTCTTTGTTAAAACCGTAAAGGGGGATTTCAAGCTGCTGTAATACGCGAAGTTCTATTTTCCATGAAATCGTGGATTATTCGAGATATTTTTTAGAAGAAAATTTGCCTAGTTTACGATGCTGCAATTGAGAATAACCTAACTTAAATAGTTTTTTAGTTATATATTCCTATTTTAAAAAAACACGTGATAACTTTAAACAAAAATAAAATTTAAATTTACTTCTTTCTCATTCGGAATTAAACTAGCTATGGCAGTAAGAAGCTTAAGGGGCATCAAAACTTGATAAATTGACTTCAAATTTTTCTATGTACATTATTATTCAAGTACTTTTTCGTTATGCCTGATTTAAAATTCACAGCCTGAGGATAAGCCTTGATTCAAAATTATAGAAGATTAAATTTTGGCTGGTTTTGTAATCGAAAAGGAAGGAATTTATTAATGTTAAAGGTATAACAAAAGTAAATTAAAAAACAAAACAAAACACAGCAACAAAACAATAAAAACCGCTATTGGCTAAAATCGGGATACATTTTTTTCTCTCTCCTTCTGTCAAGCGCACTTACGTAAGTAAGTAACGTTTCGGGAATTTAATCCTATTTTAAGACTTTTTTTTTTTTACCGCTGTTCCTTCTTCCTTTTTACCAAAACATTCATGTCTATAATATTTCTATATAACAAATGTAAATTAAAAAAGAAAACGAAAAACAGCAACACAACAATAAAACAATAATAAAAACTGCTATCGGCTAAAATCGGATTACATTTTTTTTTTCTCTCCTTCTGTCGCTGCTTCGTGTGTGTAACTTTTCAATTATATCCTTATATATATATATATATACACTTCACGGATATAACGCATAAATAAGGCAGTTATATACAATTAAGTATCTCCCCAGTTTTAAATGACTGAAGTTTTAGTTTTAAACTGAGAACAAACGTTCGTGAATTGGATAAACAGACTGAAATAGAAGATAGAGGGTGAAGGCATGCAACTCTTCAACCACTGATTAAAGTGAATCCTCCAAGTTCTTTAAACCATGACAAATCGCCTCGGCCAAGAACATGTATAAGCTTTTCTAAGCCATTTCATGAGAAGTGAAATATTTTTTTCTACCGTTTCCAAGTCCGTTGAAAAAAGTTTTAAGATTTATTTCTTTTCCTAAGATATAATTATCAAAAAAATTATCTGGAAAACGATAAATTGAAACGTGGAAAATTTATATTCATTATTAATGACAAGCATATTTATTCATATGATTTTGAAAAACAAAGCCTGTTAGTATATTATTATTATTTTTTTTTTTATAATTTAATCTGTTCTATTAAATTATCGCTTACTTAAAATTAATTTTACATAAATATTAGATAAACGTTTGAATCGAATTTTTCTTCCTTAAGATATATTTGTTATTATTTACACGAGATACGCAACAGTGTACATCTATGTTTACTTCTTTTTTTTCAACCTTTTATAATTTTTATGTTAGGAATTGATCATAATTGATCCTTCTATACCATCATGCAGACGTCAGCTATTTTTTATATGTTTCTCCCCTGTATAATTATTTTCCTTTTTTACTTTCCAAATCTATGGTCAGTCAGAATTACTTTAATCTATTTTTCGTCTAGTCATTTATAATTTTTAAATATTTTCTTCTAAATTTGATGTCATTCCAAGCGTCCTAGAGGTCGACCGAAACATAGATGGACGAATTGAGTTAGGCCCTATAATAATAATACCTGAGAATTTGGGTTTTGATGGAATTCAATGGAAAGAGGCTTGCAGGCAAGCTATTTATTTAAATTTGATGATATTTGTCTTTATATTTTATTTTTATTTTAAATTAATTTATACTCCTTTATTAGGTTCAGTATTAACCGTTAGTCGTGTTAGAGAATCGTACCATTATTATACTACAAAATAAAGCTCTGCTCTAATTACTAATTTAAAAATTAATTAATTGTTTATGAATATCATTCCCATTTCAATTTAATATATATTTATAACTTATATATATTTTTTGTAAAATAATTATATATATATATATATATATATATATATATATATATATATATATATATATATATATATATATATATATATATATATATGCATCCGATATTACAAGGGAAAGATATATACTAATTATATTCAGACTTTAAGGCGACCTTATGATTGTGACTAATAAATGTCTAGATTTAAAACACCAAGAACAGCTTTAAGACCACTGAATTAAGAGCGCTTTCATGCATCACGATTCAGTTTTAAATGAATGGACACATTACTCACGAAACATTCGGAATAATTTTGTATGCTTTACCGGACGATTTTTTTGAGGAGTTATATATCAAAAGTTATTATATTCACTTTTGGAAAATTATTACAAACAAATTATTAGGGGGACTTCTCCTGGAGATAAGGAAAATTTTTTTATTGAAAACGTTGATTTGTAATAACTATTTGACGGGGAGAAATTTAAGATTTGAAATCAGCTGAATATTTTTGGGTGTAGAATATTAATTCTTCAAAAAAAAAAAATCATTGTTTTTTAAAAGTGGATATATTAACTTTTGATAGAAAACTCCTCATTTGTATATTGCTTACGACTGTAGTACTCATGAGTATCTGATATTATTTTATTGGAACTGTTAAATAATAAAACTGCAATTTTTTCAATCAGAAATACTACGACTGAACAGAAGTACGCTGATAAGTGATTTTTGTAATCACCTACATGATTTAAGAATTATATATATATATATATATATATATATATATATATATATATATATATATATATATATATATATATAGGGCGTAGGAGTGATGACCCTACACCGCAAGCAATACATGTCTATATGAATACCACATCGTGCGGTCAAAGATCTCCATGGTCTATAGTGCCAACCGAAGAAAAAAAAATATATATATATTTTAATATATATATATATATATATATATATATATATATATATATATATATATATATATATATATTAGTTTTTAGTTTTTTTTTATTCTGTCTACGAATTATCATTTTCTCTTTGAGAGAAAAACATTTTATGAGAGTTAATTGGATTTAAAAGACATTAAAGATTTATCGGCCGACTGACAATTGAAGTTCTGTCAACGATATTGCCACAATATGCGATTTTGTTTGTATTATGTGTTTCCTCCATTTTCTACATTTTTCGCTTGATATATCCTCATCCCTCGGACTTACGCGATGTAGTAGTCTCTGTGAACGGTTGTATGCATATGATGATATATTTTTTAATAAACTTTTTTTATATGCTATTTTATATATATATATATATATATATATATATATATATATATATATATATATATATATATATATATTAAATTGTGTTAATTTTGCTTATTTATTTTAATATTATTTTTTTAAATGTTATATTAAATTAGAGGTCTGGACAACAAAACCCATTAAAGAAGAAAGGACAGTAAAACAAGAAAAGGATTTACGCGGTTCAATTTTCGCTGTTCTTGTGTGACGAATTTTCTATAAGGCTTCCTAGAGTACTTACTCACTGCAAACGTACTTACTACATCCGTAGCCCTGATGCAGGCCAGTAAACTAGGCCGAAACGTCGATAGTCCTCAAATAATAAACGGGTATTGCTTGTGACTTGAAAACCAACAACTCAATTTTTGAAGATGGGAAGCTTGTGCTTTTAGATTGCTTATACTTTTACAGTGGAATATGATATGGGAAGATAAGGGAAGCCTGCCTGGCTGTAGCAAGAATTGAACAAGACACATGCATATGTTTCGTAAACTCTGCTAAGAAAGAATTAGTCATTCTATCACTTCATGGGGTTAATAATGATAAGTCAGAGGGAGTAATTAACGATTGTTCATATCGACGATTTATTCTTTTATATTACCATTATATATTACATTATATTATATACTACCGTTTATGATTTTAACTTAAGAACCATCCAACTTGTTAGGTCCCTTTATGCTCACCACGCCTGTATAGTAGTTTTGAAAAAAAAAGCCAAAATAATAAACAAGCCTATATTAAAATTTAAATTATATATATATTAACAAATTACAAGTTTTTCAGTCCTTCCTTTCGCCCGTTTGATCCTTTAATGGCGTCATTAATTAAGAAGTTAATTCATTCGTGGTTCAATACGATGCGCGACATTAATTTCTTTATCATGAGTATTTTTTTAAGATCGCTAATGATTGGCGTAAAATTTTGAATAATCGAAATTTAATAAATACAGTGGACGCTCCCCGAACTGGGCCTTTCGAAATCGGACCAACAAAAAAATGAAAAAATAACCGCATGATCAGATTTACAGTTTTTGAGCTGAAAAAATAAAATAGTAAATAGAAATAAAAGTAGATATGTAAGCTATATGATAGTTATAAAAAAAATATATATAGTATCATGGAAATCACATGTTGCACCACGAGTATGTTTTTTACATTCAAAGATATTAGGCGTATGTGTGTGTATTAAATACAGAAATACTTAAGTATGCGCCAATGCTGGGCTTTATCAAATAGTTTTTAATCGAATAATTTATTAAATAATTTTTTTAAGTCCTCAATAATGCTTCCAATAAGCAAATTACTGATTTATTTTTTGAATTATTCACTATTCAGTAATCATTAATATATCAAAATAATGAATAATAAATTGTTAATTTTTATTTTATCTGAATCTATATTCTTAATTTCTAAATGTGATTCAACCAGTGGTGTACCATGGAGCAAATGGAGCATTTAAAAAACCTTAAATTCAGCATTATTTAAAGACAACAAAGGAAAGATGAAACAAAATAAATTATTGAATACATTTTTTTTATTCGACAAATATTTTTATTGAATACATTTTTTTTTAGTTAAATAATGAATAAAATTATAATAATCGGTTTAATAGCGATTTCAAGCTTCTGTTGAATTATATGCAATGAAAACACTTTTCATCTACGGAGTGAAGTATATTAACAGAATTTTTTTATTTAAAACTGGCATCAGATTTGGTTTTGGCACTCTGAAAAATCCCCATATTCAAATTTTCGGGCGAAATAAAAAATAAAAAAATGTTGACTAAAAATTTCACCAAGGGTCCTCTGCCCTCAAATTTTTTTAAAGATAAAAAAATGCCCATAAATCAGGAACCCTTTGAACGGTTCAAACCAGATTTTGGTCGTCTGTAAAGGTTCTTAATCTACGCGGTTTGCTTTAAGTGTGTTCTGTAATCAGATATTTCTACATAGGCCAAGGTAATGCAATAGCAGTTTATATTAAAGGAAACGAGTCCGAGAAAATCGAAATCGGATAAACGGAAAACGAGATACAGAGCTTCAAATCGAAACGTAATTTCACGGCTTACAAATTTTGAACTCAATCGAAACTGAAAAAAAAGAAGACATTTTTTTGTTTTCGATGATATTTCCAACATAAAGGTTTTTCGGTGCGCTGAATCAAAATCTGCTACAATTTTTCGTGTGAAAAAAATCTATATGGTTAGTTTACCAAATAATCTAAAAACAATTTTCAATTTATTTGACCAAAAAGAGATAATTTTTTGAAGTTTTGTATTTTTTCTTTAATATAAACTGAAAAACAAATGTTTTAATGGAAAAACTCGTCGACATCATACTTAAAACTCGAGATAAAAAATAAAACTGTTTCAGCATGTTCTATTTTTTTTTCTCGGCTCCTAGGGCGCATTGGAACGAACGCCGGCACACACGTCCAATATTTTTGGATGCAGATTCACCAAAAAAAAACTTGGTTGAAATCGGTTACCCATTCACTGTTATCCCATTCACCTGTTAGTGTTATTTTAAATAAGCCGACAGCAAAAGCTTTCGTTGTAGGGCTGATTAAAATACTGTCCGCAATGAAACAGAATCTCCTGAAAAGAAAACATTCTGAAAATTCTCATCACTTAACTCCATCGTTAATTCTGGTTCATGAATCGACTTTGCTTGAGGAATCAGGATTCAAGTATTGTTAGAGGCTGTTCGGCAAATGAATTAGATTGGTTTTACCGTTGCTAGAGGAATAATGAATTTCGCGGCGGGCAATCCTTCTTGAATTAGCCCTATGGAAGCTGTTGTTAAGAGAATTAAACCGGAGCAACTTTGGTAGGAGCAATTCCCTTAAAACCAGCCGCTAGGCAACCCTTCCCCAGGTCACTCTAATACTACCTAATCTCAGTATACAACGGACCCCCGTCTGCTTTTGAAGCAGAGCTCCTTCAGTTAACTCCTCCAAAGAACAGCCACTTTCGTACAAGATCCTTCATGGGACATAGTCATAAAGGCTCAACCGGTTCCGCTCCAGAGACATATCGTTGGCCTGGAAAAAGAGTGCCACAATACGAAAAAGTGGAATTTTACAGGATAAGCGTTTGAATTTCCCCTATTTAGATTGGGATGAAACATCAAATCGGAAATTTTCTTGGACAATACATCTTACCTTATTTGTTTAAAAAAAAGAAGTTAATCTTCAATTTTTGATTATTTAAACATGAATTAAATTGTGGCGCAGATTTTCATAAAAAAAAAAAAAATAAAATAAATTGTTATCAAGCTAAATATTGAAACAAGAAAACTTACATTTTTTTTTCCAAAAGAAACATACATGATTAGAAGTTCACCAAGCAAAAAAAAAAAATCGTATTGTGGTACTGTTCTTCCAAGCCAGCGATACCATAACGGAAGGTGAACAAATATCGTCCCCCTGAGCCGAATTCGAAATTTCAAATATTAAACAAAAGAACAAATTTCAAAAAGAAAAATTAACTCTGTTCAAGCAACTCTGTTACTTTACAAACAGATGCTGGTATCGTTATTCGTCAGAATTAAATAATCTTTCCTCAGAGTAAACAAAAGCATTACGCAATTCCTAAAAGTTGCTCTTAATTACCATTTACTACTTATTTGAAATCAGATACTTTTAAATAATGGCATAAATAAGTCCCCAAAACGAAATTTATTTACATTAGAATACTTAAAACATTTTAATAATTGATTATTTTATTAAAAAAAGTGGCAATTCATTGTAGATTAGTATTAAATCTTTAATTCAAGAAAGGGAGAAATAAGAGGAATCACCAAATCCGTCCCTGGGACGAGTTGAAGAACCTTGCGGGGGACGAATTTAGGACACGACCTACGAAAACAATGGCAGCTTTTCACTTTAATGAGTAAACTTACGGGTATCGGACGATTTGAACATGAAAACAAAATTTTACAATTTACAAAACCGAAATCAAGGTTGTAGAAGTTTTGAGTTTGCAGCCGATTCGACGTGCTAGTTCTCTTGTAGGAGATATTGAAACCTCGGGCGTTATTCACAATATAATAAATCCACACGCATCGGTTCTACATTTCGGATTAATAACGTTGGAGGCATTCATAGTCACAAAATATCCAGAAAAGATTGTAAGGATTCAACCTAGCTTATTGACAGAAAAACTAGCACTGCGAGTTTTTGAACATTCAAAGATCTTAGGCATGTGTATGTAACTAAGAACTCGTATACCTTATGTGATACCATTAATTATATATGTAATTTTCATAACAATAAATGACATATGAATTTAAGCAGCTTGATATACTTCAATATATATATATATATATATATATATATATATATATATATATATATATATATATATATATATATATATATTCATTATATGTATAGATATCCTTATTCAATATAAGAAATACAAAAATGTTTTGATCATTTCAGGAGGGAAAAAATCTACCATATATTATAATATAATAACAGTTGTTTTTTTTTTTATAATATATTTTCTTTTTACTTTATATTTTTTCTACTATGAAACACACACAGTTTTCATTTATATTATAAATGTAATATATTTATAACAAATAAAAACTATACTATATATTAAAAAATAATATAAAATAAGCATGTAAAACTATATAATTTTAGTATAAAAAATATATATAGGAATAAATATTAGGATTGGAAATTTTAAAATGATTAATAAATATTGAAATCCTTCTTAGAGAATATGTTAGGCAGAAAATAAACAAAAACATATTTGATATATATTTAAGATAATTCTTAACTATCAGAAAGTAGGATTTTGGTCCATTTCTAAGACTGTTAACTTAGTAAGGTAAATAGCAAAACAAAATAAGTGTTGAAAGATAACATACCTCTAACAGCGTACCAGTTGATCTATTATTGATGAATACTTATGGTTAGCAGTTGCTTTCAATAAGTTTAATACCAAATGTCATTTTTTAACCTAAATTGCAGTTAAAACGGATTAAAATTAAATAAATTTTTAAAAATAAAAAGAGTAATATTTAATAATCCATCCCTTATGTATAATTTTTACAATTTGATCCGATTAAAGAGATTCCGTGTAACTGGCTTGAAATTACAGGTTTTCATTCTGCTCAGATGTTTTGCCGTTGAGGAAACCGGGTTTATTTCGGTACACCGCCCCTTTTCAAATAATCCCATAAGAAGTCAAGCGCAGCCATACGCAGATTATGTTGGAAATTCGATTTTCCTCCATTTGAAAATTAGTCGGCTCTTGGGCCTTGTATTAGTTTAGTGGTGAATCATTATGAACTCGACTCAACTAATGAGAGAAATGTTTCGGTATACGCTTAGAGATTTAACGTAATTTTATAACATTCATTAAAATTAAATTTTATAACACTCATTAAAATTAAATTTTATAACACTCATTAAATATAACTGACTATGCATATAAGATAATATCCTTTCTAATCAATGCACTTTACTCATTAAGCAATGCATGACGGAAATATTAGTTATTTTGATAACAATAAATAAATAAATATATATATATATATATATATATATATGTATATATACATTCTTGGATTTAGATTCAGCTTATAAGAAATAAAAATAGCGACGAAAAACTTCTAACAGATTTCGTTGAGAATCAGGAATTTTTCAAGTCACTCAATATGAATTGACAATTTAGATAATTAAAATTGTCCGACCCGATATAGTGTTAAAAAAAAAAAATTTACCTCCCGGGATTTCCGGTATTGCTGATTCCAAATTAGAAGCCCGGGTTCCAAACCGATGCGTGCCAGAAAAAGTTGCACATATTCTCTCTTTCTTTATCCAAAAACATACGTGAAAATTTCTATATCATATTTAAAATGTTTTGAGTCCGTACATCCAGTTTACAGACTAGATTAATATAATAATTATATTGATACAAAAAAAGCAAAAGGTCAAAATGTGACATAAAATAATTGTAAGGATATACGTAATTGGAATGTTCCAAACACAAAGCCTAAAGTCTCAAAAAAACCTGATATATATATATATATATATATATATATATATATATATATATATATATATATATATATATATATATATGGAAAGTATTCCGCCCTATGAGGTTGGAGTTGGGATGGAAGCCCTTTTGGGAAAAGCTACTTGTAACTTGTCATTTGCCAAAAATCCATTTGCCTTGATCAGGCCGACTCACTCAGTTTCTTCCTGGCCAATGTGGCTTAATCGCATCGTCAACACACGCTTGTTTACTAGCGTACCTACTTGCAACTGGTCAAAATTACTAGCCTAGTCTCATAACGGAGTGTAGCTCCTTCCCTTTTGTGTTAGACTCGAGATGAATTGATTAAATTTTGGAACGCCTTAAATATTCAATGATAAATATGATACATTACGAAAGTTATACAAATCTGGGCACAAAGGACTGATTCCCGAAACCCATTAGAAATTGTCTAAATCATTTTGTGGTCACAGCAAATAAGTTGGTAAGTATAAAAATGGTCCTCATGCGTTATCTATTTTGTGGTCATCTTCCAAGCCTTCTGGACACAGTGAAGAAGGCTCGGAAGATGATATAAATGCAGATTGCTCAGGAGGACCATTTTTCAACTTACCAACTTACTTCCATGAAATTAAGGCCTGAAATGGAGTCTTCTGAACTTCGAGATGTGGAAAGAGTAAAGCTTAGGTACCTTAATGTTGGTTAAATATTCGAGTTAAGATTAAAATTTTTATTATTTGGTTAATTATTTCTAAGAGTCCAACTCACGCTGTAATATTTTTTTTTTTAAACTATTCCGAAAACAAATAGTAAAACCCAGAAGTTGAGAAATGCATTATTTATGGATTTTTATTATTTAATAACACGAAATGACAAAAATCTGCCGGTAGTAAGGTGCAGGGGACATAGTGTGGCGAAATCGTAATGTCGAGGGCACGCTTTGCATACCTACACTACTTTTATACACTCGTATACCCGGAAATGGAGTTGCAGACAGGTAAGAAACCTTCCGAGGAAGGGAAATTCCGAACCCGCAACGGTAGTCCATGCCACAATTGCTGTTTATTAATATGTCGATAAAAGAAATCCTTTTTGGAAATGAAGAAACCTTAACACTATCACTCGAAATAAAATATTAAACATTAATCATTCATTTGTGAAATCAATTTTCAATAATAGATTTATTGAACTAAATCACATTAGACAAAACTATGCAACGTTTCGGGGAGTTAGTCTCACAATCAGACTGGAATATTTAATATGTCTGAAATAAGAGGTAGTCATTGTGCATACAAATATTTTCACTTATATGTCTGGCAATCTATTTAACAATTTCGTTCTGTTCATTAGCTACAATTGTAAACGATATTTCAATAAATATGAATTAAATGATTTATTATATATTTCATACATGTGAATTTGTTTCTAAATTATAATCTTCAAAATTAAAATGCTGAAGCTATGCAAAATTAGGGATTGATAAATTATTTGCCACTTCTATAATTTTGTTTTTATTGAAAATTAGTTTCGAATGTTATACATTCATCTTCAGTTCTAAAAACACACAAAAAATTCAAAAATAAGCAATTCAAAATATAGTTTGGTATTATTATACATATTAAATTAGATGTAATATAAATCAGTATTATAAGACATTTATGAATTATGAATTTAATTAAGACAAGAAATCAAATACATGTTGGTACTCACCAAGGTTTAAATGGATTATATCAAACAGAAAAGTTTGTACTGGTTTCTTCTCGCATTGAACTGAGAATGAACGAAAGGTAGGTTGGATGTTTATAGGTAAACGGTTTAAGGGTCAGGTTTTTTCCAGTAATGCGGTGAGTAATTGGTTTTTCTGTTATAGATGGGAATAAATTTAAGATTGGACGTTCCACAATCTTCCAATGATAGCCGCGAAAAGTGAAAAGGAAAAAATC
This sequence comes from Rhaphigaster nebulosa, assembly GCA_948150685.1. Taxonomy (NCBI): domain Eukaryota; kingdom Metazoa; phylum Arthropoda; class Insecta; order Hemiptera; family Pentatomidae; genus Rhaphigaster; species Rhaphigaster nebulosa. The sequence continues at coordinate 66,540,843 of OX411307.1, read as the reverse complement.
CCTTGCCCTTCCAATATTATCAATAATGGCAATTTTTTGTTTCTTTTCCAAAGCCGTTTTTTTCCCCATTTGTCGGATTATTAAAAACATCAGCATTAATATATACATGCATACAAGATAGGGGGTTGTGTTTTTCTCCTTTGCCTGTAGCAGAGCTATTTTTAAGGATACCGGATAAACTTATGTAACTAAATTGCGTAATATTGCCAGTTTGGAATTATAATAAGGTTATGTTTATTGTACAAAATGTTTAACAAAGATAACCTAACTAAATAAATTGAACCATTAAGTTAAAGAGATTAATTAAAAACAAACCGTCTGGTGTTCGATGTAGAACGATATCATTTGGGTCATGGAAAATTCTGTAGTACTCGTACACCTCTATATCTAAACCAAGTAGTTCATAAAATAACTTATCATCGGCCATGTTATAAGGTTAGAAAGCGATTCAAAGTCACAGAAGAAAAAAACGCAGTTCACCAGCATAAATTAGAAAGCAAACTACGCTATATTCTGATAGTCTAATCATCATTTCTATGGATATGCAACAATACATGTTATAAACATTTTATATATGCGTAGTTGTTTAATCTTTGTAAATATATCTTAGGAATAATATAGTCCATTATAATATTATAGATATTTTGATTAACCAATAAAAAATTAAAAACTAGTTCAAAAACATGCTCCCCTATAAACCTTGTTTTCTAAACATGGAATTAGTTTCCAGCAAAACTAAATTCGTTGACTACCTTTATATTCCCCTCATCGATAGTCCCACTTGGCATATAGGTGGAGCTGCCATTTCAGATATTGTTCGACGTCGTTCTTGTCCGATAAAATGTGAGATGATGTTTAACTTTGCTGTACAGGGTCTTGTTCGTACTCGCTGTACGTGAGTTTTAGCCGGCTTAGAGGTCGCCTCACTTAAGTATTAGTTATAAAGCCCACTGACTTTTCGATCATCTGTAATTGAGATTAGGATAAATCATCCAAGGTACCAACTCTTGGCTTTATCTGGATCCTAAACTTTGTCGACCCACAAAGATGTGTTCAGAATATAGCGAGACTGAGTCGGGAAGTGCGTTTAAAAAAAAAAAAATGATTTGAAAGACAAAAAATAATTGTAAAATGGTCAGTTTATATACCCATGATGGTATAGAAGGATCAATCTAATTAGGGATTGATAAATTATTTGCCACTTCTATAATTTTGTTTTATTGAAAACTAGTTTAGAATGTTATACATTCATCTTCATTTCTAAAAATTCAAAAATATGCAATTCGAAATACAGTTTGGTATATTTATAAATATTAAATTAAATGTAATATAAATCAGTATTATAAAACATTTATGAATTATGAATTTAATTAAGACAAGAAATCAAATACATGTTGGTACTCACCAAGGTTTAAATGGATTATATCAAACAGAAAAGTTTGTATTGGTTTGTTCTCGCACTGAACTAGCAATAGGAGAAAGGTGTGTTTATAGGTAAACGGTTTAAGGGTCGGGTTTTTCCCAGTAATTCCGGTGAGCAATTGTTTTTTCTGCTATAGATGGGAATAAATTTTAGATTGGACTATTGGAAATATTTATTTGCCCATTTAAGCAAAAATATGGATTGGATTTGAAGGATTTTATTATTTCAAGTGGTTCATATATTTATATATATATTTATATATATATATATATATATATATATATATATATATATATATATATATATATATATATATATATTTAATTTGAGGCTGTTTTCAACGTGACGTATTAATTTAACTCCTGAATCTTTGATGAATTTATGTTTTTTTTTCATTTAAATGAATTGTAAATTTGGAATTCTCTGTCTTATAATTATATGCACGTATATGTTCCTTTAATCTCTGATTTAGTGACCTTCCAGTTTTTCCCGCGAAAGGGTCTATTTATTAAAAATGGAGAGAATTACCTAATCTACATTAAAAATGATTACAATGATATACAATATACATATGGCTGAATCATTAAAGAAAACATTTTAAACAAAACTTATTAATTAAATAATTATACGATCAAACTTATTAAATATCAAATAACAATTAAATTGATTTATTAAAATATATTTCCAAAAGCCTTTTATTTAAAAGTAATAAAGTTTAAATAAATTCAAACATATTTTTCTTTATCTTAACACTTGCAATATTGAAGTGCATAAATTAAAATTAATATAAAATATTCCATTGAAGAATAGAAAAGAAAAGAATATATAAATAGTTCTGAAGGAGTTAGCCTTGAAGGCAGGAGCTTTCCTTGACCACACGGCTAAAATTGATGTTTATTTTAAATGGTAGACAATACCTCCATTTGCTCCTTCCTCTGTCCGGAGTATTTTGATTCACTCGCGTCTTCAGGATTGTATAAAAATCAGGAATAATTTATTATGATTATATTAGCTGGCTGGAATTAGTTGACTAATAAGTCTTCACGGCTATGTGTCCAAACGTAATACGAAACTTAAGAATATGTATACTGACATCCTATTTTCCTTCAATATTTACGTGTTGTCCACAACAATAGCAATTATAATATTGAAACAAAAGTATGCATTATTAAATAAATTAGCACTTTTGAATTGATATTGAACCAATTTAAATTAAATAAATACTGGTAATTTTATGAGATTAAATAAATAAAAACAAAAAATAAATAAATAAAACCTACTAAAATTAATATTAACTATCTTCCCTAAGACAAAAACAAAACGGATATAGAAAATGTTTATAGTTTACAGATAGACGGGCCCTGGTTGCGAAATCATAACGTGTCAGTCTATTTATATATATAATTATGGACGAGGATGCTAGAGCGGAAGATGGAGGCTATTTACGTGTATGCCTCACCCTTCTGGTACATTCCTCTTGCACGTTTCCGTCTTCGTATCCTACTGCCCGCCCTGCTTCATATGACCCAGGCATGGGCGAAAGCGCCTAAGTGCAGCAACACCGAATTAATAGAGTAATAAAAAAAAAAAAAAATTAAACGGAAACTCTTCCATTTATTGACTTAATCTCCCGACTGTTGACCACCGACTGTGACGGAATTAGGTGAGGGCATCTTATTGATACGTCTTTGTTACTTATTTGTAAACAAACTTACAACTATAACCATTATATTTACAACATATACATACTATTTTCATTGTCTTTTAACCGTTGGACACAACACTGCTAACTAAATTGATTTATCAATCTCATCAGAATGGACATGTCTCGTGAAACTTGGAAATGGGTGTAATGTTTAAACAAAATCGTCAAAGGAACGTTTTTTAAAAAAAAAAGTAGGATGGATCTGGCTTCAAAAATAAAGATTTTACAGTCATTTAAAGTTAAATTGTAGTACGCAATCAAGAAAAATTGTAAAATCTAGTGCGTGTTTACCCCGCATCGCCTTACTCTATTTTATTTATAAATTGCATTATTATTTTATAATGCTTCAGGTCAAAATTTTACTATACTAACTTGTTTAATGAACGGATCCTCATAACCTGATATATTATTTTCTTCTAAAAGGGTTCCTTTTAATGGAGCATATTTTTCAGTGCATTTAAAAAACAAAACAAAAATACTAATAAAGAAAAAGACAAGAAGCCTTAGCAATTGGAGAAGAGAGGAAGAAGAAAATCGAGTTGCGTCGCTTGCTGACCAGTGGGCATCCCCTTTGGCAAGGTCAAGCGTAGACTCATCAAACAAGTGTGCACAACCAATCATTCGCTTCCTTTACCGCTGAGTAATTTTAACAGCAATCTCAAATACCATTTTCAGGATCCTCTGGTTATTTATCCAACTCTTTAGGGCTAATTCACTATTGAATAAAATACTCAAATACCCTCATTTGTTGCAACGTCATAACGTGAAAATCATGATTTTGAGTTGATACCACAGGTAAAATAGTAATTTTGTGATCTATTAACTTGTAGAGTGCTATTTATGATCTTTCAAGGCCAATCGTGCCATTTTTTTATTATATGTATTATAGTTAAGGGGAGGTATCCCATACTATATCGTCCCCCTAAGCCAAAATTCGAAATTTCAAATATTGAACAAAAGTTTAAAATTTTAAAAAAATATATAAGCAGCTCGGTTCTATACGAACAAATGTTGGTATCGTTATAAGGCAGAACTAAATATTTTTTCTTCTGATTAAACAATATTTAATTATCCGTTAGGATTTTAAAAGAATGATCCTAATTACGTCCCCTAATGAAATTCACAACGTACTGTTTAACTTAATTACATTAAAATACTTAAAACGTTTTTATTATTGATTATTTTACTAAAAAAAATATGATAAATTGTCCATCCAAAACCAAATCAAAAAAAAAATTTCTCTACTTTTGGTAAGGATGCACATAGTTCGTGACACCATTTAAAACACGCCGTGCATTTAAACCATTTCCCCCCTCGTTTGGCTTCAGAACAATAGACCCGTTTTTTTTGTTCTTCTCAGACAATTAGAAAACCTTGAGAGGGACGAATTTAGGACTCGCCCAATGAAGAAAATTACAGCTTTCTCCATCTTAGAGATTAAATTTACGGGTCTCGGACAACTTGAACATGAAAATATTACACTAGTCTACGGATAGTAATGGAAAAATTAAAAAAAAAAAATAATATATCTTTCCTTAATGCACCAGAATAGCGTTCTGGAGTTGATCAAAAACTATAAGCAGCCTCTCCTGGTTCTATATTTGAAGAATGGTGAACCAAGACACAAACCGTCATAACCATTTTACTATCAACAGTCTTCTGGATGGTATTGGAGTAATTCAAGAGTTTTTTTTAGCGGGAAGCAGCAATATCAACGCTAAAAAACGGGAGGGGAGGGGGGGGGGGGCGAATTTAGGCGATGGGACGGATTTAACATCAATTAATTTAAGACTTCTAATGCATCACCTGAAATTTATATATATTTATATAAATATATATATATATATATATATATATATATATATATATATATATATATATATATATATATATATATATATACGTTTTTTTTTAAAGAAGAGTGGCGCAATATGAAAATTTAAAAAAATTAATAATTTATTTTAGTTTCTTATGAAAAGCTGCCACACTTCTATATACGCTTCATTTTTAAATTATCCAAAAATAAAGATTAATTTTTTTTTAACAACAAATGTAGCTAGTATTAACTAAGAAAATTTCCGACTTGATGTTTTTTAAATGAGTTAGGGACAGCGATAAAACTAAATAGACAAATTTAAAACGCTTCTATTATAAAATTCTACTTTTTCGTAATGCGGCACTCTTCTTTCAAGCCAACGATATGGGAGTATATATATATATATATATATATATATATATATATATATATATATATATATATATTTGCCGTTAGTACCATTTCTTTACTACTATTACTGGCAGCTAGTGTCATTTATAAATAATTAATTAGTTATATAACACAATTGTTATTAATATTTCATTGTGAAAGTTAAACAGAAAAACGGACGAAACTTTATCAATATATTATTGAATTCGTAAATGGCAGTTAAAAAATTACATATTGCTAACCAGCATATCAGCTTATTCATCTATAGAACAAACATACTTCAGGCAGTTAACAATTTCAATTTAAGAGGTCCCAAAGTCGACCGAAGCGTAGATGGGATGATAAGGTTTGCCCTTAAAGATGGGGTTTGACGTTTTGAAAATGTGCAAAGACCATAAAGATGCGTTTGACGTGTTGATGTGGTTCATTGGAATGGAAATTTTCAGGCAGAAATTGTCGGAATCGAATCTTCGGTTCGCTATAATAAATAAAACGCTTAACGAACCCGATGGTTCGAGGCCGATACCACCAATCGCTGTTTACAAATCTCCTTTCACCGATTACCGTCCAAACCCAAATCCTTATGATCGATCAGCCTTAACGCAATCATCCCGTTTACGTTTCGGTCTACCCCTCGGGCGTTTACCAGTCGGCTCAGCGTTTATTAACGTTTTAGAAATTCGTTCGTTACCAATCCCGACTCGGTTAGTTAGGACTTGTAATTGTTTATTATTATTATTTAATAAAAATTATAATTAGAGTAGTTAAAACTGATAAAATGGCACGTCTTTATTAACATATACCCTGAGCCTAATATTGCTATTTTATGTTAAATAAATAAAATCGAGCCAACTGTTTGAAGATGTAATGAAAATATAAATAAACTTGCTTAGTCCATGACACAACTTGGCAATTGGCTATTAGCAACACTTACCTCGTATTTTGCAGTACAATAACAATCATAATTATAATGGAATTGAATTGAGAGTCCAGCCACTAAAGAAAGAGCCATATACAGAGAGCTCATGTTGTTTTAGTAAATTGTCTTATAAAAGGGGTCCCCCTATGTTTTGATTAGGAGAAGTGCTGTTATCATCTTAATCGCGTAGTGCTCGGCCCCCATATGGTTGATATCCCTATGGTGATTAATCCGCATTTAAAAGCATGAGGCCCGAACGCGGGTAAGGGTGCAAATATGGAGGGCGGGCAAAAGGGCTAATCTCACGTGTCCATCTGCATAAGTGTCCGCTCTTCCTGGCATCTGCATAGGTTGGTGAACGTGGAGGGAAAGCGGCTCCGGGAAACGGTTCATTTGCATTCACTGATTCAGGACCTCCCCCTCCCCCCTCCACCGCTTCTCCTTCTCTAGTTAACAAATGCCCTGAATTCGCAAATTTTTATGGAGCTTCTTCTAGCACCAATCTCATTATGTCTACGACCAAGAGGCAGTAAAAATCGGAGAAAGGATCTTATGAGATAGAAGGTCAAAGCGGATGTTAAGACGAAAATAACACAATGATTCGATACCGATTCCTTACATAGAAATGATCCTATACCGACACTACATATTCATGTCTCATTTGAATCCATGTTGGCAACATTTTAAATCAGACATTAGAACCGTTTATCCTTTAAGGCCTTTAAGGTGTTCGACTGAAGATTTCCTGAATTTCTAGGAGAGCTGTTTAATTGAACTGTTGGATTATACTTTTCCTTTTTTTGAACGATCTTCGAACGGTTATTAGATTAAACAAGATAAATAACCGTTCAACGTTTCGCCAATTCAGTTGTCATCGGCACTGAAAAATCTAAGATAACATAAATACAGGACACTGTAGCTTATATTCACAAAACTAATTGTTTTACCTTATAATTTCCTGTCAACTGACATAGTGAAATAACATTAGTTTTGCGAATATATGCTACCTGTTAAATATTTAAAATATGTGGATTATTTATAATATTAATTTAATATGAGATATTTCCACATGATGAGAGAATACCTTCTAACGTCAAGAAATTCCATATATTAACATTAATAAAATATTGGACAGAAGATAAAGAGTTCGCATTCTACCTTATTATACATAAATAAATTAAGATCTTCCTTAGTAGTGAATAGGGGATGTAAATATCGACACATATCGTATCTATAGCTTTCATATAAGGTATATCGGAATAGTAGTTCGATATATCAATAAAAAATACATTGAATTGAGGGTGATATAAATTAAAAAATCTTATAATTAACAGTTATTTTTTTCTGCTCGATAGTATATTACTTGCTGGCACTTAGTATTTAAAAAAAAACATAGCTGAATATGATGAAAATTTCTTCCTTTTTTTTTTTTTTTACGTTTTTTCGTCTCTGCTGAAAAGTTGGAATTTTACAGTTACGTGGTTTCACGTAGCAGCCAACGATATATTGCTTATCACAAAAAAAGTATCAATTTAATAACATTTGTCAATAAAAAAAATAATATAAACTTATTACTAGGAATTAGATTAAAAAAAAAATTGCTAAAACAAAAAAAAAAAATAAAAGGAAAGGAAGAAAATCAAAATTGAATGAATTATTAAAAATCTATCGAAGTACATATTAACATTTATTATAAAAAAGACTTATTACGAAGAACTAGAGAAAAATGAATTAAACAGCTCAACAAAAAAAAAAAAAAAAGGAAGAAAATCAAAATTGAGTTAATGATGACTGAAAACTATCAAACAAATAAACTTTAAAAAAAAAAGATTTTTTTTTTTTTTTTTTTTTTTTTTTTTTTTTTTTTTTTGGCTTAAGACTTCCATTGAAGTCCTATACAGCCCAATTTCTTTTTACAATATAGGCATTCGATACACACATTCCGATTTTTCGAAAAGTCGTTTATAAATATCGGACAAAAATAGTGATATTTTTCATAAAAAATATAGATGTTTCGATATTTTGCTAACAACTCTATTAGTGAACTTATTGAACAATTAACGTTTTTGTTAAAATTGAATTTAATGTGGTCATAATGTGTTCATTGTTTTTATGAGAAATATTCCTTACATTTAGATCTTTTTTTTTGTGACAAAAATATTATTTTTTTTTTTAAACATACCTACGCATATTAAGGCTAATAAAATGCAGTCACATATTACGGTTACTTCATTGGCACGGTGGGTAAAATTACTCATCTAAAACTGTATTGCACAGGTGGTATATATCTTAAACGACTACTTGTACATTTATTCCGGTCGTTTTGATTGACGAAAAAAACTTACGTTTTTATAGAACCTAAGGATACTTATCATCAGTGGCGGTTATTGCACGTGATCCCCTAGCTTTATAAAAGAAAAATATAATTATTTGATATTTGCGAAAAGCATTAGAACAAATTTATTTGACTTTGAGTAAATCTGCAAAAACGGAACGCCTTCATTGTAAGAGACACAGCCCGCAGCGCTTGAGCAGTGGACCCCATGATCTGTATCAAAAGTTGAGGCTGGGCATCCTTTGGTGGGGGTACAGCCTACGTATCTTCCCCACTTGGGCACACTTTTTTTGTGAACATACTCATCGCTCGGGTGCAAGGACTTTTCACAACAGCTAATTTGACGTTCAGTTGTTAATTTAATTTCCAATGCATAATTTATTTATTTTCACTATATCAATAGACTTGTTAAAAAGAAATAAATTACTCTTTATTTCCCAAATAAAAATGACACTGTAAACAATTAGCCCATATAACGCCTAATTGTATGGAAACTGTCTGCTTAACGCTGGCTTAGGCGGAGCAGTTTAATCACAAAACTCAAGACATCTCTACGAGTCACCCGTATTTTATTTCGTATTTTAAGTTGGTAACTTAACTAATTAACTATAATGAATTATATACATTTATGTATATTTAAAATACTTATATATTTGTAAAGATAGTAAATAGGATCTCGCAGCATGGGTGTAGTGATTAAGGAAGAAACAATTCAAAACAACGAGAAAACAGTATGTTCCAGATAATAGTATCGAGCAGTTAGGGCCGGAACTAGGATATTTTCCAGGGGGGGGGGGGGAGGAGCTTAATGTTGCCTTTCCTTCTTTCATCCCCCCTCTCAATAGAAGTCAACAACAGTATTTTAGTTGATAATTTATAAATAAATATCATCATCCGTAACGTTAACTTATTTTATTGACTGAATTAAGGTCAAAACAATCAAAAAGCATAAGAAAATATTTGCTTGCTTTGTCTAAAAATAAAATTTCGTTCGAAATTTGACGCCATATAAATTCAGCAGCCCGGGACAAGTACCCCCTTAGTCCCACTCTAGATCCGGCCTTTCAAGCAGTACATCCAGGAAGAGAAAACCGTCCTCTACGTTAAAGAGAGAGGAGTCAAGCTCGGGTTACCCTTCTCAAAGACCGCCATAGTAGCAATAGCCTAAAAAATAAAACTCCTCAGCAATATCCCTCAAGAGAGACCGAGGAAGAGACTACTACAAGTCATGCAAGAAGTAAGAATCCTTCAGATGGCTTTAAAAATATTTAGAAGATCGAAAAAATGGCAAGTTCTCGTAATAAGCAATATATGTAAAACCGTTAATAATAGTAAATACTTTTTTTTGTGTGTTTTTTCGCGTTAGAACTGCATAGGCGTTAGCAAAACCAGTTGCTCAAGCATTATATAACAACAGTAAGCCTTGGGGAAGAATTGACCTTATGTCGTTCTTTATGTTTCGTTCGTTATGTAAGTTTCTACAGAAAATGTATTGAATTTAAATATCTACTGGTTTTTGTCGAATTAATATTATTTTTGTAGTAATCAAAGTTCTTAATTATTAAAGATAATAAGAATGCTTAATAATGTTACTTTAAAGTATGATATAAAAAAAACAGATGTTCTGGAAAAAAAAAAAAAAAAAATGTTGTACTTTTGTCTATTGTAAGAAAAATGTTAAATGTTATGAGTCTGTTTAAATTGGTGATCCTGGATCTAAATAAGTTCAAATGAAATAACAGTTTTATCATAGATATCAATTATATAAGTTTACTTACCTAGGTCCGTAAAATTGTAATGTGAACAGTTTTTGTAAAATCATTAAGTTTTTCTGCATCCAATTACATTATCTATGTACTATTATTATGTATTTTTATTTTACAGTAAAAAACACATATTAAATAACAAGCAATATTTATCATCTGTATTTTACCATTTAAATATGGCTAGAAAATTTGACCCTTAGCATTTTTAGCCAGGTGGATAGACTTGCACGGCATACGGGGGGGGGGGACATTTTACGACATAACATGGCCACACATGAAACATATAATAGTGCCATTTCGCAGATAAAGGTATAAGGAATACAATGATATCCTGTTTAACTCAAAATAATATGAAACAAAAAAAAAAAATGATAAAGTGTTGGAAAACTTGCTCCGGTTTATCCTGGTTTATAGGTTATTATCTCAGTTAAGGAGTTTTAAATTATAATTTAATTAGATATATTAATAATTATTAATGAATGTAAATTAACAGCTTAATATTAATACAAATTTACAAGCGTATCAATGAATATTTACAAACGGACTTCCGTTTGTAAATAAAATATTCTCATTAACAGGTTGAAAATTACAGAAATAAAATAATTGTTAAATAATTGTTTAAATATGTATTAGCTGAAAGAATACTTTTCTTTTGTACTTTTATAAGCACTGATAAAAAAATAAATGATTAAATTTACAAGAATATTCTGCAGCGCTCACGTAAGACTCCTCAACGGAAATATATATATATATATATATATATATATATATATATATATATATATATATATATATATATATATATATATATATATATATAAAACTGCAATGACTTATACAGCATTCAATGGAACAACAAAATATTTGAATTAGGATTTGATAAATTATTTGCCACTTCTGTAATTTTTATTTTTATTGAAAACTAGTTTCAAATGTTATAGATTCATCTTCAGTTCAAAGTTTAATTAGATTATATCAAACAGAAAAGGTTACATTGCTTTTTTCTCGCTCTGAACTGTACGGTACTGAACGGTACAAAAACCTACAAACACCTCACCTTTCTTCTATTACTAGTTCAGTGCGAGAACAAAGCAATGTTACCTTTTCCGTATGATATAATCTACTTAAACCTTTAACTGAAGATGAATGTATAACATATAACATATATACAACAATATAACATATAAACTACAATAATTTTCAATAAAAACAAAATTATAGAAGTGGCAAATAATTTATCAATCCTTAATTAGATTGATACTTCTATACTATCATGCGTATGCCAACTGAACAGAATATTTGAACTTAATTTATGCTAAGTAAAGTATACTTCTGTATAGAATCAAACTTCTTGGATAAATTTAAAAAAATAAAAATAAATATGCTTAATATTAATAATGCCAATTTGAATAATAATAATTTTATTAATTGTATTTTTTGAAACATTAATTTTTTTAAATTCATATTGCTTGTTTTTATGTGTGGACGAATTAAATCGCTCTGGAGAATCCCTCCCCTCCTTGCCGATATATAGTAAATATAGTACTTTTTTTTCTTGTTAAAACCTAAAAACCTGAATTAAATAAATATAAACAATTGTTACGTACTACATGATAAACATTTTTATTTTAACTGCTGGCGATAAAACTAAAAAAAGAGCTTGCACATTTCGTTCTATCTTACTTGTTATTTTTAAACTGTAGACAATCGAAACAATACCGAAATTTAGTAAACCAGAGAACATGGTAATTCACAACCAAAAACCACTTACAGTCACTTTACAATCCCAAACGGAGATAACATGGAACAGAGCAAGTAAATTAATACAGCAATAAATAAATAAAGTTTTGATTTTATTGCTCAGCCGTGATTGGATAAATTACAACAATCGGCTATTAACCACGGTATCAGGTTGCGGTGGGGGGAGATGGGAGGGGAGGGGGGAGCTCAAGAGGAGCAGCCCAAGATAGCATCGCTGGCACAACTGTTCTGCCTCTTCTTGTTCTTGTCTTTGTCTTTGTGTCGCGACAAATCTTATGTCTTGATTTATGCTACCTTCTGTTTGCAGTCCTCATGCTTGGGGATATCACTGAATCTGGCCAACGTTTTTTTTTTTTCCTCCTTTTTTTATTCTGATATACTTCGCTTAGTGTATTAACAAATAAAGATTTTATTTACAAATTTAAAATAACAAAATAATTAATTTATATCCCACATCCTTGCAATCAAACAATTTTATATTTTATAACTCTATAAGTTTAGCATAATTTTAAGTACTAATAGTAAGAAAGATTAAACGAAAAACATAAAAAAAAAAAAAAAAAAAAATAAAATAAAAATTGAAAAAGTTGAAATAAAAGTAAATTAAAAAACATTAACTTAGCAACACATATTTTGTTCCTTTATGACTAACGTTTAAGGGAGGATTAGTTGTAGTTACACCAATGTCTTTTTAATTGGAAAACATTTTATTAGATAGATCACATTTCGAAATAATTTGGGAGCTAAAGCAATGAAATAGAAAAAAAGAGTTTTGGGAAGGTTTCTTCAAAAATAGACAACTACCTCAGTCGCGCACCTCCACCACTTGGTACTCCCAGGTATTCAAGTTCCCCTACTGGTTTCGCGGTAAATCACATGACCTTGAATCAACTTTATTTTACTTTTTAGGGTATGTAAACGATCAAAAATTGAAACTTTATTGTTGTATCTTTAATACATGGATGATTTGCCATAGCTGTATAAGATTTTTTTTTTCATAGTCATAGTTTGCGAAATAAAAAAAAATCCAATTAATCAATCAAATTTGTCATCAAAAATAGTTATTGGATATTCTATTACAGTGAAATTATTGAATCAGCAAAAAAAAATTCGTTCCGCCGTTTTCAAATAAAAAATAAATAATAAATTTCGCATGGATTTTGTCCCCATCTATTGAAATAAAACCTTGCTAAAAGTCGGTGAAGTTTAGCCCTAATGGATTATCAGGAGTTATTGTTTTATTGAAATATGTTGCAGTTTGTACTAAGGCAAGTAGTTGTATTGCGGGGAGTTGCGAGTTTTGGATCATGGTACACATTTTTGAGTAGCGAGGATAGCAATTAATAATACAATAATGGATATAATACAATTTTATTAATTAATCAAAACTTGTTGTTGATATCAGGACGTGAACACTTTTTTTAATTAATTCATCTTTTTCAATTAATTGCATAGAAGCTAAGGGTATTGTTTTGATTGATCAATAAAATTATATTACATCTATTCAAGATTTTTATAATTTTATAACGTAAAATTGATAAGGTATAAAGACAGACAATTCAACGTTGCTACGACCATTGGCAAAAACAGTGTGAATACAATGCGAAATAGAAAAGTATGTGAAATAGAAAAGTTCATCTGAAGGGCGATCAAAATTATAATTGCAGTTTTAAACTTCGAAAACTCGGTATCTAACTCGCTAGATCATATATCTAAAACGGAATGTAGAAGCATGAAGAAATAAAAATATAAAAAACAACAGGAAACATTGACAGGAACGCAGTCTAGAGGATGGGGGGTTGGGAGCAGCGTCAACCTCCCCCAATTAATGTGTAAATCTTAAAAGTTGTGAAATTTGAGATTTGAGAACCTACTTCAAACTGCTAAAAATGTGCTGAAACGTTTTACTCAAAGAGTTACGAAAATTTAAAAGCAATTCCAATGCATTTTAAGTTAAGAAATTGGGATTTCATCGATGCAATTCTGTATTTTAATAGAAAAGAAAATTATTGTTGTCAAATGTCAACATTCGCAACAGGTAAGTGAAAAGTTCAGATCCTAAAAAGAGTTAATAAAACTAGATAAAGTGTTAAATGAAATGAAAATGTAACAATGACATAAAATAAACCAACAGCTTACATTTGAATGATTCTTCAAAAACAAAAACACACACTAACAGATTATAGAAATATAGTAATAGAGTAACAAAAAAAAGCAAGGATATAAAGATAAGATGTAAACTGGAGTAAAAGTAACAAATAATACAATATGTTTTGTATATTATAATTTTTAGTATATTATTTAAACACCTATATGCTTTTTGCATATATGCTCCAGCAACTTTTTCGCCAAAATCGAATTATCGGAAGCGCCGCTTTATACCATCGATTTTACACTTTTTTGCAATTTTCTCGATGGCTCTAATGATTTCGATTAAACTCGTTATACCAATTTACAATAAAACGGTCTTCCATATCAGCTAGTTCTTAACCTCACTGAAATAGTCTGACAGGGCTTAAATACCGAATTTTCAAAATGGCTTCCTCTAAAGTATCTATAATTTTGTTTATTTGGAATATTTAATCGTCTCCCATTGTTAGTAGTAATAAAAAATTGGTAAATAGAAACTGTGAAAAATTCGATTATTAATTAATTAAAGGAAAAACAAATGAGAAATATTTATTCCTAGGTTGAAAAATAATTTACGATAATAAGAGTGGTAATATAAATGCACCTAAAGTCGTACAAGGTAATGGAGAGTAAGAATAACACATAAACGTAAGTGATTATTGTAGTTAATAATTTCTACTTTTATATTATTTAATGGAAACTAATGCTTCCATAGAAACTAAATTGACACTTTCAAAATTTCGCAAGTCCTACTTGAGCAGAAATTAATTTAAACTTATAGTAGAGAGAAAAGTGAAAGTTGTGTGATTTTTAATTTGATATTATTTTTTTCATAATTTTTTATAAAAATAAAAAAAAATCTGTCCCAGCTTCACCCTTTTTCTGAAATTATGTAAAATAATATAAACAATTAATTTTATAAACAATTCATTGTCCTCATACCCTCTGCTGCCTTTCAGTATAGCATTAAACATCTGGAGCATTATTGAATAAATTATTACTGTGTAGTATTGGTTTTCTTTATAAATGAGCGTAGAGTTGAATAACCGCAGTTTTAATTATAGTTTGCTCAATCATTTTCTTTGTATATAGTCACGCATAATAAATTATTATCCAGCAAGTGAATATTGATACAAATCATTTATAAAAATAAAGAGAAGGTTGACAATATGCATTAAACAGAATTTATCACATCAAAAATTTTTTATATATATATATATATATATATATATATATATATATATATATATATATCTTAAAAATATTTTATTAAGATCCTTAATATACTCTACATCCGGCGATCCTTTAATCAACATCTACCTGTACAGTTTTGCTGATATTTTTCAATATAAATGTTAAAATGTGGAATAAATAAATAAGGAATTGATGGATGAAATTGAAGAAAAAATAAACAATCAGGTATAAAACTAAATAAAAGTAAATTAATCATTTGATTAGTGCCTACTAGCTTTCTAGGTGTATCTCATAGAATGAGTGAAAAAAAAAAATTAAGGAAACGATGGTATATTTTATGTTTTTATATAATTTATTAAAAATATATATAATTTATTAAGCATATATATAATTTATTAAAAATATATATAATTTATTAAGCATATATATAATTTATTAAAAATATATATAATTTATTAAGTATATATATAATTTATTAAAAATATATAATTTATTAAGCATATATATAATTTATTAAAAATATATATAATTTATTAAAAATATATATAATTTATTAAAAATATATATAATTTATTAAAAATATATATAATTTATTAAGCATATATATAATTTATTAAGCATATATATAATTTATTAAAAATATATATAATTTATTAAAAATATATATAATTTATTAAAAATATATATAATTTATTAAAAATATATATAATTTATTAAAAATATATATAATTTATTAAAAATATATATAATTTATTAAATATATATATATATATATATATAATTTATTAAATATATATATATAATTTATTAAACATTTTTTTTACACTATTTTAATGTTTCTCATTTTCATTTTTTGAGCATTTATAATCATTAATCGAATTGTGGCAGTTTTTCATAAAAAACACAGAAAATTTCAATAGAGTTATTGGATAATAAAGAAATATTTTTGAAAAATAAAATCTCTTTACTAAACAATAAATTGAATTTGAAAACAAATATCAATTCAAAATATTTTATTGAATCTATCAAAGTACAAAATAATATTTTAAACATAAATAATGATGTTTTTAATTACCTATTCATACAGAAGCAAAATTGATACCTTTTGATCATCTAACTGGCATACGAATAATATTATTACAACATTAAAAAAAAAATTATCATTATCTTAATCAAGCCAGTCTTTACGAAGTCTCTAATCACAGTTTGAAGTAATTCACTATAGGAGACTGATACAGTTTTAATAGCTAAACTAACAATAATTTTTTATTGCGGTAAATATAGTAACTAAAAATCCGAGAACTTTTTGTCTTCAGAAGCTGCTATTTCTTTTGCAAAAAAAAAAAAGAAGAAAAAACCAATATTTTCGAATTGTGGCTCTCTTTTTCCCAGTGAAACATATTTTATTAGTGTGTGGTCCAACCCATATAAATTAATATATCCTCAAAAAAATATTATGCTATTATTATACGAGTATTATATCAAGAGCAAGTCGTTAAAAAAAAAAATGATCTAAAGAATTAGACATAATAATACCTAATATTTGGATTTCGCATTATTTGGATTATAGGTGACCAAATTGTCACTGTTGGAGCATTGAAATGTGGTTTAAGGAAAATAAAAGTTTTTTCCAGATCGGAGACCCCATACTCTTGTGGTTAGATACAGCGAAATCATCTGACCAATACTTAAAGACTTTAACCGCAGAGTTAAACCCTAAATCATTATTAGCATCAACTTCCAGACATTTACGATGTCACAGCCGTTAGCTTGAAGAATAAATTTACACCATTAATGCCTTGAGATACGAGGATTTTGCGCGTTAAGGGAGTTATGAATCTCCATTTATTTAGTATTTTGTTGTAAGAACTGTGCCTTAATGTGTATATGGAGTTTCTATTGTTTTATATAGGGCACCGTACTTTTATAATCTACCGGTTTTAAGCGTTTTCACTTTAGTTATGCAACGCGCGTTTCTTCAGCTGTTGTAAGGTCATGTATAATTTGAGGAAGGATTACGACGGAAATTTCGCCCATCCATCACTTGAATGATTTTTTTTGTTTGTTTATAACCTAGCTTGGCCCTATGATAAACTTTCTTAAGTTAGAGGAAGGAATTATATATTTGTATGTATGTGTGTATATATATATATATTTTTATTTTATTTTTTCGGTTGCCACTATAGACCATGGAGGGGGTCACCCAACCTCACGTTGCTACTAACCATGGTTTTCCATGGTCCATAGCTCCATAACCGGTCCCTTTGGGGCCAATTCGGCAGTTTCCTTCCCACCGATTCACTCGGGTTCAAGGACACTGACAAACCGGTCAAGATCCACGGATTATGGCTGTTCGGAGTCAGCAGGCGAACGAGGACCTATATTTCTTTCCCCAAAGCAGACCGACGAACCTCCGGGCGGCCATTTTACGTCCTGAAAGATCACACCGCGATTCTCAATTTAGGTACACGGAGTAGGGTCATCACTCCTACGCCCGGCCTATGTGAGTTGCCTCCAGTAGGCTGACGGACCTCACATACCTGGGGGGAAGGGTGATAAATTGCTTGAATTATTAATTAAATTAAAGTAATACCGATACCAGGATTCGAACTCACAACCTTTGGGTTTGTGAGTAAGTGCACTTTTGACAGCGCGCTAACCCGCTCGGCCAACCCGATCCCCCATGGTATAATATATATATATATATATATATATATATATATATATATATATATATATATATATATATATATATATTCTTTCATTTGAAAGAAGAGTGCCACAATTCAACACATTTTTGCTTTGAAAGCTTCCACAAACGTTTATTTCTTTGCGAAAAAATGCCCTACTTTTAGTGTTATATTAGTGGAATAATTTCTTCCTTTATATCCTTGTATTCCTTTATTATTTTTTGCTACGTCGTTCCACCAACGTTTCGGGGTACTCCCCCATTCTCTAGGTGTCCCTTTTTTTTTATAAACTATGAATATCACACAACGTATACAACAGTCCGAATTATTTATTTAACACTATTGCACACAATTCATATCATATTATAATTACCTCTATACTCCTATTGTCTATATCCATCCTAATGATTTTGTCTGTTGATAAATACATTTAATTTAACCGTAAAAGCTGTGTTTTATATCTTTACATATATTGCTAGGAGTGAAAAATGTTACATCTATCTTTATCATTGCCGTAATTACTCTGTTATTGTCTCTAGTACTAATCCATCCCTGATATTATTTATTCATCTCTCATACATTTATCTCTATGCTGTTGCCCTAACTTTACTTTTTATATCATACATATATAAATTATATATCTACTATTGGATGTTATTCCTAATACTTTACTTGATTGCCTTCTTTTAATAACTATTTTTATGTCTATTTTGCATGTATCCTTATTATTTTAAATGTATTTATTTTATATTCAATTTGTTAATAATATCAGCATAGTGACACTTAAGATTTTTTTGTGTCAGTCTTATAATTGACTAACGGTAGGAGTATAGAGAGAGGTAATTATAGTATGATATAATGTGCAATAGTGTTGTATAAATAATTCTGACTGTTGTATATGTTGTGTAATATTTGTAATTTATAAAAAAAAGAACATCTTGAGAACGGGGGAGTACCCCAAAACGTTGGTGGAACGACGTAGCAAAAAAGAATAAAGGAATATATAGATAAAAAGGAACAAATTATTCCACTAATATAACAATGTAATTCTCTTCCTTCCCACTATTATTATAAAATATATAGAGTCCGATTTTTTGTATCAATATTTACCGCAATCAAAAATTATTGTTAGTTTAGCTATGATGAGTTTAGTATTTAAACATAATGACTTTCTTCAAACTGTGATTAGGGAGTAATTTTATATAGATAATAATGACTTATTCTTAATGTTGTTATAATATTATTCTAAAGCAGGTGAGGTGGGCCGAAAGTATATTTTCTTCTATATGAATAATTATTTATGCGAAAAATATTTTGTACTTTAAAATAATCAATAAAATATTTTCAGTTGATTTTTTTTTTTCACATTCAATCGATTTATTGTAAAAAAGTTTTTTGTTTTTAAAAATGTGTTTTCCTTATACATAAACTATAAAGGAGTGTTTTTATGTAAAACTGACATAATTTAATTCATGATTAAATGATCAAAAAATGAAGATTAACTTTTCTTAAAACGAAAAAGTAATTTGTTGATGTTTTATCAGTGAGTTAAGAGATAGCAATAAACTTAAATAGGTAAACATCAAACGTTTTTTCTGTGAAGTTCCACTTTTTCGCACTGGAGCACTCTTCTTCCAGATAAACGATATTCAGATTGTACATCTACTCTCTCTCTCTCTCTCTCTCTCTCTCTCTCTCTCTCTCTCTCTCTATATATATATATATATATATATATATATATATATATATATATATATATATATATATAATTAAATTTTTTTATAGTAAAGTAGCAGACATTGCCGATTTCTAGTGGCACACATTGTTTCCAAACACTGCAAATTGGTATGTGAAATAAGTTATTCAATAGCATTTTGTCTAACACCACAAAATTTGCAAAGTATGCTAATCTTTTCGACGATAATGTTTGGATGCCTGTTTTAAAATCCCACTGTTGGGAAAGCTCGTACCTTCACACATATCCTGCATATCGCCATAGCAGTTAACTGCTTTATGAGCTCGTACACCCTACTCAATTCCAAAGCCATTTACCAATCCGCTCAATCAGGTTTATTAGCTCTTTTAATGTTTTGTCTAAATAGCACCCATTGTTCGTTTTTTTATTGTTTTTTTTAAGCTTATTAAAAGTCGTTTCCTTTGAAAACAACAGCTGTGTTTATTAAATATTTCTCATTCCCTTTTAAATTCAGTTTATACACGTATTCGTTTTACGAGAGGTGTCTGAGTTTCTCAAGCATCGACTCGGTGAGAGGAATTATAAATTATAAATGTAAAAATAATTTAGTGATTTATTTATGAAATACATAGTAAGGGAAAGTATTGTTAACGTGAAAATTTAGGAATCCGAGTTTTCAACAGAAATTAACGTTTTGAGGCTCCCTGAGTCCAAATAACCAAGTCTCACAAAATGGTATGCATGTGAGCGCATTTGGTTAGTCTAACTCAAAAACGAACAGTTGTACGAAATTGAAATTGCGTATTTAAGGTAGGTACATGCCTGTGATGTTACCGCAACTTTTTCGCCAAAATTCACTTACCAGTGAATTGTGACATCATCGATTTTACAATTTTTTCATCAAAAGGCTCAACGATTTTGATCAAACTCGTTACATCAATGTACAATTAAATGGTCTTTGATATCAGCTAGGTCTTATCCTCATTGAAATAGTCTGACAGGGCTTCCTTTAAAGTACTTTTGTATTTTGTTTATTTGATATAATTAATCTTATCTCCTTTTTAGTAGTGATGAATAATGGACAAATATAAATTATGAAAGGTTTTGATAATTAACTAAAGGAGAAAGAAGTGAAAATATTTTCTCAGTTTGAATAGAAATTTTCGGAAATAATGGTGGTTATATAGATGTATAACATATACCGTTGAAAAGCTGAAGATTTTAGAAAATATAATATCGAACATATAAAGTCGTTGAAGCTAATGGAGAGTGACAAAAATGGCATTAACTTGCGTGATTGTTATAGCTTAATAATTTTTACGTTAATATTATTTAATGAAAACTACATAGAATCTTTTAAAATTGAATTCCAGTAGAGAGGTTAGCGGCATAGAGAGGTTCTGTAATTCAAGTTTTGTGATGCGTGTATGAATTATATATCATTGTAAACTAAATGATTTTGCAATAATAATTTTTAAATCTATGAACTTCAAAGCGTTTTTCAATTCATGTTGTAATCGGAATCCACGAGCACTTGGGTAGTTACAATTCGGTAAAGGATCCGTTCATTAGCGATAAGTGGACATTAATTGGCATTGGGTTACATTAATTAACATTGACAATAGTATTAAACGGGCAATGGATAAATTGGTTCCAATAAAAAACCGCCCTTGATCTTAACAAATTGTTCTGAAATTGGCTGTGATTATATATTTTTTTTCTCGTCTTAACGGCTCTAAAGATAGGAAGATTTTGGAAATTTCCAGTCATTCATTGGGAAATATCTACAAACGCAAAGATATTCTGTGTTCCAGGTAACAATATCAAGCAAACCTGATTGGACCATTCCGTAGGTGAATACAGTTTTCAAGATCAAAGCTGATTCACGATTCAACAACAGAATGTATCTTTTTAGAATGTAGGACTTTCTGATCGCATGAGATACAGAGTTCTCGTTCACTTTTGCTTCCTGTATGGCAGTCAACAGGCTTTCGAAAATTGTATATTGTAGTTTTCCTCGTCTTTGACAAATTTAAATAAAATTTTCTATTATAATTTGGCGATTGAAAAAATAAATAAATATTTATATTGCACACATTCCAAGCTTCAAGAGGATCAAGATGAAAGTACCCTTTATATTCAATTCAATACGTTTAATGCCATTAAGAATGATATGACCTGACATTTTTAGGATTTACCTTTTAGGTGTAGGGAGGAAGACAGTGTTAAATTGCAATTTTTTTCTGCCCACTGTGAACGGATTTAAGAACTGAAATTTTTATGAGAACTTGCTCAATGCGTTACCTAATAACATGATTTTAATTCAATTGTCTCTTTCATCTTCAAAGGGGCGGAGGGATCGCTGATTTTCCCAAAATTATAATATTCGTCATCTTTCCCCAGCTATAGGGTAAGATGGCGAATGGGTTGGGGTGTGATCAGGAACAAGACATTTAATTTTAAAACATTATAGGAAGCAACTTAAACAAAGAACTTCCATCAAACTTTATTAACAAATAACTTAAACGATAATTATATATTTGTTGATTTAAGGCGAATTGTAATTTATATCAATGAATGCATATATTGTTTGGTGTTTTACTTGATGATATTTCAGCCATGTATAGCACATTTTTAAATATAAAAAATAAACGTTTGCTCATAGCGATATTTTTATTAGAGAATTAATATATTTGGCATTACCACTTTAGCTATCATAGCTTTTCACCTGTACTAGCTATGATGACTGGGCTTAATGTATTGCATTGTATGGATTTTAACACATTTCTTGAAAGATGCCTGAGGATGGCTAAGAGGCCGAAACGTGGCATCTGAATAAATGAACTTGTGGTGAGATATTATCAGCCTGCATTTATTGATTTAATGAGAACTTCTATCAAACTTTATTAACAAATAACTTAAACGATAATATCTATCAAACTTCATTAACAAATAACTTAAACGAGAACATCTATAAAACTGTGAAAATATACGCAAAATTTATTAAAATAAAAAAGGTAAATTGTATTAAAATGAAGCGACTGGATTTACAGTCCATGCTACAAGCGTCTTTCTTGCCCCATCCGGAACACTCACAATGAGCACACTTAAGGAAGGCACTTCAGACCTAGCCTGGCACAAGTTTAAAATTCATTTTTCCCCCTCACGCAATTTTTACCACACTAACATTTATCAATAACCACAACTGTTTTAATTAATAACCAAATAAACGGGTTCCCAAGGAGTATTTACATTTATAATATTGTAGTGAGAAAGTTGAAAAACTTAGCTTCAGCTATGTGTGCACCCACTGGTCGATTTTCGACGCGCTTTCGTTTTCGACATCGCTACCTAACCCTTTCATACCTTCAAAATTTAAGTACCTTTTATAAATTATTTCTTTATTTCACTATTATTACAACCTGTTTGATTCGTTTATATATATATATATTTTTTACTTGAGATATTTCAGCCATATATAGGCCATTTTTAAATATAAAAAATAAAGGCTTGCCTATGATGTTATTTTTATTAGAGAATTAATATATTTGGTATTACTTTCTAATTTAAATTGATTGAATTTATTAATTAATGAAGTAAAAAACTATTAAAAATAGAGAAAAATCAATAATTTGTAATTGAAAAATCAAAAAAACTAAAATTAAAAAGAAACAATCTTATTAATTAATAAAATAAAAAAAAACAATATGTTTACTCGGTAAAAAATGGTAACAAACAATTTCATTAACAATATATTTAATGTTACCTCGTCCTTTTTACGTCAGTATATGTACAGATTACTTTTAAGAGTAATGCTCTATATCAATTTAGTCAATCCTTTTATAGCTGCTAATGTGAGATGTGCTATCACTGGCCAGGATTTATGTGTGCTTATGCTTTTCAGTTCTGGTGCTTCGGCTCGTTAGTTATTTTCTGCTATTTGAGAGACTCTAGGTTGTTTTTTTTTTTAAATTTTCAATTACAAATTAATGATTTTTCTCTTTTTTTAATAGTTTTTTCACCTCATTAATTAATAAATTCGATCAATTAAAATTAGAAAGTAATGCCAAATATATTAATTATCTAATGAAAATAACACTATGAGCAATCCTTTATTTTAAAATGTCCTCCTATATGTGGCTGAAATATCTCAAGTAAAAAAAAAATATATATATATATATATATATATATATATATATATATATATATATATATATATATATATATATATATATCGTTTTGGGATAGTTTCGGAATACAAATGAATAATTTGTTTAAAAACGAATGAAACAGGTAGTAATAATAATGAAATAAAGATATAATTTAGAAAAGAGACTTCAATTTTGAAGGTATGAAAGGGTTAGGTAGCTATCTCGAAAACGAATGCGCATCGGAAATCGACCAGTGTGAGCACACATAGCTTAAGCTAAGTTTTTCAACTTTCTCACTACAATATTATAAATGTACATACTCATTGGGAACCCGTTTATTTTAGCAAAAACTACATCTTTTCAGCATTTTTGAGACACGAAACTGTTTTTCGTTAAATCAATAATATAGTAAACATTTTTTCAGCGCAGTGTACGTTAAATTTTCATTAAAAATATATTTTTATTTATACATAAAGTTGAATTCAAACTGCGCTTAGCTTGCCAAACAATTAGCTAGAGCCAAATGAAGAGTTCCCTACACGAACCTGATTAAAAAATGTAAACTAAGGTGGAGTAAGTGCGTAATTGTTTCGTTAAATCCATATCCTGAACTTTTACCCTTCGGGAGCATGAAGTCTAAACTTTGACGTATCAAAAATCAGCTACGAGAACTCGGTGAGGTGTGTGCCCCCGGCGAAACATGACAGCAGGGGCAAGTGCAGACTTCTATTGTAGGACAAGCATGTGTGGTGTAAATTTACTTCTACAAACATGTTTTGCCGGGGCAACTCCGGACTAGCTCATTGAAATAAAAATAATTTTTTTTGTAATACATTTATTCAATTATATTTCACAGTACTTTTCATAAATGTCACTTAAGATTTTAAAATGTGATTCTCAGACAAGTTTTAACTTTTTTCGATGATTACAACTGTATAACAATCCTCCGGAAACGAAGAGTTTTGCACTTTCCTCACAACTGCTCCTGCTTGAATAATGAGTCTTTCAGATACCTTGTACGCACTTAGCCCTTAAAGCAGGGGCAAGTGGGTACTAAGTACTACTAACTTGAATTATCAATCTCGTCAAAATGGGCGTGGGTGAAAAGTGGGCTTGAATGTAATATTTAAACAAAATTTATTCGAATTTGGTAAAATATAGTGCGCACTTACATCGCATTACCTTACGTCAAATTTTTAACGATATTTTTTAAAATAAAAATTCAATCAAAAAGTTGAAATTTGATGTACCGACTCAAGTACATAAGTGTTTCTAAGCAGCGCTGTATCATCCTACAGTACCGTAGAATACGAATTAAGATTTTTTTTTTTATAAGATTCTGGGGGTTGCCAGAACGTTAAGTTGCCATTTTATCTTAAATGGAACCGTAAACGAATTTCTTGTTTTTCTTTTACAATTTTTATACGCACATATTGAAGTTTAGCCTCAGTCCTTTTCTGCAAATAGAATTAAGTGCTGAAATCCCTCCGGAAGGTAATTGTCAAGATTTATTTTTATAAAACCCTATTGCAAAGATATTTTTTTATCTTTTATGCCTTAAGAGATAATCCCTCCTCAAGGCGGACTTCGCCTTGAATGGCATTCCGAAGCGCCATTCACCTTCTTCCCAACACCATGACTCCATCCTCTTAGGCAACCTGTTCCAACGACGATGATACAACCTCCGTGACCGCGGTAATTACTTCTAAGAAACTCCGAGATAATGTTGTACATTAGAGTGGAGCTAAGATCGACGCTCGCTCCGAAGAGAGGAAGCCTCAGGGCCGGATTCCACGGTAACAATCGAGTATAAAATAATTATATTATACGGCATGGAACATTTGACTTCAGGGTCCAGGGTCAAACCTTGCAACGAAAGAAAATTAATTGAGCGTCGGGATACATTCCTTAAGCACACCTAGACTAAGTATAAAGCCTTCATAAGAATCATGTATGAAGTTATTCCACACTTCAATATCAACTATTGAACCCAATACACTTCATTGGTTGCACTAATACATGTATTTTTTAAAATGTATTTATTTAATATAAGCAGTATAATCCTTTCTACGAATTCTTATCCAGTATCAATGAGAAAAATCCAAAAATCTTGAAATTGATACTTTATTGTATTATACTACAGCAGAGCGTCGATTATATATATCTCGCACACTATATATATATATATATATATATATATATATATATATATATATATATATATAAATTAATTTATTTTTTTATATATAATAAAGAAAAGGAAGATCTGAAACAACAAATTTGTAAAAAAAAATATGTTTGTTTATTTATATAAATATAGTATGTATTTGCATAGTGAAAAACCGGTGTCATAAAGTACATATAAATTGTTTAACTTAGTCACATATACATAATGAAATGAGCAAAAATATGTATTTACGTGTTTGCAAAAAAGTAAATTGCAAAGTGTATCTAATTAAAGCTTTATCAAAATTAATGCTGTGGCATATAAAATGCCATGATCAAATTAATTAAAATTATACACATAAAAAAACAAAAACAAAAACCGTTCCGATAATCGAACGTTCGGATAACTGACGTTCGGATAATCGACGCTTCACTGTATTTATAATAACAACAAAATTAGATAAAGATCTAATTTAATAGATATCATAAGCATATTGGATTATTCATTTAAAAATGGAAGCAATTCCACTTTGTTCTTAAAAGTCAGGGAATGCTGAAAAAGTGAACCGAAATCAAAGATTGTTATGCACTCTACTTCTTTTAATAACGAAATAATAATTTTTTTAAAGAGTATTTAATATAATATACCATTTGTTTTGCGAAAAAAAACTTAATTTATTTTATAGAAATGCGCATGTGCGATCGAAGATCCGATAGTAAATTAGGAAATAGCGGCTTTGAAAACCTAGTAAAGGGTACCTATGCCGATATATTTTGAAAACTAATAATTGAGTAGAAATGTTCGTGGCCGAACAAAATTACGATAGTAAATTTGACATTAGCAACTTTGAAAACCTAATGAACCATCACCAAATCAAAGAAATCCATCCCTCCCCTCTAAATAAATAGAAAATAATAAATATTTAAAAATAAATAAACAAAAATTATATTTAAAAAATCTAAACTACTTGAAATTAGAACTTAACATCTACTATCTACTACATTCGAAACCCCTCCCCCCAAAAAAAATACATTAGTTTTATGCCACCAATAAATAGTTTTGTGCCTCTACAGGATGCTCAAAAAATTAAAAACAAGATTGGCACTCCAACTTCACGCAGCTACTTTGTCTGATTTTGACGAAATTTATGTCATTTTAAATGTTGAGTTTTGTGCATTTTGTGCCACCAATAAAAACTTTTCTACCCCTAAGCGAATTGAGGTACACAATAAAACACCATCACAATAAAATTGGTGTCATATTAAACGTTGAGTTTTGTACCACCAATAAAAAGTTTTTTCTCCCTACGGGAAGCTCAAAAAATTAAAAGTTGGCACTACAACTTCACGCTGGATTGTCACTTTCTCTGATTTCGATGAAATTTATGGTAATTTCAACGTTAAATTTTGAGCTGAGAATAAAAGGTTTTGTTTCTGTACAGGAAGCTCAAAATTTTTTTAAAAAATTGGAACTACGACTTCACGCTGGAGTGCCAGTTTTGAACGCGCGTACATCAATTCGCGTAGGGGCAAAACACTGTATTGTTGGCACAAAACTCAACGTTTAAAATTACACCAATTTCGTCAAAATTGGAGAAAGTGAAAGTAGCGTGATGTTGGAGTACCGAAATTGTTTTTTATTGTTCGCTGAACATATCTAAGGAAACAAAACTTTTTATCTGTGGCACAAAAAGTCAAATTACTCAAACTTTAAAATGACACCAATTTCATTGAAATTGGACAAAGGGGCACTCCAACTTAAATCCCAATTATCGCTTGATGAAATACCTTATTAAAAGAGATTTCAGTTTATGTGAATATCATTCCCATATTTGTATCACATAAATATTTGTATATATATTTGTTTTTTCTCAAAATTAAAAAAAAAAAAAAAAAAAATATATTCTAGTAATTGATTATTCATGTGTTTACATTGTATCATAGATACCAATTTGGAAGTGTACACTTTGGAAACGATCGGAGTGGAAAGGTGCTCAAATAGAACTCTGTTGACCGCTAAGTGTAAACTTGTGTTGATTTACAGAACAATAATCGTGGTGATATGTCGGGCCTGCTCTTCGATCAATTTGAATTGGCAGTTTACAAACACACGACAATTACCAATGGAATTCGACTCCCGCTTGTTTGTTCGGGTTTTTTATAATTCATTTCTATTTCGATTACTTTATTTTTCGTATTCTTGGAGGAAAAAAAAAAAAATGACAAGTGAGAAATTAAACATTCGGCAAGTGAATAACGGAGAAGTAGTAGTAGTAATAGGTTACTAAGTAGTTGTAACTAGTAGGTTAGTTACTCATTTTATGATATTCACATATACTATTACTTAACTAAGCCAAATCTAGAATGCTCGGGATTAATTTTGAAGCAAGTAATATCGAAATAATTTCAGAGAAAGGAAAATTGTTATTTTAATATTTCTTGGCGTCTTTTGATAGTAATTAAAAATATTTTGTATGAATCTTGTACGAAATTTAATCCTCTACAAAATTGGTTTATATGTATTTTGGGCTAAAAAATAGTTATTTAGGTAAAGCCACTGAATATCTAACTTTTTTATTTTATTGATATTTTGCAGATGTTTAGCGTCCCGCATCTCAGTAGATGTTCCGTATTTAAAAAAAAAAAAATTATAATATATAAAACTAGCAGGAAATTTAACGTTCTTTAAAATTGGTAATATCAACATTTTACTTTAAATTCACTGGAAACGAGTTACTGAGGAAAATCTGAAAAAAGTCCACTTTCTCTAAAATTGTTATTTCAATATTTCATGGCGTCTATTGATAGTAATTGCAAATATTTTGTATGAATCTTGTAGGAAATTTAATCTTCCATACGAATGGTTATTAAGCATTTTGCACTAAATTATAGTTATTAAGGCGAAACCACTGAATATCTAACTTTTATGTTTCCTAGACATTTTGCAGATGTTCACGGTCTCGCATCTCAGTTGTTCTTTTAAATTAGTTATGTCAAAGTTCTACCTAAAATGCGCTGGAAGCGAGTTACTGCGGAAAATCGGAAGGAAAGTGACGAAAATTACTAACTCGTTGACCTATGAGGGGTGACAGACGTTCACATTTCCAATTTTTGGTGACTGAAAAAAAATTCTTGAAATCAGACACGTTTTTCGGCCACGGCTCCCGGTCCATGAGAGCACTGATGATAAGATGAATGTTTATTAAAATAAAAACAGGTAAAGCGAAATACTTTCAACACGACCGATCTCAATGCCACCCAAAAGAAACGGATCTATGCTGGAGAGGATTTGTAATAGGTAACCCTAGGCTAACATTGTTAATTTAATAATAAAAAAAATCATATATTTTCCCCTCTCATTGTCGATTACCCTTTTTTTCACCCCCTTTCATCCCGCTTCAACAATGGCCATACAAAATAAGTTTTGATTTAATATAAGTTTAGATGGAGCCGGTTCCGTAGGGATTGAAATTGGATTAAATAGCGATCTTGTAGCTGGTTGGAGTGGCACGAAAATGAGGCTTTTCCGTGACGCCCGCTTTGGCCCACTCGTTAGCTGACTAATGTGTTTAATCCGAAATCTGAGTGGACTAGGCCATTATCCATGGTTCCCCGCTCAATGTCACACTTCTTAATATTGTTCTCCGGGAAATTATCCATGGTTGCGTAAATTATTAGTTGTACAAAACGGGCGAGGATAATGTGAAAAATCTATGTTACATTAGAAAATTACGATTTTTTTTTTTTAATTTTATGAATAAAAAAATATGGTGCGGTGCGCGCATCACACAGCTTTCACTCGCCACCCTACTTTGATTAGAAATTGATTTCTGCTCAAGTAGGACAAGTGATATTTTAAAAGTTTCCATTAAATTATAATGACATATAGGCAGACATTTTCGGTACTTAATTCAAAATACTCTTAACCTGAAATAGTTTATTTCTGGAATTAGGAATGTTCTGGTTGAATGCTGAGTTACTCAACTTCATATGCACATATGCTGATCAAATATGATATGAAAAAGCCATCAAATGCAGAAATAAATTAACTGTAGCTTATTATCATAATACTCTTTATACCCCACCCACTGTCTGACTAACTGGGGTGGAACATCGCTGTTATATAAAATAGCAAGTGTCCAAGTTTAAATTACATATCGATTCGGAACTTTGCTGATGATAGCCTTTGGACTAAACAGCTCGTTGAAAGTATACTTTACCCGTCATAGAGCTGAACCATTCTGATCAATAATCCTCATCTTTCGTATCTCTTTATAATGGCGATGTGAAACCAAGAGTGTAGTATTAAACGACTACGGAAGACGGAGGGCTTATACAAGATAAAGTCCTCCTGTTTTTAGATCTCTTATCCTTTGGGGAAGTGTTATCAGCATCACGCTTAAGTCACCCCGTCTTCAGCGATCTATGCGGAAGCTGAGGTACTCGCTTTAAAAGGATAATCGTAATGAAGGGATTTTGATTAACGGCTGGTTCTTGAGAGCGTACCGTAGTCTATTATCGATACACAAAATAATAATCATAATAAGAATCAGCCAATGAAAAAGGCAACAGGGCAGGTACTGTGGAAATACTTGATTATTAGGAGGCAAGTGTAATTAGAACTATTTTCTATTTCTCCCCAAAGTCCGTAAACCCCCTTTGCCTCATCGGCGCTTCCACTATCTTCAAAACAACCCCCTAAGGATCTTCAATGAATGAAAATAAATTTTATCCTGGGACTTCTTCTCCAAACTACCGCTCCACATAAGAATATTTGAGCCTTACAATTGGATAATAGTCCGAATCAGGATGTTAGTGAAAAACTCCATTAAATCCATCGTTCTTAAAGCTTGATAGCTAGCTCGTCAAACTGTAATCAAATAAATTTCCTCCACTCTAGCCACTTCTTACAAAGCTAACTAAGAGAGACTTTAGTTTCATTATTATTATTGTTACTATTATTAACTGGCACAATAGCCCTTAAAGGACCTAGGCCTCAGAAACAAACTTTCGCCTGGCTTCCCTATCGGCAGCCATTCTTCTCCATCTTCAAATATGTATATTCATATGTCGTCGATCCACAGCAGCCGGGATCTTCCCCTTAGGCGCGTCCCCCCGGACGGCCGTAGAGTAGTCTCTTTGGACCTCCCTTCCTCCATCCTCTCTACATGGCCAAACCATTTGAGGCGGTACCTTTTAATAGTGACCACAGTGTCTTCATTGTTGTAGAGCTCATATAACTCTACGCATTTTTCTCAGGACCTTCCTTTCACAGATTATCAGCTACTAATCATACAGTTCAGAGAGGCAAAAGATTCAGCAGTTCATGCTGAGCTGGGAATTAATCTTGTGGCTTAAAAAAATATATTAAATATTCCCTAAAATTCTGGCACATCACCCAAAAATGGTATATAAATGGTTTGGGAGTCGTGTTTACTAAATTATTTGCTTTAAAGAAAGGAGTAAATTAATTCCCATAACTGCCGTTTTTAGTTGAAATAGAAATTAGAAAAAAAAATGTAGGGGTCAGTATTTGTATTTTGTACAATAAATATTACAAAAATTGATCACTAAATATTATTCAATATATTATTCTACAACGTAAAAATCGATCTTATCTTTGCTACAATCTTTTAATTGGATTTTGTGAACACTTCTCCATATAATAAAAACTACTCTTCAATGTGTAGAAGAAGTTTACTTACTTCGAAGGACCTCTATCCTCGCCAAAAACAGTATTATTTATAGAGCGTTACAATATATGTATAAATTTCTCCCTCCTCCTCCCCCTTACCCGACCCACCCTTCCTTACGCGATTCATAATAGGCTTTTCGGGCCTAATAGCTTCAAAGGGTATGAACTCGGAGATTGTTAAAAACAGCGGTTTTTCGTAGCTTTCCTTTAGTTTTATATTCATATACAAAAACGTAGCGGTGCCTTGCTTGCAAGTATTCACCAATCCACAACTTTCTATGAGAAAGAAACAAAAATTACTTATTCATTACGGAACCGATATTAAAAAACAACTTAGCTGTTTATGACTAGTCCATCTAGAGGGGAAAATAGAGATAATCAATTTTCTTTCATACACAGTTCGAGTGTAATTCACTTCCGAGCGTTCTCACTCGATTTGTCAGTATCAATTGATGTCAACTTTAAGAAGGAGCTGCAATCACAGAATCTGATCCTTTCATGTTTTGACAAGTGCCTAGTAGCAGCCGGTATAAATTTGGTTTTAGTTTAAGAGGCTTAAGATGCTTAAGCAAATTGTTTGTTTATATTCGAGATCGCAAATATTTTTTATATTATATAATTTCCACTCAACTTTCGAAAGTTTAACATCACTAAATTATAATGTTTTTTTTTTTTTGTGAACAAACACAACTTCCCTTAATATATCATTATTTTAATAATATCAAGATTCTTTTTCCCCAAACAAACCGACTTTTCGAAATATTCTTTAGTCCTCTTCGTTTTTTTTTTACTTTCTTCCTTAAATTTGCTAAGAAAGTTATTTTCTAATATATAACAGTTGGCAGTAATTCTCTAAGTCTGTTTTTTTTTTATAAATAATTATTTCGTCTATTTGTCCAGTATTATCACTAATTTTTAAATCATTATTACTTAGGGATTGCCTGCCATGGACTAGCATACAATCCCTATGTAATTGGGGGGGGGGGTTATGGCTCATCTTTTATTTCTTCAGGGATTGAAATGAAATACGTTATGTTCGGTTGTCGTTGGTTTACTTCTCTCCGAAATATTTAATTGTAATGATAAGATACTTCTAGACCAGTGTTTCCCGGTAAACACCAATATTACACCGTATTATACCAGTAAAGTGTTGTACGCGTAAAGGTACCCCCGTTGTACGAGTTGTAAGAGTATAAAGTACGAGTATAAAAGTTGTACGAGTAAAAGGAGTTCGGTAAGAGTTTGGTGGGGCACGCACGGCACTGGGCTTTGGAAAAATAATAAAATATAGTTCGTTACTTGTTAGCATTATGCATGTGAAGTTTTCATAACTACGTGAAGTTGTTTTTTCAGCATTTGTAGGCATTAAGTTGAGAAAAAAAAAAACGGCTTTTGGATGTGGAACCGCATCTCAGATTTAAATTAGCAGCAAGGGAACTAAATGACGATGATCTGCCGTATATGTTATTTATAACATTACTTTCATTTTTTTTTATGAACTAAAGAAGGTAAAAAATAAACAAATACCGATTGTTATTAAAGTATAGCGAATTTATTTTGACAAGGGGTGCTCAGTGTTACGAAAATTAAAGAAGAGATCAACAGATGCAAAAAGTTTGGTGAACGCTGTTCTCGAATTTAAGCTAGTAAGCCGTAGTATGCACAAATCAATTGTTATTTATAGCGTACATGTTGATTCTCAAACTGATCACTAGGGTGGACAGTGTGTATCAAGTAAAATAAAACAATATACAATATTAAAATAAAGAAATAATAAAAAATCAAATTTTTATTTTTAATTTATTCCTGACTTGCGTCCTGACATTCTACCGTCAGCTTTTTCGTCAAATCATACCCCGGCTTGTACCGTTTATTTGGATGAAAATTCCTCGATCACTTTTAAATAAACCAAGGGTGCCAAAATCGTAATTATAATTTTTTTTTTTATATTTCTGTAGTGTTAATTTATTGAATGAATTATTATTGATGGATTAAGTATCATTAATAATACAAGAAGAGACATACTGTTGCGCTAACTCCTCAGTTTTCCACCCCATTAGACCCAGCTGGAGGACGAGCGAGCTAGTTTTCGAATACATTTCACTCTCCTTAAGTTGTTTTCCGGTTGGGCGAAAAGAATTCCAGGGGACGATTATTTAATTCAGTCCCTAACTTACTACAGAAACAATTGCTATTACAAGTAAGGCTACAGTAATTACCTCGAGATAAATGCGAACCCTTTCTTCTTCTCTTGTATATTTTATTACTGTTAAAGACTCACTTTCGCCAACAACATAAATCTACCGGGAGTAAGAAGCGAAGGAAGCTCAGTACCTCTTAGTTTCAACCGGACTCTTGAGAGCTTCTCCATTTCCCGAAATCAGCATAAACGTTTCAGTGGAACGGGAGCGAACGTTATATACGGACCATCCTTGGATGAGCATTAATAAAAACTCTTTCATAATTTGTTACTTCAAATTTTCACTTAAGAATACTTAATCATAGCATTAGTATTGTTTGAGTCTTTATTAAGTCATAGAATTGGCATTATAATTGCTCAATTTCTATTTTAAAGTATTTTTATTTATAATTTTAAAAACAGCTATTAGCAAAAGCAACAAATTGAGAAAGTTTAAAAACAGGAACCAACCATTTTTTTTTTTTTTTTTTTTTTTTTTTTACATATAAGAATATATGATGAAATAAATTATCAGGATACCGTCGACAAAATATATCTTTTATAATACAAGCCGACATTTCGGAACAATCATGCGAGCCATCATCAGGGCTATTTTAGTTCTGGCATAACTGCCATGACAGACAGACACTGCCATAATCCTGTCTCTACTTGGAACCAAAATGTTTAGAGCCGATAAACAATAAAAAATATACTTTGTTGAATCCATCCTTATTACTTATTTCCTCATAACTATCGACCAAGGAACATAAATATATGAATATAATTTTGATTAGTGAAAGTTCCAACTGCATTTATAGTACAATAAGTAAATGCGGTGTCTAAATAATATAAGACAGGGATATGTGAAAAAAACTACAAGTTCCTAAGGCCATTTTCTTTTCATACGAAGGATTGTTGGAAAGCGTGCTTCAAATTACTTTTGAAACTAGTGGGTTTGGGTAAGTATGGAGTTTTTAGCGGAATTGTATCTATTTCGTTTTAAATCTTCAAAACACTTTCATTGGGATCATTACGGATATATATTTGCGGAATAATAAGGAGTTTTAAGGATTATTGTTATAAATAGGAACTTCATATCATTTATTGAGCAGTCAGAAACTAAAAGTATTTTTTTTCCAAATTTTTATAGCATTTATATATATAGAGATGAAGGTGTGAATTTATTCAATTCAACAATAATGCAAAATACGGTGCCCTCAATAAGTAATAATTCTCGGAATTATATGGCAACTCAGTAATAACTATCAACTTTTTTTATTTTAAATTAAAAAAAAAAAATTAAGAAATAAATTTTTAATGGGGCCCTAACCAATCTCATTGGCCTCAAACTTACGACTATGAAAATTTTTCCTTTGCTCAAATATATACATATACATTCGATTTTTTCTGGTTTTATAAACAAATATTACAGTCTACCACATTAAACACCTTATATATAATGGGTCATTCCCAAATAAACTGATTTCTAGAACCTGTTTTATTTTTTTTCAGCCCTCAACCAGCATTCAGTTTTTCTCAAAGCAAAGCACATTTCTTGATATTTAATGTTTAAATATCTTAAAATATTTAAATATTTAATTTTAAAGTTTAAATATTTAAAAAAAAAATGTGTAAACAAATTTTCTTGTGAAAAATTCACACGAGTTACATTCTGTCCGAAGTGAATTTCGAAAACGTTCACTATATATTTTAAATCAAAAATGTATATTTTTATTATGGGTGGTGCATCGCATAACGGCAACTTAGTCCTACTTGTGCAATAACGCAAAAAAAAAAAAAAAATAGGGAAAAAAAGGAAAAAAAAAATTAGCGCGTAATTCTCGTTACATTAAAGGGTCTTCAATTTGTTAAAGTATCTATAAAACCGAAAAATCATAAAGAAGCCAGATTTTACACTCTTTGACACTAATATAACACTTATATTGGGCCTAAGGTTACTCTCCATGATCGTGAATATATTTTATTCCAGATTCCGAAATCGGCAGTTTATTTTAGAATGACGCTAGTACAGATAAGTGTACTGAATATTTATTAATCAATAACTTGTTTATTCTTACATGCTTCATGCCGTATATAAACAGTCAACACTGCAAAAATAGATACAAAAATAAATACATCTGGGTTAAACTATTTTGTCACAATAAAACGGAGTTACTTAAGAAAGTTTAAAAATACAGCTTTACTTACCCAGCCATTTAATCAAGGAGTTTTTATTTAGATAATTATTTTAAATTCATATCTTTCATAAATTAGGTAGTAGCTACACTTTTTTTTTTTTTTTTAATTTATATATTTTAACATAAATGTCTATATCAATCCTTTTAAAATAACGAGGTTTCGAGTATATAATTTTTAAAAAAATTGTCAGATGGCCGAGAATGCTAGAAAAAATATAATTTCAATTTTTTTTTTCTTTCTGTTTCGCTTAAACTTTCTTTTATAACAAAGTATGGTGTCCCTCACTATAGCAAAGATCCGTTTCATCAGCGTTGTATACATTGTCGGCTTGGAAATTCCCCACAATTTCCGGAAGCCGTTCAATTTTCTACTTATCAGCCGCTAGTCAGCCAGTACATTTTCGCCTTGTGCTGTAGAGTCCTTGCTTGCATCTTTTGAGATAACTTACGGACAGAGAATAATGGACAATAAAAGATAAATAATAAGATGATTACATACTTCTAGTATGTGATGCAGATAAAAAAAAAAAAACTAGTGAATACAAAACAGAATCAGGATGAAAGGACCAGAGAAGTCTCAGAATTAATTAGCTATATTTATACAGCCAAAATTTTCGTTCGTTCTCGTATCATCAGAGAATTGGTGCATAGATCAAATTCGTGAGGGTGTATATCTAAAAAAAAAATATAAGAGGACTTATCGATCAGACACGAAGGGACATAAATAAGTCAATTAAAATTCATAATATTCGTGAAAAAAGAGGAAATGTTAAAAATAATAAATACCTAAAAGAATGGGTAACGTTAAACACATCGTAACTGATAAAAAAAAGCGGAACCACCCAAGAGAGGAGTTGCCAACATTAGTATCATGCCAATTATATAATTATTCTAAATGACAATAAAGACTAGACAATTTTTAAAACTAAAAAAAAAAAAAAAACAAACATTAAGGCAAGTCGGGGTAAGTGCATATAATTTTATGGGGATTTATTTCAAATCTATTTTGTTGGGAGAACTGTTATATATGGGAATTTGAAGGGAAAAGGAAGCAAATAGTAAAATACCCATAGATGGCAGCTAGCCTAATAAAATAGTTTAGAAATAAATCCCCGTATGCACATGCACTTGTCCCGAGTTAGCACTTACTTCGACATACCTTACCATAAAATTAAAATTCATTAAAACTGAAAAATTAAAATTTGTGAAGACTAAATCTATACAGGGAGTGGAAAAGGAGAAAGATAAAAAATCGTCATTATTGATTTAAAAAATTCATTGTTCCAGAAAAGAAATACTTTGGCGTCAGTTTTAAAGTTAATGAAGTTATTGAAGTTTACAGAAATATAACGCGCTTTCAAGTATTTTAATTTTCGTTCGTAGCTCATTGGATGTAAATTAAGAGGATTCTCAAAAATTATTAGTAAACGAGGAGTTAAGCGCTGGAAACCCATTCTTTTAGGTAATTATTATTTTCAAAACTTCCTCGTTTTTTTTTTTTTTTACTATTTTTATAGATCTTAACCGACTTATCAGTGCTTATTTGTGTCTGACTGGTAAGTTCGTGTGAAATAAAAAAAAATAAATAACAATAATAAAGCATTAACGAAGGGATATTTCGACAGTTTGGTGTCCGGTCTATTGGCAGAATGATTGGCAACCTAGTTGACCGTAATACGCCAGGATTAATAAACTAATACATCAGAAATACCCCTTGCAAAAATATGTTGGTTTTTTCTTAGCTTACACGAATTTTAAGCGTCTGGTTAAAAGCAGATCAAAACGAGGAAGTTTTTTAATATTTTATATTATATATGTTTTATATTTAATAACATGTCTAATATGTTCAGTATTTTATTTCATAAAGACATTTAAGTCGACTTTACGCGGTTTGACTGAAATAAATCCCACTTCTTTTCGGTCTAGAAATAATATGTACTAGAGGAAATATTCCACTGGCAGTAATGGGGGCCATCTTATTTTTAATAAAAAGATTTTTTCTCCTCCCCCCCCCCCCAAAAGTTTAGTTTCCTTACACGACCGTTCGCTGTAGAAAGAAAGAAGCCGACAAGAAGGAGGTCAGAGGAGGTATAAAAACTGCAGTGGCATACCCGAGGGGGTGTGGTTAGGGTCTCATATACCACCCCCCTACTTTGGCTTCACCAATTCTTTTATATAATTTTCCCTATGCCTTCAACGGGGAAATATTCAAATGTATTAAATTTTACTTTTCTTAAAATTCCTCAATTGGATTTTTTATTATATCGGCCCTATAACTTTTAATTTGTTGGAGCTGATGATTAACGTTGAATAGTTTCTTATTTGTTTGCGTAAAATTAGGTAGAATTAAGCTTGTGGGTCGGTCCATTTGAAATTACCCAGACCATTTTTGATTTTTATCATTTTTTTACCAGTTATTCCCTATCATTTGGTTAAAACTGGGGTTAAAACATTTTTCAGACTCATACTTTTTTTTTTTTTTTTTTTTTTTTGCGGTCATTTTATATTTGCTTTGCAGCAGAAAACATGTTTTGGAAACATGTCTCCAACTCTGGTAATTATGCAGAAATCAAAAAGAAAACAAAAACTAAAATTATGATACTGATGTGCTCTAAGTAGTGAGGAAAGTGCTTAAAAAATCACAAAAACCGACATAGAACGAGACTTTTAGCGCTGTAAAAGTGTATTAAGTATAGGAGACTCACCTTTGATTTTTTGTATAGTTTTATCATTGTTGTAATTGCTGTAGAAATTTCAATCTTGGAAACTTTGTCCCTTTTTTAATATGGATTTTCAAATATGTTCTTCTATTCTTAAAGTTACAAGCTTAAATATTTTACAAATAAACCCTATTGGAAGAATAAGTAACGAAATTCGCCCGTTATTGTTCGAATTTCAATCAGAAAATGAAGTGAATTTACTACTGAAGAATAAAAGATACTTAAAGGATACAAGAAAAAGCATTGAACAAGACAGGAGACTACTACTAAAGGAGGAAAGGCATAAATTATTGTTTATAAGGAAAAAAACTTAAAGCACCGAATCCCATTGTAAAGGTAAATGCCCGGAAAAAATTATTTATTTGTAAGCAACAAGAGACTTTACTGGAATTCTGAAAATGTCTCCTTATTCAGAATGTAAAGATGGGAAGGTTATTTTAAATTCCATTTGCAAATGTGACCTGTCGCAAATATTAATTGATGTTACCTCTGAAAATTTTAACAGAACACCAAACCATACTAAGCCTTCAGATAAAAAATCTAGAAAATAGTCTGGCAGTTACTTACAATAAACAAAATACCAAAGACTGATTGAAGGTAGAACATTAGTTATGAATTATTCCTTAATTCAAAATAATTTCATCCAATGCATCAGAAAATTTGATGTTATTCATTTATGTGAGACCCATGCAACTGAAGAAAATATTGAAAATTATGAGAAGTTCTTTAGTGGCTTTTATATTAAGTGGATTCCTGCCGCTAAAGAAAAGAAATTTGGAAGGGCATCTGGGGGTGAACTGCTATGTTTTAAGAAATACTTATCCAATGAGATAAAAATAATTTTTTTTTTGGATGACCAAACTCTTGTAGAATTAGTAAACCTTGAACTGCACATGTTACCTATTTACCTTAGACCAAAATAATGGAACGATGAGTTTAACAGCCTCGTAAACTTTGTAAAAAAATCATGACCATCTTAATTTTTTAGCCATTACAAAAGTACAAAAACAAGTTAGCCTATGATTTACCAAATATTTTTACCACTTGAACTTAAACTTTTGTACTTTATTCTAAAACAGGAGGTGTCTACAAAGTAAAGTACAAGATGTTATATAGTTGTTATATATTATTAAAACATTGTTATAATGTTGAAACACGATGACACCTAAAATATTTATATTAAAAACCAGTATAGTAAAAAAAAAAAATGAATACAATTATTATTATCTAAAGACCGATAAGTAACTTGTAACCTCTCAACACGAGCCTTTCCGCTTGTACTTTTCTCAATTGTACTTGTACTTTTGTACGTTATTATGAAATAGGGCCATGGTTGTAAACAATTCTTAGATGCCCTGAATGTTGTATTCAATAATTAAATAGTTCAATAAAATGTATAAAGATGTATTGATAAAGTGGGCGTGGTATTCAACAAGCTCTATTAATTTCTCATTCTGCTTCACCTCTTCAATAACATCAGTGTTCTAGAATGATAATATTTTAAATATCAAATTGCCATGACGATTATGACATAACTTTGTGTGCTATAAAGTTCATGTCATTTTAAAGTTGAAATAAATTTTTTTTTTTCAATATGCTTATCTCGTAGGAATAAAGCTAAGTCATGTAGTTTTTTCTCTTAGCTCATTTCCCATTAAGTACCTATCATTTAGGAACGCTAAAGGTGATTTGATAGAATCCATGTAAAACCTCCAATTTTCAAGAAATTCTCCAAAGTAATAAAAGTTATATTGAGAATTTATGAGAAAGCAAGAATAGAACCAGGGACAGATCCAGAAGTAGTTTTTAGGGGGAGGGGGCCATCAGGGCAGAGCCGGAACTAGGATTTTTGCCATGGGGGAAGCTCAATATCCTTCTTCACTCCCCTCCAATAAAGGTCAACAGTATTGTAAAAGGTAGTATGTTTCGTAATATAATAATACAACATCATCTCCTAGCATCAAATATTGACTGAATTATACTGAAGGTCAATACAATCAAAAAGCAAAAACCAATATTTTTAACTCGACCTAAAATTAAAATTTCATTCAAAATTTTCCGCCCTCTAAATTCTGCCTCCTGGACAAATGTCCCTTTGCCCATCTCCTCCCCCACTTAGTTCCGTTCCTGTATCAGGATGACCACAAAATTTGGTATACTCGTTGAGCAGCCCGGGATTACGCCATACATTTGTTTGATATTTTTGCATGTTTGTATATATTCCTTCTTTGAGGCGCCAACCATTTTTAATTTCCTATGCATATTTATAAGGGAATATGGAATGACATGTAGAATTATGCGATTATGTTGTCTTATCTTGTGTCGGGGGGGGGAGGGGGGAGATTGGCAAGATATTACGTAACCCAACGACAAATTATATAGTTTGAACCATTTTAACACCGTTTTAATCTTGGTTAGGGTTTCATTTAAATGAATCCAACGACTTAGTTACTGGACCATATAAATAAGTTTTGAATTATTATCGGGTTTGAAAAGACAATAAAACGATAGATGACTAACACACATATTTTATTTAAATCAATTAAAAATGTAATCACCCTTGACAATTTCGAAGATCGATATCTCGCAGGGGAGCCTAGCTTAATTTCCCTCCTACCTAATGAATACATAATCTATCACAGTTATTCACGAGTATCGGCAGTAGTAGATATATTTTAAATTAGCCGTATTTTTTATTTATTTTTTTCTCAATGAGAGGGAAAATTTCTCTTTCCACCTGTGAGTCCGCCATTGTTATAAGCTCTTTATCATTGAGGATTATTCAAAAGGTTATGGGTTAGTAAGGATTGGGTTCGGAAGGAATTCGATGGGCCGAACAGTTTGTGCCTGATTACGATGATATAGACAAACATTTTGTAATGAACTGAAAGCTTAGCGAGTTTGTCTAGCTAATATTGAAATAGCCGGAATAAACGTGCAGTTATTGTCGCTTCAGACTACCACGTGAATTCCACATCGCTGACTCGTTCAGTCTTTGCTAGAGGATCCGTTCAAAAGTGATGATAAGAATATCATTAAAGGATGCCAAACTAATCAATTATCAATAATTTAAACCCACATAAAAAAGTGAAAATACTACTACTATCAGGCTGTTAATGGAATATCTCAAACAATGAATAAATGACTAGCCAGTCAATATTTCGCCACATCATGCATCTTCATGACTGCATTTATGCTATCCAGTCCTTGGACTATCGATGGCATTGCTAAAATCACACTTTTTTTCCCCAAATTTCTGATCTTTTAGTCTTGTAAAAAAAAAGAACACAAAACGAAAATGAAATAAAACATTTAATAGAAGAAAGAAGGCTGTTCGACTTAAAAACCTTCAATAGATATTTCTTATTACAGTTCTTAATCAAAATA
Source organism: Rhaphigaster nebulosa (assembly GCA_948150685.1). NCBI lineage: Eukaryota > Metazoa > Arthropoda > Insecta > Hemiptera > Pentatomidae > Rhaphigaster > Rhaphigaster nebulosa. The sequence goes on along the minus strand of OX411307.1, from coordinate 66,498,522 downwards.
CTATATTCGAATCCAACTGTAATTTCGAGAATTTCATTTAGAAGTTGAAACTTGTCAGTTAACCAATAATTAAATTATTTGAGAATGTTTCCTGAAAATTCTCCCCCCCCCCCCCCTAAAAAAAAAGAAAAAGTTACACAAATTTCCTCCCTCTTTTCTTGCTACTATTTCTTTTATAATTTTTATTTTACTCACAGCCTCACCTTGCCTCCCTACTCGCTAATGAGTACGAGCGCGCATTTTTTATTGCTGATTTGAGCCCAAGTATAGCTCAGAAGATAATTTATTTTAATGCCAATCAGTGGTTACTCAAGTAATTATTAATTATATTTATGTTTAACCCAATTTGAATTAATTTTGTTTTAAGACTATTCCCTACATAAAACCTAAACATTATTAGCCAAAAAGCGATTTATATAATTAAAAAATTGGTTCTCTCTTTCCCCCACTCTGCTCGATCGGTAATGTCGAAACTACCGATAGTCAGAGATATCGAACTATCGCCAACCCTAGGATGTCGTATGTCAAAAGAAGGGTAAAGGTGATTTGATTGCGATTCTTTAAGCCTAGTGAAATGTGACTGAAGATTAGGGGTTGCAATAAATGGATTATCACTTCATATCTTAAAACAAGCGGTTTTGCACCATTATGATCTTCGAAACGTCACAGAAGCGGTCATTTAGAGTATATACAAGCCCTGAACAGGTCGGAGTGTCGCAACTGTCACAAGCATTAGCTCAACACGATGTGGGTCACCGGGGCTTAATACCACATACTGAAGGGATAATAAAGCCCATGTTTCTTTCTGAAGCCTGATAATTCTTTCCCTAAGGGCCGGGGCCTGGAATCGGTTGAGAAGAACGGCTACAAATAGGGGCTAGTTTAAAGCGGACCGTTGTAGGGAAGCAAAAAATGTTGTAAACAGGGCGGCTTTGCACCAGTAGCAACATATAATAATCCGGAGCCAGGTGTGCTCCCCTCTGCGCCGCAATAAACTTAATTGTACAGGATTGAGTTTTGCGGGCCGGCTCGCGGTGGAAATTCAAATTACAGTAGGAAAAACCGGCCAGAGGATTAAGGGCAGTTCTCTCAACATAAATTACACCTTGATTCGGCCAGGGCTTCGTACTCCATCTCGCTCTGGAAAAATAACGTTTCGGAACGGCAAATCCGCAACACTGATAGTGGAACATTTTACCTTTTATATCCTTAGTATGATTGATCGAAGGGCTTTCCTTTTTTTTTTTCTTTTACTACCTACTCGGCTGTTTTATTCTACCCCGTTGAAAATAGCAGTTTGAGTTGATGTGCTTTGCATACTTTAGTCCTCATGTTTGCCACAGTTTTGTAACAAATATGCTTCAACAACTGGGCCAACTACATGGCACCAAAGAGCCAAATGCCTAAAAAATTAATGTAACATTAATCATTATTGGTGTAATCATCAGGTTAAGTAGCCTAAATCTTAAAAATATTTCACACTCTCATTTTTTTTTTTTTTTAAATTATAAACGGCTTGTAACTGATTACTATTTTTTCTATTGTGTACCAAGTTTAGATATAATAAAAATAATATTAATATGTATTGCAAACTGAAGTAAACTACAACAGAAAAGCTTGATTTTTTTTTATAAAAACCTTGCCTTTACTCAAACACCTTTCAAGTGCCAAAATAGCGGATTACGTGTAATTTCTAAATTTGGTACTGTCGCAGGAAGATTAAAATAATTTCTTAGGAATCAGTGAAGGGAATTTGGCTTCCAGACGTGTAATTTTCAAACATTTTCCCGAGGGATGAATCCCGGACGGATTGTGATTTAATCTGATAAAAATAATTTGAAGGAAAATCAGAGCTATTTAAACCAAGTTAGTTTAAAGTAGTTTAGATTGTATTGATGATAAAAATTGAAATTAGAGATAAACAAAAATGACTAATAGTAAAAAAAAAAAAAAAAAAAATAAAGTACAGAACTAAAAGTTGTTTGATCCTAAATGACATTTATATTTTAGAAATAAAACTTCAAAGAAATAGTTCTAAGATCTCCACTTTAACAGTTGAAACATAACATAATATAATAAAAAAAAAGAAGAAGAAATTAGAATAAAATTATTGGGATTAATGGTCTATAAACTAGAAAGTTGTGCCACTGTTACAATAGCATTCTTTCAGCTAGACATATTTTTGATTATATTTCGATTTTAAACAGAATAGAACTAGCCCATAATTCACCCGAAGTCCAAATTAACTGCGAAAATGCAATAGCATTAGTGCTTAAATTTTTAAAAACATTTCGTCTCGTTTTTGTGGCACCTATACCAAAATATTACATCTTATTACTTATTTCTTTTTTTAAAAAACTCATTTCACTTCTACCTTTTTGAAATTTAATTTTTTTTTTTTTCGCTATGATATAGATTATATCATCGTGGATTATATTATTATACTCGAATTTTTCAAGTATTATGATATTAGAAATTAAATAATATAATTATTCAAACTTTTAATAATTTAAATTCAAATTATAAGTTAGAATGACAGATCACAGCCATTTATGACAAACGTTTTATGACTATAAACATAAAAAAAGAGGAAAATTCATTTCGATTAGTAGGTGTTGGATGTAGCAGTATAGTGCAGGATCTTTCAGTCAACTGGTTATATATTGTCGCATTACTTCAATTATGACAATTCATAAAAAAATTAAATTTTAAAATTGATAATATATATATATATATATATATATATATATATATATATATATATATATATATATATATATATATATATATATATATAAATAAAATAATACTGTAGGCATAGAGTTTATCAAGACAATAAGCTAAGTTTATTCCAAGAACTATTCGGTATATTGTCCATCCTCCGACCCTTAAGGTATACAGGCTCTAAGTTGTGCTTCCCTTGTCTTTCCCTCAGCTTTATCCAACTTTCTAAGAGGTAGACATTGGAAGAACAACTTTAGAAACTGAGGAAGGGAAAATTTCCCGGAAAAACTAGTGCTTAATAAAAGCCGGTAAGACTATTGTCTTATTTTCCGTTCCCGTTGTTTAATAAAGCCCACTTCTCTAGTTATATAGGAAAATAAGAGTAACGAAAATATTACAGTTATATCCAATAATAAAATTTTAAAAAGGTACAATAAAGCAACACAATAAATAAAATTGCCGCATCAAATTACATTAGTAATGCCCAGATCATTATGCAGTTTAAAGAATAAGGTCGTGATAAAATATAATTATAAATCGTATAAATTATATTTAAAACGTTTACTATAATAAACTATAAATATCAACAGTAAACAAAAATTGTGACTATAAAATTACGACGAAATAAAATTGTGGATTTAATCAATTACAAAAGAAGAATGATAATTATAATAGAAGGAATGAATACTTAAGAGTTTGTCCTGAAGATGAGGAAATTCTCCGAAAGAAAAAATATTGTGTTAAATCTTTGAATGAACAGAAGATTCAGGGAAGAAATTTTACTTAATGAAAAAATATCCAAAAATAAATTTTAAATATAGATTATATTTAAATACAAAGGTGTTTTATCAAACTTATCTTGGCTCTAATCCTAATCAATTTTTTTTATCTATTTCTGTTTTTAACGAATCTATTCAAGTTTAATCGGTTCTATTGAAAAAAGAAAAAGGTATCACAATTCCTTATCAGTCATACCATATATAGCCCGTCCAAAAAATCGACATTTGTAATACATCTTTAGGATATACCCAAGATGTATATTTGTAATTATAATTTAATATTATTAAGTGTATATTATGTTCAATTATTTATTTTTTCAGTAACTGAATATTATCGATGTTATGATTCATGTTTAAAGTGATTATATATATTTTTTATTTTTTCAGGTAAGCAAAAGACTAATACCTATAGTTCTATTGAGGGGTTTGACGTGAGTACAACTGGATTCCTATAAATTTTTAACTTAAAATTTAAAACTTAATTTTATAAACAATAGGTCTGAATGTGCACATTTATCACTATTATCAATTGCCCTTGCAGGAAGCGGATTGTAATATTATATAATAAATAAAAGTTTTGATCAAAACAGAAATTACAAACTTAAGCATCGATTTAGATATAGTTTTCTATAAAACTTTAAAAATAAATGAGAATGATTTTACTAAAATTTGACAAAATAGTGGCTAATGTTTTCTATAAACTTTATAAACCTTGAATAATAAATAACTCTAGTTTTTTTTCAAATGTATCCATTTTTTAAGCATTTCAAAATTATGTATCTCTATGGATACGTTATGACATTTCATATTGAAAAACAAAAAACAAACCTCTATAGTTTTTTTTTTTTTTTCAATTTGAAATTTTAGCTAATTATTAATAATAGTAGTATTTTAAATATATACACATTTTCATGAATATACCTTTTTAGTGATTGGGTTTATGTGCATTGGTAAGATATCATGTTACACGCAACAGTTATATGGATTCCCTGGTGTAATAAATTAATAAGAGAAAATAATAAATCAAATAATTCTTTCAAAACATAATGTTTATTCTAAAAATATCATTGTTCTTATTAAATTTTTATTTATTTTTTTTTTTTTTTTGCATCCGTATATTCCAATAACTACACAAATCTGCTAAATACAAATGTATTTATACAAATACAAATAATTAATACAAATAAATCTCTGTCGCCTCAATTCACATTGTCCTGCTGTAAAATCATTGATAAAATTTCAATTCTCAATGCCAAAAAATTGCCAGAATTCAACAAGATTAAAACTAAAGACAATTCACAAATAGTCACAGAACCCCACCATAGAATTGATCAATTTTCTTCATTGAAAAAATAATTAAATCTCCTCACAATTATCGTAACTGTTTCATTTTATTTTTCCTTCACTGTCAATGTTTATAAAATATATATATATATATATATATATATATATATATATATATATATATATATATATATATATATATATATATATATATATGATCAGTTGCCTTCCAGGAATTTTCATGTCAAATTTGGACGTGACTGCAAAACAAGTACATTTTTGATTATTTGGAGTCAATAAAATAACCGATATCTTGGATCGTAATTGAAAAACAAAATTTCCTACATACATGCAATTTTTCCTGACTTAAAGGAGCATTAATTCCAAATTTAAAGAAAACAGAAAGAAGCGTTTGGTCGTAATTATGTAACAAAAGAAAAGCCTAACGGTCGAGTTGAAACAGGACCTCGCTTACGCTCGGTCAATTAATTATTCGATTGTATTTATTATTAAAATAACACTAAAAATTATAAATTAACATAATCATAATTTTTCAATTGTATAATTGGTTTTGAAAGACGAATCAGAATTTTTTCTACTCGGGATCTGTACATATGACCAAAATAAAAATAAAACAGATAGCAAAAAAATAATTAAAAATTAATTATTCCGAGAGAAAAAAAAAAAACAACTATACTTCACAATTTATACCTGCAGATACGTTCTTAAATATCCAAATATTTTACGTTTAGTCAAGTATATTTAATACTTGACGTTTTAATCGGTATATTAAACTCACATTAATATACCGCAGGAACTGATCAATATTTAAATAAATCTTAAAGTAATTATTTCAAGCTGTTAGCAATAGAATACAAACTTACAAAATAATTTATTTTATTTGTTTCGACGCGACGGGTTTCCACAGAGAACGCGGTCGCTATTTACTTCAAAACACAAATTAAATGTTGTAAAGCTACGCGAATGTAATTATTTAATTATCGGTCATGTCTGGGATGTCAATAGAGTAAAATTTAATCAATAATTTCCTTAGACAATCAGGATCGTAGTTTTGGGAAACTTGTGCATCCTGTGACGTAAAGGGTTAAAAAAGAATAATCTACTAAATGAATGAAAAGTTTCTCGGCAGTAGCTCATATTAAATATATCAACTGTTATGGTATACAAATATTGTTTAAACTTATTCAAATGACTATTTAATACGTCTAGTTACCCATGCTAATGTAAGCATTACATATTCATGGCGGTGTCATAACTTTTCTGTAAAGGGAGAAGTCATTTAGAACCCACAAAAACGGCTAATATTTGTCTTTGTCAAACTTCGGTTGAATATTAATAAAAGTCTAAAGTTTGAGTGGCACTTAATGCACTTCAACATTTCGAAATTCCTGCATCTTTTATTAACTTTGGACCCCTGGGCTCATATCTCAGTTTTATTTACAATATCTACGGTATTGTATGACGGAATATTTCCCCTCAGGAGAAAGAATAAAGTAATATATAATAAGGTATTTGTTTTTGTGAAAAAAAAAATCGCTTCCAGACTTTTAATAATTCCTAATACGAAATATTTCAATTTGTGCAACGATTCGGTTTTTTTTTATATAATATTTTAATTTCATTATTGTCAGAATTTCTGTTTTGTTTTATAAAGTATAAAAAAAAAACAAGTCAAAATCAGCGTGGTATATATCGCCTATGTTTATTGGTAAAAATAATTTCAATAAAATATTGTTTATTATACTATAGCCAAAATGTATCAACTAATTTGATTTGAATATTTGGAACCTGAATGAAAAGAGTTTTAAAAATTCAGCGATTCTTAAATAATTGTTTGATTTCAAAGATATAATGATTCGCCCTAAACTTGATTTTTAAAATACTATATCTGTTTATAGAAATGTATTTGAATTTTCAAAAATACTAATTTATTCCGATAAAAATAATAGATAGCTAAGTTTTTTTTTTTTTCATTTTACAGTAAATTATTAAAACCAGCAAATTGCAAGAAATAAATAATTAATAGTTTAAACTGGATTAAAATGATACTTCATGTACAGGATAAAAATTAAATTAAATAAAAACTACCTAAAGTGGTGAAGTAGTTTCAATTTTTGACAACGATTAAAATACGGTACAGCCCAGGTGATCCAAACTCGGTGATATCTAGAAAAAAAATATTTCGATCAATAATTATAATTTCTTCCTCAATTTCAGTTGGGGAAGTAAAATTCAGGATTTTCAGAGTTATGACGTAACAATTCTTAAAATGTAGTGCAATGATTTTAATTTTAGTTTTCTCCCAATCGGAAAAGAAAAAAGTTATTTACGATCGTCCAAAATTTGGAGAGGATTAAACTCCATGTTACACTTCCAATTTATTTTAAATTAAGAAACCAGAAGCACTAGATAAATAACCTTCCGGTCGAACGTGCAGAAATCCCAATGTCCCGAATTACTCACCGACGTTTCTTGTATAAACAGTCGGTTATTATTACTAGGCGATTCTGCCCCGCTCTTTGTGTATTTAGTGCAACTTCAATCCCGGAATTAACAGCATTTAATTATCAATGTTTCCAGGTTTTCTAATTTATTACATTGTTTTTTATCTAAGAAAAATAAATACACAATTTAGTTTTAAATTCAAACCAAAAAAAAAAAAAAATTACTTCGTAATCTGGCCTTTTTTTATTTATTTATTTAATTTTTTTTTTAAATTCATTCGAACTAAATTAAATTTGATTTTTAATAAATCATCTCTTTTTCAATATAACCAATATTTGATGTCTCTAGTAATTTAGAACAGCTTTTAAATTTAATTTTAAAAATCAAAATGCATATCATCATTTCATGGTTCCATCCCCTAAATTTATTAATTTTAATTTTAGTCGTATAATGGAAATTCGGAACTTTTCGGCACGGTGTAATATGATTGGGTGAAATTTGAGTGTTTATTATTTCGAAATTTAACTTAATAATGAATTTTATATTACAGCTTATATAATAGAATTTTTTTAAATAATAATTATTCGCAATAACAAGTTGGTGAAATTTTAAATTAGTTTTTATTGGAAAGTGAGAATTAATTGAAATTTGTCAAAATTATGCTAGAAATTAATTTTTAAAATAATCATGGAACCAATGATCAAAATGACAATAATATACCGTATGAGAATTGAACCTTTTCTCGAAGAAAGGAGAAATATTAATAAAACTGAATTTTATTATTTAAAATTACTTCTATTTGTGATATATATATATATATATATATATATATATATATATATATATATATATATATATATATATATATATAAATTTTAAATGCCTGTTTGTATAGCGTATTCCAATTCGCTTTAATATTGTATCCCTTACAGCAAGTTGACCTGGCCCATAGCTTCATCCCTTCGGCCAACTTCATCTTGACAAGCGGCTTACAGGAACCCTCATGCAAGATTGAAACTTTTCGATTCAGAGCACTTCATGACTTACCGAAAATTCCTTTGTTATTATTATTTTACTATTCTGCGCGTACACTACTGAATTAAAGAAGCAAAAATTTTGAAAGTTTTACATAACAATTTACAAACTTTTGGCCAAATGTTGTATAGGTCCATATCGAAAAGAAATCAATTAGATTAATGGCAATCCCTCTAAATATCGTCACCTGAGTCCAAAATTGTTGTAAAAAGTTGCATAGTGATCTGTCGTCGATAATTGCCGCCCCATTGTTGTTGGGGATGTTAGGGACATATATAGGGATAGCAAATAAGCATCCATTTTTTTTTATTAATATCCATGTATTTTTAGATTCTAGCGTACGAAATTTGAAATAACAATATTATGAGAAATTATTATTTTTTTTTTTTTACATTTGTCTAATAGCGAATTCCTTGAGGGAATAAGAAAAAAAAAAATTGGAAATTTTTTTATAATCTATTAATCATAATCATCTAATAAAATAATAATATTTTTATATCTACTAATCACAATAAGTGATTAGTTTCTAATTTTAATATTATATTTTAGTTCTACTTACTATTGTAATACTATTTTACTTTTATTATATATTCTTCAATTGATTATTTTTATTTATGTATCTTGATTGTGGATATTTATTTTTCTGTACGAATAGCCATTAATAGCCATGCTATTAATTGTTGCCCAAGAATGTGTCAGATTGTAATACTTGCCAATAAACAAGATTGAAAAAAAAAAAAGTTTAATTTATTTTTCTTATCCTACCATAACAATCTCAAAGGAGAGTTTATATAAACATTTATACTTTCCATGTATAGGCATTACATGTGTTCACATATATTAAAATTTTCTTGCATTGGTAAAAACATTATGAATAGACAACAATTACAATTCAGTAATTTTCTCGAATTTGATAATAGTACAGGGTATTAAAAAACGGAAATAATAATGAAAATAAATTAAAGTATTTGATGCTTGAGTAGGTTTATTATATATTTATAAAAAAATAATACTTTATTATATTATAACAAATCAAAAAATGAGATTATCTTCAATCCAGTCTCATTTAAAACTATATTATCACGAAAAAGGATCATGTACATAAAAAATTTTTTTGATAATAAATATTGTAAATATACAGCACATAGGTCAAAATCGCAAAAAGTTTACAATAGAATGACTTGGGTATAGACTAAAGCTGTAACAGTACAATTTATTATATAACGAGTTAAATATATATATATATATATATATATATATATATATATATATATATATATATATATATATATATATATATATATATATATATATATATATATATATATATACATAGGAGTTTTCTATCAAAAGTTAATATATCCACTTCTCAAAAACAAAGATTTTTGTTGACAAATTAATAATATACACCTAAAAATTAATCATTTTATTTCAAATCTTAGATTTTCCCTTGTCAAATAGGAGTTACAAATCAATATTTTCAACAAAAATTGCCATATCTCCATGAGATGCCTTCCGAATAATGTTTTTGTAATAATTTTTCAAAAGTGGATATATCGACTTTTGATAGAAAACTCCTCATATATTTGGTTAAAAGACTATAATAGTAGGTATTTCTTAAATGGTCAGTGGAATAGAAATAACAATTTTTACTAATATGGAATAAATGAACCATTTAATTCCATGCAACTAAACTATAGCCTTATGTGACTCACGTAGGTATTAATAAAATTCATTAGGTATTAATAAAAATTTACCTATGAATAAACAATGACAATTCTATTCATATTAATAAAACATACCGTCTCACTTGAGCAAAAAAAAATTTAAAATCAAAGCGATTGAAACTAAATCAAAATCGAATCCTTTGATGGAATGAAAAAAGATAAAATATTACTCTTATTTTATAATTTCAATCATGGCGTGTTTTACATCGTGGTCATATAGTTTTTTATATAAACAGGGTTAAACTTTAATATTTACATGCTTTTTTTTTTTCTTTTTTTTTTTTTTTCATTGTTCGTTATATAGCGTTGATAAATATATGAAAACCATTTGGGGATTTGGTTTTGTTGAAACTCCTACCCATAATGCGGTGTCCCAACTGACAGCTTTTCCTTCTGACGAGCATAGAAAATGAATTCATTTTAAAAGCCTAATGTTGTAGATCGATACCTTTAATATAGCTGATAACCTGGGCCTTTCCGGAAGGGGAATATTTAAAACGCCTCTGATTTAAGGGCAAAGAAGTGAGGAATTATTGTATTGGCCTCTGTACATTCCCGGGCCGCTTAAGCACTGAAAGCTTTTACGCGACAATGCTTGGACTGGGTTCACGAATGTTTCATCTTCCGGGTTAACTTACGAAAATATTGAAATGGAAGAGTTTATTTGGAACAATATTAAAATCATAGAAACAATATTAAAATCACGAACCGTAACAGTTTGATTCATAGTCACACTTTCATGACAGATGCCGTATATTCAATCAGGGCCCTATTTCATAATAATATACAAGAGCGCAAGTACAAGTGGAAAGATTTGTGTTTAGGGGTACCAAGTACCAAGTACTTATCGTCATTAGATAAAAATAATTTAAAACTTTTTTTGTTTTGTTAATTTACTGTTTTTAATAAAAATATTTTGAATGTTATCGTGTTTAAACACTATAACAATGTTTTAACACTATTTATATATATATATATATATATATATATATATATATATATATATATATATATATATATATAACAACTTGTAGTTTACTTTATAGCCACACCATGTTTCATAGTAAAGTACAAGTACTAGGTGGCCAATGACTTACTTCGGCTATGACTTCAACTGCGAATTGTTGAAACACGATCAAATTAAAAATAGTTATATTTAATAGTTATTACTGTAAATAAAAAAAAATTATAATCTGATGACGATAAGTAATCTTTAATCTCTAAAAACGAACCTTTCCACTTTTGTACTTTACTATGAAATAGGGCCCTCGTTCGTCTCTTCTCTCTCAATTTATACACACACGTCATATATACATAGAAAACTTGCTTAGCACAGTAAAAACTTACAAAATATTTTCGATTTTAATGATATACCAATAATTCAAAGAGAACGCAATATTTCGAAAAAATAAAGACGACATGGCGAATTATGGAAATAAATATTCAAGACTCGGTCAATGAGATTTTTATTGCTAGAGATGAAGTTTCGACCTGAACATGTGGGCCATCATCAGGGCTTAAATTAAATAAGATATATAGTAGATATTTATACAATAAAAAGTAAGATGTAAGTAACAAAACGATAAAATAAAGCAATAAAAGTAAATTAAAGATGAATTAAGTGATAAGTACTGGTACTGGTAAAGGTGGAGGGACAAAGTCCGGTGGGTCCACTATAATCCTATAATAATAATATAATAGGAGGGGATGTTTCAAGTATAATATCTTTATAATTATTGCCATTGATACGAGTTTACCTCTCCTTTTGTATATTTATTTTATTTTATAGTCCTAAACCAGTTACAACAACAACGATATATTTTTTTATATGTGCATTTATTGATATTTATAACTGTAACAAAGATGTAAGTATGTATATAAGTAAATGTGTTAAGGCGACCACTGGCGATCACTTCAAATGGAACAATGGAGCGATGGAGTGGAGTAACTGCAGTGCATGGAGTAAGAAGATTTCAGAGGGCGCCACTGATGATTAATGGGATATAAATAGTGCCTCTGCAATAGCTAGAACATTAAATAATTAATTCTGAAACACCTACAAAAAAAAATATAAAGAATATTGGATATTTTGAGCATATTAGAAATTATAAATCCACCGAAAATATTTATTTGGTTTTAATTAATATTTATATTTTTTTACAAAATTATTTCTAAAAAAATAATCAAAATTGTGAGTTCTTTATATCAATTTTTTTTGTTGTAACATATTTTATACAATCAATATCGTAAACTTCAACTATACTATATTTTCTGAACAACAATATTTATTATTATTATAGCACAGCTTTCCATTCCACACTGATTTCCATTCCATCAGTTCTTCACGCTCACGGTCAATTGGAATGTATGAATTTGGAGAGGCGTGATAGAGTTCAGGAACCATCGAACGATGTGCCGTTCCACATCCAAAAAATCCACACGGGATTTCCCACTCACGATCTTTCCACGTTCCATTTGGCGTGGAGCGGTTGGAGTAGAGTGATCTTTAGTGACCCCCCATTATAAAAGAGACGATTATTACATGAAAATGACATGTGAAGAAACTACCTCTTAATAAGTCTACGGTGACTATTATACCTTAGGAGGTTCCGGGGGCCATCTTATTTTCGGACGCATCGGAGGGTTTTTCAGTAATAGGATTGGGGCGACAGGTCATGAACTAGTAGTTACGATATTAAAAAAAAATAATAATAATGTATGAGGTTTGTTTAAACGAAGTTCCTACTCCATGAATTAGACTATAAAATTAACAATAAAAAAATACAACAGTTGTTATGATTGCCTGGATTACTTAGCAACTTCCTTCTCAGGACAGAGTTGATAGCACCTCGGCGGTAGATTGATGTTAGAGCAAGGGGCCCTTCCCGACTGCTCAGCGCCCTTCCAGTTCCCACATTCATTAACAGATACACGGGAGGAGGTATTTCTCCGCCGATTTGAGCTCTCTTTCTGCACGGATTCCGTGTATTACTAAAATAAAATATAAAATTTTGGCGCTTTATTTGCACCATGTTCTCTGGCACACCGGCACAGATTATTTTAGACTTATTATCCGAATTAAAATTTATTCGAAAATGAGTAACTAATGATGATTTATAATTAGTTATTTTCTTATTAAATATATATAATGACCCATCTTCGAACTAGGTGTACTGTTACCCTCACCTCAACGCGGCCGTCTATAACATCTCCAGATATAATATATGAATTTATTTTTGAATAATATTTTATTAATGCGTGTCTTATATGCTAATATTAAAAAGCCGATTTTACGTTAAATTAGAAAAAACGTTGCGTCCAAAAAACGATGGCCTTCATCAGGGCTCTTAGGAATAAATAAAACTAAATTGGGAGAGAGAAATGCTTTATTTACAGCTATGTTGCCCAAATACCTTGGGTTGCTACATACACAGCATACTAATCAATCTATAGACATATAATAATATAATACATAATATTCATAACCATTTTTTTCCTTTCATTCTAGCTCTAAACATATTATAATTATTACTTCCTTTTTTTTCCCCTTTGTTTGCTATAGACTTTCTATTACTCTCTAATCCATCCCTTATTTCTCTTTTCCGGTGACTCTCAACCATTTCATATTTTAAAATAATGCTTTCTCTTTCTTTATACAACAAAAAATTCGAAAATTGATCAAATTTTTACATTTTAGAAACACCTAAGCATCAGTACAATAAATAATAACTAAATAAAAAGATACGGATAAAAAACAATGCAATAATTATATTTAAAGAAAAAACAGATAAACAATAATTATAATTGAAAAAAAAAACAGATATCCATTCAGTTAACCACTATACAGGTGATTGTGCATAATTCCCAGGGAGTCCAGTATAATATTTTCGGCCAATATCGCAATATCCCTGTTGCGAACACGTAGGTCTACCAGAAATCTCCTTGTTCTAGTTGGGATTGTTTCGCGAGAACCAAAGCCAGAGGCCTCTCTCGGTGAATTCTCTCCGAAGGTCTCGCGGAATTTCTCTTTTAGGAAAGGGATAAACTTCTCATTAAAGTTCCTCTTTTCCCTTTACATAAAATCATGTGGAAATTGTAATAAAATAAAATTTAGACATAAAAAAATTAGATACATTAAAAGTTATTAAACATTATTAAAATATATATATATATATATATATATATATATATATATATATATATATGTATATATATATATATATATATATATATATATATATATATATATATATATATGGTATTTAGTTTAGTTGGCCTTGCTATAAATATATATTTTATTAATCATTCGTTGGGCTGTAGGTCTAAAATAAAGTTTTAAAAAAGGGGAATTCTGTTCTATTTTAGACCTACAGCCCAATGAATAATATTAATGTTTTATATATATATATATATATATATATATATATATATATATATATATATGTATACATATACATAAAACTCTTGCTAGGATTGGGTTGCAACCTGTAAGTTGCCGCAACGTGTTGGCAAAAATTACAAATAGGTCCATTGTTCTAGTATCCGCTTGTACAAGTACCAGTAGATTCTTCGCGAAGAACCTCTGTCGAGGAATTCGCTCCCAAGATTTATTCTTCCCTAAAATTCTGCATTAATAACCCATTAAGAATCATAACGTAATAAACCAACAAACAATTATAAATGGTATAGCAGTACAATTCTACGAATATGATTTTTATTTTTTTAAATCCAAGAAATGCTAATCCCCTAATGAATCCGAAATTTTCAACTGTGATTAGCAGCTATGAATCGGGAGGTGTTTGAGGAGTTAGAAACGTTTAAGTTCTGGAGGTTGGGCTGATGGATTGGTAGACTGTAGAAACCTCCAATCTTCTAATGGTGGAGCCGACTGATGATGTCGAATGATAGAGGTGTTTTACGACTGTTCCGTAGAATTTTGCTTGTTCCGCTTTCAGAACCACATTTATTGAAAATCTGCCAGTGTTTGTTAAAATGCTAAAGTTTATGAGCGAGTTTTATTTTTGTAGTTAGATTAGAATTTAACAAAACATCTTTATACACCTAAAGTAGAAAAATTAATTAGTTATTCTGGATATCGATGAAACGAAACGATATAATTATTTTGAAACAAATGGGCCACAAATAAAAAAATCTGGTGTGCTCTCATCAAACAACTTTCACATACCACGCTGCGTGAAATAAATTTTAAAATTTTCTATTTAGTTTCCACGGAAACATTTATTTTTTATTAAATAATATAAAAGTAGAAATTATTAACTACAACAATTTAAATTTGTGTTTTTCGTCACTCTCCATTACCTTCAACGGCTTTATATCTTACTTTTTCTAAAATCTTTAGCTCTGTCAGACTATTTAAATGAGGATACGGCATAGCTGATATTGAAGAGGATTAAATTACACATTGATATAACGAGTTTGTATATCGTTAAGAGTCTTTTTCGAGAAAATTGTAAAAATTTATAAAATCTATGGAGTGCCACTTTGTTATGTCGATTTTGGTAAAAAAAAGTTGCTTTAACATCAAATACCTCCAATAGGAAATTTCAGTTTCGAACCATTTTTCGTTTTGGAGATAGAATCATCACATGAACACACTCAGTACGCAGGACACAGAAACAGACACACGGAGACCATTTTGCGAGACTTGGTTATTTGGACTCAAGGGACCTTAAAATGCGTATTTCCCCTGAAAACTTGGATTCGAAATTATTCTCGATTGCAATACTTTCCCTTGCTATTTACTTCATATATATATATATATATATATATATATATATATATATATATATATATATATATATATATATATATATATATATATATATATATGTAAGTGGAAATAAAAATAAACGTAATTGCGCAAACTAAAGATATATTATTCTTATTGTATATCATTAAATGTCAGTTTTGAGGAGTTGCATTTGTAAAACGTGAGAGGATACACTAACAATTTATTAACTATTATACTATTTATGAATTATCAATTAGCGAAAAAATTCCTAATTTTGAAGATTTAGTATGGACCAATTCTCCTTCATGAATGAAGTTACAATGCTACAACTGGTAAAGGCAATTGTTATGCTAAGTAATTCGTGGCACACCACACTGCATGAGTGGTAGACGAGGATTGATTTTGATGATGGTGATGATGTATTCGGGGTACAGCACCCACAAAAAACTTTCGATGTTGGAAAGGCATTGCGCTCTAAATTCACTAATCTTAAACTCCCCAAAAAGTCAATGTTTTTTTTTCAAAATAAACCTCTGAAATTCACGAAATTTTATAATTATCTAGGAGTGCCGTTTTCAACATCGGCATACTTTTCCAAGGCTTCGGACCACTTCATTCAGGGATCAAATGTCACGGGAGCGAAGGTACGAGAGATTATTTTATAAGAGGAAAGATGGATGCGTTGGAAACTAATATGTCCCTCGCTGATTCAATGGTGCCCTCAACTATTCTCTATGCAGAAGAAATATGAAGCTTAAGATGTTTGGAATCTATTGAGTTGGCACTGGTGAAATTTTTCAAATTATATGGTTCGACTGGAAACTGGTCGTTCACCAATTTCGATGGCAGTATTAATGAAAATTATAAGTTTCCGTATAAAAATATCAGCATCACCAGAGCGTCGGCTGCCTCGAAAGTGCTTGCAAAAACTGGTGTCTTCGGATGATATGGAGCCAAACCTTGGCTTTAATTGGGTTTCGCATGTTAAAAAGTTTGCTGCTTCTAATTTTGTTGGATAATACTTTAACGATCTTTCTGATCCGAAAATATTGATTACGAATAAAAATACTCTTAATAAAAGTATATCTGAGATCTTATATTCTATAGACATTGATCGTGTCTTCGATACAAATTATAACCATCTCTATAGACGTAGCAACCCTCTCCCCGAACCGTAAAATTGCTTAAAATTTAATGTCTCTACACGAAAGCTAAAGACAGTAAGTCAATTAAGAGTCTCGCGTAATTACTCCCTAGAATTACCAGTTAAGAACATTACTCATATTATTAAAATTTGTAAATTTGTAAGAGCTTATTTCACTTATTTCTGGAATGATCTTTTCTAGAATCCTATAGAAAACAAATACCTCCAGATATGTATGGTATTAATACTTACATGGAAGATATATCGTGATAGGCTATTAAGAACATTTACATTTACTTTCCCATGTGTGTTTTTGTCCACACGAATAATACAGCCCCAAGCTTGTATATGGAAAAAGATTAGTTCTAAAAATTTTAAAAATATAAGGATCCTATTAATTCACATATTATTCTCATGGTACAATCTCGTTAATTTCTTTACAAGGTCGATTAATTTATTTATAATTATTGTCGGAAAAGTTATTATTTTTTTAATTATTATTATTATTTATATACTAATATAATTTGTAACAGTATATGGGTTATAATGTAGATGTATAATGTATTCTCATTTGATAAAAACTTTTATTTATTGACAAATATTACATTCTGCCTCAATCAAGGGCAACATATGTTTACATTCATACAATATATATATATTTATTGATTTATATTTATGATATATATTTATTCCAAATTCAGAATCTTCTTTCTATTTAAAATTGATTTAAAAAAAAAAATAATGATAATAAAATAAATTATGCTTCAACTGATCAAGTTATTTTAAGCAGGATCTATATTTCTTCTTTATTGAATACAATTATACAATACAATCGGCCACACTTAAGGGCAATAAGTATTAGGGCTCTAAATTTCCATCCATACCCTATATACAAAGTGAAAATAATAAAAATTAATAAATAAAAAAATATATGTTATATAATATAATATATAATTTAAAAATGTTTACATCACAAATGAAAATAAATACGAAGATAGATAAATTAAATAATAACAGAATAAGTAAAAAAACAAAATAAGGAAACTTTAAGTGACGTAAAAAATATATATAGCAATATTCAATAAACATAGAAAAAACACTTTTTTCGTAACTTTTAAATGGTATACCCATTTTTGTATGAAAAAAAAATTATAATAGCAGTCAAAGTTAAATAAAAATTAAAAAAAAGACAAAGAAAAAAAACAAAGACTTCTTAATCGCGCTAAAAAAAATTATATATATATATATATATATATATATATATATATATATATATATATATATATATATATATATATATATATATATATATATATATATATATATATATATATTAAAGCGGTACAAAAATTCGAAATATATTCCTGGTATTGAAAGATAATTCATATATCGCATATTTATTAAACATTTATGAGCTTAATGAGTTTAAAGAACATTATATGTTATTTTATAACAAATATTTTATTACTTTAAGAGTTTCTCAGAATTAGATGTTTTTAAGTATAGTCTTTTACAAATTAATGTGCAATATTTTTTTTATTTTTAAAGTCATGTTTACTTAACTTTCAGCACCTAAAAAATTTATCTTGTTCAATAAGTACACCACTTTCTCATTACCAGTATAGTCCAGAAGTTTGGGGATGAGGGGGGGGATCTTCAGATAATTCATGTTCATGAATCATGGATACTGTTTATCGCTTTGGGACAGGTCAGGTAGGCGTATCCCCTTTCCAGCTTCCATTAAACTGGTACATTAACAAATGTGATGATAATGCATTCACATTTAATTTTTAAATTAAACAAACTCCAGTAAATAATATACGAAATATGTAATATCAGTATATACCATTTATCGAGAGAGGTAAAGAATTTTATTACAGAAAGGATAAGTGAACATGCTTTATGATTAATAAAACATGCTAATAACTTGTCAAGAAGCTGCCAATAGGTAGGGATGGCAAAAATACATCAATTGGCGGTTTTAATTAAAATTATTGATATTATAAAGATCTATGTATTTTTAAATTCTATCATCCGAGATTTGAAATAAAATTGTGACAAAACAGCTGTTTATTAATTTGCAAATTATTTATAAATTAGTAATTGCACAAAATTTAAATTTGATAAATGTAATTAACAAATAATTAAAACACTTTCTTGTTGGAAGATCATGTACATTTGAATAAATATTGTTCATGTTTGTTCGAAAGATATAATAGTGCCTATACAACAGCAAGAACATAAAAAAAAAAATTATTTTAACTCAAATAATAAAGTGTAATGGAAATTTTAAGCATATTATAAATCCACTAAAAATATTAATTTCCCTTTAATTAATATTTCTATTTTTTTTCAATAATTAATGGTAAAAAAAAAAAATGTGAGTTATTCATATGAATATTTTATTAACATATTTTATACAATATCTTAAATTTTAACAATACTGTATAATTTATAACTGTAATAATTTTTATTATTATTATTATTATAGCACAGCCTAAAATCTGTGTGAAAAACTGAGCATTTCATCATTCATTAAACTGAGCATTACCTCTTTATAAAACTGACGATCACTCCTGCGTCGATTTTTTGGAGTGATACGAAGCGTCTGGAATTCCATTGGTCCTATACTCCATCATGCCACACCAAAATCCAATCACTCCAATCGACCTTGAGTGTGGAAAACTAATGGAGTGGGATGATGGACTGTTCAGTTTTTCACACAGTTTTTAGGCTGTGCTATAATAATAACAATAATTGTCGGTTAGTAAATATAGTATAGTTAAAATTTAAGATATTAATTGTAAAAAGATATGTTACAAAAATATTGATATGAATAACATACAATTTCGTTATTTCTTTACTATTACAATAAATTTGCTAAAAAATGTAAATATTAATAAAAAAGAAATAAACATTTTTAGCTGATTTGTTATAGGATTAAAATTTCGACTAATTTTAATTTTTTTGAGTAAAGATTAATTTATTAAACGTTCTTGTTATTTATGTATAGGCACTATTTAAATCCCATTAAATGTCAAGAGTTATATTAAACTGTAAATTGAAATACTTATAGAAAGTAAATATTATAATAATACGTATTGGTGTGTGCATGATTACCTGCCAGTAAAAAATGGAACGATGGAGTAGAGTTATCGTCAGTGGAGAACAAGAACCCCAATAGCTCCACTTTATTGTTCCATTTAGGGTGATCCGTCTTTAGATTATATTCTAAAAGTCCCAGTGTTTAAAGTAGGCTAAGTGGTAGAAATGTCCTTCAAGAATTTATAACCCTTAAATCTACGAACAGTTACGAAACGTGAGGTAAAAAAAAAAAAAAAAATTAATTTGATTTTTTTTTCTGCTCTGATGCAAAATCATATTGCCAATAATAATTCTTTTATACCAATTACACAGGCCAACGATGAAAAAACTTTTGTACTGAAAATACCTTATTCCTATAGTTTTTAGGGTGCTGAATCCAAATATGATATTAAAAAAGCTATAGTTAGTTTTATAGTTAAATTTATTAAATTAAGCGATTTTTAAAGAATTGAACAGCTTTCAGTCTTCCTGAAAAAGGAAGACCTACATATAAAGAAGTTAGGCCTAATGAAACAATTTGTAAAGGCTTTGCCTAAAGATGGACCATGTTTCAAGTATCTCTGACACAAGTTTTCACGCCTTTCAGAGGCTAAACTAAAAGAAGGCGTCTTTGTCGGACCTGACATTAGAAAAATGATGTTTGATGTCAACTTTGAATCCACAATGACCTTAAATGAGAAAGAAGCAGGGGTATCATTCAAGCAAGTCGTTACAAAGTTCTTGGGAAATGAAAAAGACCCAGAGTATGTTTCTATTATAGCTAACATGTTACAGAAGTTTAAAAAGTTATGATGTTTGATAAGCCTGAAACCTACGGAAAACTAGTAGTTAAAGTTGTTAACTCCCCCCTTCCTTCAAATCATTATCTCGATATACAAATCGAAATAATATATAATCAATTATATAGCTGTAAATATATGCATTTTTTCGTGTTATCTATTAAAGTTGTAACATTGTGCAACGGTTAATTTTAGTTTCACCGAATCTAAGCCATTTTCTGGCATAGACGACTCAGCACTTACACAGCCCGACTTAAGGGGGTGCTCAAGGGCTTATAGAGGACGCCTCCTTCTCGAGAGAATTATGAAAAAAATACGTTACTGTGAACATCGGCAAAGTCGAAAATCGTTGTCAATATACACATTTTATTATTATAATTATATAGTAATTTTTATTATTTTATTTATTCATAATCATTTCATGAATAATATCCACCCCATGGAGTTAACCTATACCTAATATAATAAATAGAGATAAACTCAAATAATAAATTAGTAATTGAATAGAAGAAAAAGTAGCTAAGGTGAAAAATATAATACAACAAATAAAAATTTGAAATTAAATAACATGGCTTTGTTAATCGTCAAAATTGCCGCATTTGGGGTTCAGAGGACCCACATGTGATCGTTAAAAGACAAATGCATCCTCAATGTCTCACGGTTTGTTGCGAATTTTGGGCTTGAGGCTTTTCATTGGACCATACTTTTTCGAAAATGAAGCTGGTCAAGCAGTGAATGTTACTGGTGCTCGATATCGCGACATGGTAACACAGTTCTTTCTCCCTAAATTGGATGATTTTGATGTGGACGACATGTGGCTTCACGAGGCGGTGTTACATGCCATACAGTCCGTGAAACAATTCAATTACTGCAGGAGACATCCTGGCTGTGTACTCTCTCGTTTCGGTGATAAGAATTGGAACCCTAGATCACGTGATTTAGCTCCATTGGATTTCTCTTTATGGGGTTATTTAAAGTCAAAGGTCTATGCCAACAAGCCCACAAGCATGCGTGCATTGAAGGAGGGAATTAAACACTGCACCTACAAAATTCAGCCACATTTATGCAAAATGGGCATGGACATTTTCGACAAAAGAGAGCGTATGTGCCAGCAAAGCCGTGGAGGCCATTTGCCCGATGTGTTATTCCATACATAATCTTATCCTGTGTACTTTACGATTCAATAAAAAATAACAATTTAAAAAAAAAAAATGAGTTTTTATTTAATTCATTGCGTTAATTTTGGGACAACCTTTATATATATATATATATTTTGCAAATCGAAAGGGCTGTTCTCCAGTCGGCCTCATTTAAAATCCATGGCTCAGTAACATCACTAAAATACAAAAAATCATAAAAATAACTAATTATCTAATGATAAAATGGCAGCTTAACATTGAATTAATCACGAGAGTGGTGAAATGTCCAGCGTTGTGTATTATGTTTAGTTTCCCTTTACAAAAGTTTGAGTATTTGATTCAATTGATGCTCACCTTCCTAAGTATTTTCATTTGATAACAATTTTTATTTATTGACAAATATTACATTCTGCATCAATCAGCATATGTGTACATTCAAACCAAATAATAAATAATAAAATACAATAGTCTATTTTATTTTTAGTAATTATCAAAATATTTTCGACGAATTATAAAAACATATAATTTAAATTATAAATATAAATAATTATACAGGTCGATTAAATGGGAACGTAAAAATAATTGATTTTTTGTTTTTTATTCTGCCGTGTTTGTTAGGTTGCTTTTAATCAATTATAGTCATAATTACAGTCTATCAGTCATTTCTCAATCTGAGAGCAGCTTTTGATTCAGTTCTGAGACAGGAGATATAGGACGAACTAATTAGAAGAAGGGTGCCAGCAAACCTGGTGAGTGCTATTAAATCCGTAAATCAAGACCCAAAGGGTATTGTAAAGCTGAATGGACAAAGATCAAAACCTTTCCACTTTAATAAAGGAATAAAGCAGGGGGCTAGGCTTAGTCCATTCCTTTTCATCCTTCTTATAGATGAGATATGGAAGTTGTGGAAAAAGAGAACCCCAAGAGCTGTAGAGGAATATTGGAATTTGATACCAGTGCTTGCTCAGGCTATGATCCACGCTGATGAAATAGTCCCAATTGCTGAATCTCCAATCATCATTAGTCGAACGGCAAGAAGAATTGCAGTTTGCGTATAAATCCTACTAAAAGCAAGATTATGTGCGTTGGAAGGAATAGTTTGGAGGCTAGGGTTTTATATGTTCGTGAACCACTGGAACTAGTAAATACGTATACAAATCTTGGGACCATTATAAAAGACGGTGAAATAAACTAGGAAGTCTAAATCGGGCTATGAACGCCAATGGACTATACCACCAGATATCTAAAACAATCATAGGCAAGCAGGAAATAAGGAGAGAGGCCAAACTTAGGCTATTTAAATCAGTTTCCTCCCAGTGCTCCTGTATGGATCGGAAAGCTGGACAATCATCGATAAGCATGTAAGCAGGATCACTGCGGCTGAAATGAGATTCCTCAGAAGAATGGTTGGCAAGACCAAGAGGGACTGTGTCAGAAATTATTGTTATTATTAGGGATGAGCTAAAATGGTTTGGGCAGGATGGACGATATCCGAAAGGCCGGGCAGCTCATGGAAGCTAGACCGAAGTGCAGACGTCCTCAGATTTGTACGAAGGCATTTGTACTCAGACTACATTGGAAAACTGGCGGCAGCAAGAGGATGCAACATCTCGGAGATTAGACGACTATCAAGGAACAGAGACCAGTGGGCTAGATGGACTGGGATGGCAACTCCACGCTTAACAGCGAACAGGGGTTACAGGAAGAAGAAGTGTTTTTTAGTATTATTATTGACGGCAATATTAATTTTAAGATACTATAGAACTAGGCGATTGAATACTATTTATGCCTGAGTTTGCTGTTGTATATAAAACGTTATTCATTCCCACCAATCCAGTATTTATATTGATTATTATTTATCATTTATTTACATCAAAAGTGCATTATTAATTCGTCATATTATAATTTATCATATTAGAGGTTATAATTTTGTTATTTGATCAATTTTAATGCACTGGGTATCCCCCAAAAAAGGATAACCCTTGAGGGCTTTACAATGAAACGCTAAACAAGAGAGGTCCTATGAACATGGATCTGCAAATGAAGTCTTGACCAGTTTTAAGGCCAAAAATATGAAAAAAAAAAATACGTTTTTCAACACATTTCGGCAATGAATGAACGGCTCGCATCGAAAAACGGATCGCAAACCAAAAAAGTGTCGTAAGACGTATTTTTTTTTCTTGTTTTGGGACCTGAAAACTGGTCAAGACTTCATTTGCTGACCCATTTTCATAGGAACGTTTTTGCTCAGAGTTAAATTTGCTATAAAACCCCCAAGTGTTTTCCTATTTTTTTGGGCACCCTATATATCTGCCCTATATATAATATAATATATATGATTAAATTCACCATATTATATTGTGTTGGTGTTCCAAAATTTTAAAGAAACATGACCAAAAAAAAATAATTTTCTTATTAATGTTTTAAATACCTCTTTCGTCGGCCAATTTAATTTCCTCTTCAAAGCAATATTTAACTTTTAGTTCAAATTTTTAAAACCATGTATAATTACGAAAATATTTTAGATAAATTTATTTATTTCAACATTTTTCAACCGTATTTACAATGATATTTAATATTCTGAATGGTTTTTAGCTGTTGTTTGGGAGTGTTTGAGGACGTTATGGTCCGAGAGCCCCTAAAAAAATAAAAATAAATCATTGCATAATTTTAGACAATCTAGTTTGATTATGATGATTGTTACATAGTGCAGTTTTTCGTTCAAGGAGAAGATAAAACATATAGTTTATCTTCATGTACATCAAAAGTGCATGAGCCGTGTTCTGCACATGTGCATTCATTTTTGTGTTAATAATTAAATACGAAAAAAGATTTTTTTTTTTTTTATGCTCACTAAATTTTTTCTTCCTCAATAACCGTCGGATCCTTAAAGGAACTAAGGCTACCATAGCCCTAAAAGGGTGCTTAAAAAGGGAGGAAGCTGCTAACATAGCAAAAAGTCTACCCCCAAGATCATGGGAGGGGAGGGGGGATGACTCAACTGTATGTAAAATCAGGCATGCATACCAACATGAAATAAATTTAAGTAAATTAAGTCCGATTCTTCTGCTTGCCCGGGCTGGTCTTTGATCAGTACAACGCATTCTCACAGCGAGTTCATAATACAAGTTTTTTTTTTTTTTTTATGTTAAACTGTTTCTCGTTTAATATGAAGGTGTGAGGTGAAATACTTTAACTCAGAGCTCCTAAACGCTTTTACAACGATGATGGTATACATATACTCGCGAAACGTGCCATACTTGGATATTATTTTTTTTATTAGGTAACGTGGATAAAATAAAAATACAATAGTTATATCTTGTACAATAATTTTACTACTTTATTAAACACACGTTAATATAAATGTAATAACGTTGTAAACATATTACAACACATTTATAAGATGTGATATTTATAATCATTGGAGAACTTTTAAAGAGAAAACTAAACACTGCCTTCTTTATCTTATGAAATTCATTTTTACCCTTCATTTTCACTAAGATATTTAAATTTATATTTTATTTGAAAACGAAGGGATAATAAAACTGAATATAAAATAATTAACGGCGAATTGTTAATTTAAAAAAATATTTCCAGATAGTCAATTTTGTACGATCTAAATTTCTGGCTGGTGAAAAAACAATATACATGAACTAAATGAATTTATCCATCAAATTACAGCCAAGTAAGGCATTAAATGGTTTAGTGATGTTTGCCAGGTGAAATTATATAATTTGCTAAGTTAAAAAAAGAACAGTGAATGTGAAATGTGAATTTTTCCCACAATTTTGGACACATCACAATTTCCACAACCCCTTATTTCTATTCATTGTGCAATATTAGTATGAGGTTAAAAAACAAATATATAAAATATTTAATACTCATATGAATCACATAACATGGGTGAAGATTTTTGTACATTCAGTGAAAATAATATTATATTGTATTGCCAATTTATATTTATACTAAGCGAAATAATTAAGTAATTACACGACAAAAGGAACAATCTGTATTAATTAATTCGTTTTTAACAGTAAAACCATTTCCATTTCAATCGATAGTAATTCTGAGTGTACTTTCCAACATAAGTTTTATGATTGTAAATCTACGGCGACTTATTCACTGAATATTCTCAATGTGCCGGAAGTTATTTTGAACCGGCTGACTGCAAAGAGTGCAGTGTGCAGTGTCACAAAAAAACAATTTTTCATATAAAAATGAATAAAATTGTATATTACAAATTTTATAAGTTTATTACTGACAAAAATTTCTATTAGTTTATTAAGCACGTCTTGAAAAGTAGTTACAGGCTACTTAGTGAGGTATTGATGTATTTCGCGCGCCTTGTTCCTACGCGGTCCCTATTCACGGCGTATTTTTATTTTTTTAAATTTAATTTTTGTATTATTAACGTTTTTTTTTAAATATCAATATATATATATTTATATATATATATATATATATATATATATATATATATATATATATATATATATGTATGTATATATATATATTTATATACATATGTAGTCGATCAGTAGTACGTATGATTTTATTGTTATGTATTTATAATCTAAGGTAATTCTAAAAGGTAATCGCTAGTTAAATGTGGGGAATACCTCCGATATATATATATATATATATATATATATATATATATATATATATATATATATATATATATATATACATAAATATCGGAGGTATTCCCCACATTTAACTAGCGATTACCTTACTAGAATTACCTACTGATCGACTCAAAATCCAGTAACAGTACAAAAAAAAAAAAAAAAAAAAAAAAAGAAGACCACGTCAAGCTACTGTAAACATTTTGATGTAAACAGGCTAACGGTCGCGAGTTGATCCCCAACACGTGTTGAACATATGGTTTGTTTAAATTGGGAGGGCAGAAGGTGGACTGTTTCAAAATTTTAACTGATGTCAGCAGTTGACCATTATTTTGTTAATTATTGTTGTTGTTTTTATCCTTTTTTAATTATAGTTTAATGTAATAATAGCATTTTTTGAACATTTATATTCTTGTTAAGGAGAATTTTTTAATTGTTTCAACAACTTCTTTATGCTATTATACACTTATTTATTATGCTATATTTAATCTCATTATATAAATATATATATATTTATATATATATATATATATATATATATATATATATATATATATATATATATATATATATATATAAAATATATATATATATATTTGGGATATTGGGAATATTGGCCTTTAATAGAAATATGCGTCTGTGTGTATATATATATATATATATATATATATATATATATATATATATATATATATATATATATACACACACACGCATATTTCTATTAAAGGCCAATATTCCCAATATCCCAAATATGCCCCATAGATTATCGAAGAAATAAGAGAACAGGTTTTGTTATTGAAGATTTGGCGAAAGACTCTGATGAAGATATAAAAGAGGAGGGATATTTGAAATCGGCAAAAGTAGTGAAATTGTTTCCATCAATACTGTTCGTTTTTCTAAGCTATATTCGAACAATGATTACATTTGACGGTATTCTATGGATATACGGAAACATTTTTAAATACAAACTTTTGTTATTTTGCCACCTATCAGGTAAACATTTTATTAACAATATTGATTTAATTATTAACAGTTATTAAATTTGAGTCATCAATTTTGTGTGTGAAAAATTATTATTTTATTCATTTTTACCCCTTATGTGTAGTTAACAAAATATATTTATACCATTTTTGAATTATGCAACATCCGTTAATAGTAATTTCTTGAGAAAAGTTCAATATCTCAGACACTCTTAACGTACAAACGTCTATAATCACTCAAATTGAAGCTAGTTACATTCACTTTAAGATAAGTTTACAATGACATTCTTCATCTAGGAATAGCAGTTTCCATGATATTTGCCAAAATTAAGTCACAAAATGGTAGTTTCTCGTAAATCGGAAAAAAGGTTGTTTTCTCAAAAACTGTTTCTTGGGAACCGTTAAATGGATTTTTAATGTCAATCTTAAACCAAATTACATGCTAAAAATTGGAACTACCTGACATTTTGCATTTATTCTTTTTTTTTTTTGCTTTGCTTCCTGGACTAAATTGCTTCATATGGAGTATATAAATATAAATATATATATATATATATATATATATATATATATATATATATATATATATATATAGAGAGAGAGAGAGAGAGAGAGAGAGAGAGACTATATTGCATCTGTTTTGTTTTTTTTCTTTTCCTTTTGTTTGCTATAAACATTTTATTACTCTCTAATCTATCCCTTATTTCTCTTTTCCGGTGTGGCCCTCAACTATTTCATAACTTAAAATAACTCTTTTTTTATAAATACAAAAAAAAATATTTAAACTAATCAAAAGTTTGTTTACATTTTAGATAAGCAAGCCTAAGCATCAAAATAAGCAAAAGAAATATAAATAAATAATATAAAAAAGAAATGCATGAGTAAATAAGGATCAAGCTGAAATCTTCGATTTGTAATTTTATTTAAAGGGAAGGGGGAGGTTGGGGTGGGGAGAGAGGTTATTTTGCAGCAATTGACGAGTATTGTCAAGTAAGGGTGCCAGCCTCGTTCTGATCAGTGCTCCGTGGATAATGTCGCAGCGGGCCTAGTTGGTTAAACAATTTACCTTAGATCGTTAAAAAGTTCACGCAAGCAGAGGAAAGTTAGGATGAGTTTACTCATCCAGTAAAAGCTACATCAAACCCTTCTATAAATATCAAAGTATTGGGTATTTTTAATAATTATATGGGTCATTCTTCGAAAATAGGGAAATCGCAGACCAATGAAGAAACGCGGCTTATTTGATGCATCTGGCGGATTTTTTTTCATTGATAAAGCATGGTCTTAAATTGTTTCATCAACGGTTAGCTTTCATGTTAATAATAATTTTACATATGCAAACATTTTTTAAACATTAAAATCCTCACTCCCTCGCATGTCCTATTGCTTGAATATTCAATATTGACTTAGTTGAGCTTCCAGAAAACCTAACTTATCGCTATAAAAATAAATTAGGTGTGCAAACAAGCTCAATATTTTTTTAAAAAATAAAAACAAATTCGTCATAGAATAATTACGTTGAAAATTAGTTAAATTTGTCCCTAGGACATGTACCTCACTCCCTCACTTTTTTTTCAAAAATGGGCGCCAAGGAAACCCACCGCCTTCTACAGATGAGGATGACACTGGACAAGCCTTACCAGTTCCCGCTGAACCACATTGTAACCGATTGTAGCCTGTGGACAAAAGTCGAAAATGCGAATATTTTTTTCCAACTTGTTTTGCTTTAGTAATACTTTAATAGTGACCTCTGTGGTATGAAATAGAAGCTTTTAATCCAATATTATAAAAACGAAGGATAGAAATCCTGTTTGAACAAGTGGCAGATCGTATATCTGTCTCAAAGAAATAATTTCAATTTAGTTGATCCTTCTTTCATGTTAAGGGCGCATCAACTTCAAATGAATTTTTAGACTGGAAGGCATCGAGGAAGGTAAGTAATATCCATTTTTTGTTAATACTTTTGAATAACATTTTTTGGTTAATATCTTTAAATAACATTTTTAAAAAAAACTTCAAATAAACATTTTTCAATTTCGATCCTAAACATTATTAGTTTCTGAAATATTTTGATTTAATAACAATTATACATCATAAATATACAAATCTTTCCTGCTTTAATCTGCTTTGAATGGTTCTGTGTTTGTTTGTTTCAGAAAACTATGATTGGTATTATAAGCCGTCTAGTGTACATAATGTTTTATTTCATTAGTAGGCTTCCCATTAATGTCATCAGAAAAAATAGATTGAATCACACATGGAAGAACAGTAGTGCCAGTTCCAATGCTGATCTTTTAAATCAACTTTTAATATCTTCGGACCCTCCTGCAAGCAGGAAAGCGAGCCACTCAAATTCGAAGCTTTATTTAGAGGACATTAAAAAATATCCTTTGGACGATGACGACTCTTCTGTGAATTCACTACAATTTGAACTGGAGAACTTATCCCCATCTACGTCATCCGAAGAGAGTGCTTCAATGAGCAGCAACTAATTATAATTTTCTGATGTAATTTAATCAATTCATGCATTGTAAAAAAATTGCTTGTGATATTAATTATTAGTTTGTTAACTCTAAAAAAACTTAATTTTTTTTTCAAAGACCCGTAATAGATGGTATTTTAGTGATCAGATCGAAGTTTTCTTTAAAAACCCGTCAAGAACGACTTTTGTCCACTTCGACCGTAAGAGCGCCGATGTAGAGAGAAACCTCAATTAGCATGCTGTGACTGTGAGATGTTAGGTTAAAAATCTAGTTTGTGTTTGGTGATCCTAACGCCTTCTCACCTGCTCATAGAATAGAGAGAGTAAGTTAAATATTTGATGAATTTCTATTGTACTTCTTCAGGTTGTATTGAATTTGATTTGGGAATAAATATGGAGGCTCTAAAGTTAAGGCCTAATTATAAGCACAAAACCTCATTCCCTCACCTTTTCTTTATTATAAAAATTGTACTTCATTCAATATGTCTTTAATTCAGTTGCTTTATTAATAGGCTAAAATTAATTTATCTCATACACTTTTTAATAATTTAATAATAATAATGTAATAGTTTAACTATACGTATTGAAACTAAAAATATTACAATAAAACTATATATTTTTATTTTTTTTTTAATCTACTATGTTCACTACCTCAAACACACCCCTCACATTTTAAAATTGGAATATTTTGGTTTATCTTCCGTTTTAGAAACAATTACGATGGGATTTTTTGACAACAGTGTCTGAGATGCAATTAAAATAAATAAAAAAAAAATAAATGATAATCACGTTATTTTCGGAAGATTTTAAACACAGACTTTGGTCTCTAAAATAGCCATAAACAACTAAAATTCAGGAATAGGAACCACTGAATCGCAACAATACTGACCGGAGCTAGCACACCCCAATTCAACAGCCTAATGAAAACTAAACAAATACAGATAACACAGGTCAGCAGTGATTTTGCGGCGTCGGGTTTCACAGTCGAATCTGGACGATGCCATTCTTTTAAATAAGAGAAAAATATCAGATTTGCCGAATTTATTTCAGTTTGTGAAATAAAGTCAAGACATGCTCTTATACTTAAAGAAAGATGTACTTATTTTTTTTTTCTTTTGGAAGGGACAATCATTTAAACTAAACAACTGTTATTATTTATTTATTTGGATCCTGATGAGGGAATGGAGTGTCTGTTTCGAAACGCTTAGCAAGTTTTAATAAAAAAAAAAAATATATATATATATATATATATATATATATATATAGATTGGAAATCTCAAAATTTGTTATTTATTTATTAAAATATACAAAAATTTCTTTTGCGATAGTAACAGAATTATGAATGACTGTGAAATAGATTATTATTAGATTCAATTTGAACAGAATTACTATACGTTGTGTATCTTGTTTATAGATATATCTAAATTCACTACAATATCTATGCCTCACAAAAAATATACATTATATATATATATATATATATATATATATATATATATATATATATATATATATATATATATATATATATATATATATATATATATATATATATATATATATATTATTTTGTTCCCCAGTGTAATATATCTCTTGTAAACAGTTCAACATAAACTGTATATGTTATTAATATAATGCTGTTCAGTTATTAACTTTGTATTGGATTTGTTTTGCAATTACAACACAGTTGTAATTTTCTTTCTCTTATTTTGAGTTTTTTCTTTCAATATTTAAATTGAATTTTAATATTTTGAATAAGACTCCTACCTTCTGTTATTTCTTTTAATATTCACCCCGTTTTAAAAAAAAAAAATAACAAATTTACAAAACGAACATATTAATTAGCATAGAAGCAAAATATACTATTACAAGTCTGAATTAATATGCCTGCATTCCTTAATTGTCGAAACAACGGTTAGTTATTATTTATTTAAATTAATTATTCATTATTATTTTAGAGACTAAACGCTCTGTTAGAATTATCCACTAATTACAGAATAATAATTTTTCCATATTTTTTATTTATTTTTCATTAATTGAATAATGGTAAATACAATAGTATTTATTTATTTTTTAGCTTTGCATTAACTTCTGGTTTATTTAAGTTTCCCAGGAAAGAATAGGTTGGCGGAAAATCTTAGCGTAATTATGGCCAAATCACTTCCTTGCACAACTGTTGTTCCAGAAGCAGTCCGTCCTTACCAAGTACTTTTTTTTTTTTTACTCCACTAAATTTTCTGAAAGGGTCGGAAAAAAGCTCTTGGTATGGAAGAATTCGAGCTCCGGACTGTGTACATGAATTTATACACCCGAAATGGGAAAGTTACTAACATTATCGGAAAAAATTTGCTAACACTGTTTTAGTACTTATAATACATAACGAAGGGCGCAAGTAAGACCTCCTTTGGACGTAAACTTTAGCCTGTCTACTTTAATACAGTGAAAGAGATAACTGATTAGCATTTAAACTGTTCCCTCAACCAACCTGGTTAAGTTGTTCGGCTTCAAGACTTAGATAACATGTAAATTACATAGGACGGGGTGGATTCATATATAAGCTAGCCGAGGATAAGTGATAGGCTGGGAGGACAGGTTGTTCAACTCCAATGATTAACAAGCTACTCATTATAAGGGCTACCTTTTAATTTCTTTGCCCAGCCCATGACCCGACCTATCCCAGCCCTTTGTGTACCCCGACCTACAGGATAGTGTATACTAGCCGAGGAAAGGTTTAAAAAAAAAAAAAAGGTCTCATGTGAGCTTGTGAACTAAAAATTTCTAGACCTGAGCTTTATGCGCTGGAATTTATTCTAGTAAACGATCTAATAAAAAAAAATCTAACGCAACAATCCTTTGATAGCGACAAGGTCTACCGAAACGAGCGAAAACACATTCGTTTTCTACTTGCAAAACGACAAGATGACCAACATAAACACCTCAGCATATTAAATCTTTATCATTTCCTGTGGTTTAGACATTTATTTGAAATTATTTTTTATTTATTGAAATTTACCGCTGTATTAAAAAAATACAATAAGTGATATCTGATGGAATATGAGTGTAACGTGTGTCGAAACAACCTTTTGATAGCATTACAATAACAGTCAGAACCGGAACTAGGATTTTTCAGGGGGACAAACTAAATTTTGCCACTCCTTCTTTCACCTCCCTCCCCAGCCCAATAAAAGTCAACAGTTTTAGAACAGTATCTTAGGTAATATTTTTCGAAATGAATGTCATTATTTCATAGCATAAACTCATTTTATTGAAAGAATTAAGGCCAAAAGAATCAAAGAGCAGAATCAAAAATTTGTTGCTTAATCTTAAAATATCAAAAGATATTTCACGATATTTCACCGGGGCAAGAGCACCCTTTCCTCACCCGTAGATCCAGCCCTGATGACAGTTGAGTTTTTTTTTTTTTTTTTTATCAATAGTCAATATATCCACTTTTGAGAAATTATTACAAACAATTGTTAGAGGAGCATCTCATGCAGATATTTCAAATTTTTGTTAAAATTGTTGATTTGTAACAACTATTTGATGGGGGAAATTATTTCAGTTTAATTCAACATCATTTTAATTTTATTTAATATTATTTTAAATTTTTTTTTTCCTTTCCCTGAAGTGGGCCTTCAGGTATAGGGCGGCGCATAGGCGCAAGCCCTATACTACTACTGATCTGACGATCTTAGCTGTGCGCAGAAAAACGGCCTTCAACATCTCCACATATGTTTTGGGGGAGAAAGACAACGCGGCTAGGGACTCGTGCAGTTCCTCCGGAACAATACCCTCTGCCGAAAGAACTATTGGCACAATCGTCACCTGCTCCTGACTCCAGACTCCGCAACTTTCAAACTTCCTCTGCCAACGCTGCATATTTCTCCCTCTTAGAGCATATTGTACTGCAGACGTTGTGCGCTAAAGATAATGCTATATCTACAATACGGCATCTCTTGGCAGTCTTGTCAACAAGGGCAATATCAGGTCTATCATAATAAATAGTGTGGACCGTGCTGATCGGTTGATCCCTCTAGTGCCTGCATTGTGTGTTCTCGACCACACTATCTGGCACCTATTTATACGCTGGTACTGAATCAGACACAAGCCCGCTCGCAACTGCTAGCTTTTGATGTACTATCTTGGCCACAGCATTATGTTTTGCTAGTTACGACGTCTGGGCCAGCCGCGGGCATCCAGCAATAATGCGTTCTTCCGTTTCTGGCTGCGATTGACATATTCTGCAACTCTCATCTTCTAGACCTTGTTCTTTAATATTGTGCTTCCTATAATTCCTCGTTGGCACCACATTGTCCTGGATAGCGAGAATCGCTCCTTCCGTTTCAGCATAAAGACCTCCCTCTTTTAAACACGCATTAGAGGCTTCCAAATCAACGTAAGCCTGGTGAAGTCGGCACCAGTAGCGCCCATGCATCACCTTTTTTGCCCAATTTTCTTCCCAGTCACTTTTGGTTGTTACAGGAAACTGGAGTTCTGGATCAGCCAGCTTCAGGGGAGTTATATTCTCATCAATCGTACAGATAGCTTCGAGCAGATTTCAGGTCGCTTAGTGTAGAAGTTCTGCCTTAATTGGGAAAGTCTACAAAAATGTGGCAAAAAATCTCTTTTAACAGCCGATTTCGGGTGTCTGCAGCGCACGACTTACGCAGCTGGGCTAAAATCTTTCGCTCAAGTTCCGTGGTTGGCCATTTTACTACTCCAAAGGAGTAGCTCAAGATTGGAAGAGCGAAGGCGTAAATTGCTTTGACCATATTCCGTCCGTTTAACCCGGTCCTAAGCAGCTGACTGATGCGCTTCTTGAAGCACCCCGTTATTTCATTTCTTAGCTGCTTGTGATCTATAGCTGATCGATTCCAAGGTAGCGGTAGGCTTCTCCATCATCTATTTTCTGAAAAGGTGGTTATAAATTTTTAGCACTTCCACTAGCCACGAGTATGGGACGCAGTCGTACGCTTTCTTATAGTCGAGGTACGCCATACTTAAATTTCGCTTTGTTGCCATTGCTTGTCCTACTATAATGCTATCGATGACGAACAGTTCATGGCATCCTTGGGTACCTCTACGGCAGCCATTTTGGGTTAGATCGATCTATGACGTCATTTCTCGTCAAGTGTGCCTCTAGCTTATCCCCAACACATGCAGTGAAAGCCTTATAGAGCGTCGGAAAACATGTTATGGCCCAATAATTTCCTGGAATCGTTAAATCTCCTTTTTTGGGTATTAATAACGTCAGAAATTTTGGTATTCTGGTTGGGTCTCTCATTACTTCGTTAAAGCATCTGACGATGCTCGGGTGTAGGCATGTGAACTTTTTGAGCCAGTAATTATGTACTCCGACCGGCCCGGGAACCTTCCAGTTTTTAGTTGACATCCGCATGAGGGCATAGAAGGATCAATCTAATTAGGGATTGATAAATTATTTGAAACTTTGAAACTTCTATAAATTTGTTTTATTGAAAATAATAATTTATACAATCTCTTCCAGTTTTTGCTTCGCCCCAGCACCTAGGTAACATCTAACGGCTCTATCTCAGACGGCGGCATTTCTTCAATATCACGCGCAGACTCTTCTATCTCTTCTGTCCACCTCTCTCTTTCAGGATTTCCTTGGTTGCTCCATAGTTCTTTCCAGTACTTTTTTGTCTCTTCAGCATTCAATTCTCTACTTCCCTCCAAATCTTTATCATCTTTCTCTTTCATCATGCTCTCATGAATCTGCTCTCACTTCTTCAAGCATTTTATTATCTAATCAACGCCTAGATTATACCGTTTCAATCTATGCTCGAGGGCCGCCAATTTCTGTTTTATTCGGTCAAGGACAATAAGTATCGATCTTTCTTCTTCGTTGCTGGGTGCCAATATTACGCTTATCCTAGTCTTTGCTTCCTGGACTTGTATGCTTCTAGCGCTCCAATACTCTTCCTAATATAAATTATCTTATTCTCAAGTCTGATACGCTATCTCGGCTCCTTTCTCTCTCTACCATCACGATTAATTTCATTCTTGTTTCAGCCATGGCTCCGACACACTTCGCGGCTGTAATGGCAGCACAGTGTATACGTCCAATTTCATCCAAACTCTTATCCGTACCCACATAACTAGGTAGGATTTTTTCACTAATGCACTTCACTATCCTGGTAAAATTTGCTTTTTTCCTCAGCTTCGTGACAGTGGGCCTGCAATGTGGCGCATTTCCACCATATTCGATTAGTGTTCGCTCGAAAGCAGTTCTTAATCGGCTAGTTAAATCTTCCGCCTCCTCTATACTCCGACTCGGCGACATTCCTTTATCTATTATTTCTTCTGTTAGCTGTCTTTCTTCTTGTCTCGCTTCCTCCTCCACCAGGCTTCTATCCTGCTGATCTGCCTCCGGTGCATTTTCCGCTGCCAATTTTCTCTTCAGCTGCTCTAATGCGAGTGCCGGAATAAGACCATTCGCTAGAATCACTCCTTTTTTTGCCAGCATCTCTCTGCTCTGTTACGCTCATTAATGGGTAGTTATAACGGAACCTCCTAAATAACTCCTTTCCATAAGGCCGCTGCACATAGCTTCCTTCAGTTAAAAGGTAAAAGGTGCGCATATTGAAAACGTTCATTTCACCCCCACCTCGTGGTCCCCGCTTTTCCGGCCTCAGATACCTGAGCCTCCGAAGAAGCACTTTGGGAAGGGTGGGCGTCTCCACCCATGTTGGTACCGGCACGTAGACGGCTCGGCGTGCTCGTGATCGTTGTTAAAGCGCTAGCCGATTCGGGGTCCAGGACGTCACCTCCCCCCCCCCCGACGAGGGCTGTGCAATCTCCCCCGCCACTGGCCATTCGCAGTAAGGCCACTACCACCGCAGCCTCTAGGACCAGCTCTAGAGGCAGGACCCTCCTCAGGAAATCGCATTGGATAATTTTTCCTAGGTTTTTTCACCATTTCGGCGGTTTACCATATAGCTTTTATACCTACGACCAGGTGTGGATTAATTTCGAAGCCCTCCCTCTAGACGGGTCGCCTCCCCAAGGCATTACAGGTCTACCTCCCCGAGGTGAGGTCCGCAGGGCTGCCACGATTGTGAATATTAATAATATTTCCGAATTTCGCACTCCACAGTCTATGCTAGGAATATTTACCTACCGGGACTCAAGTTAGTCAAGGTTTAGACTAGGTTTATGAAATAATTAAAACTTTTCTGACAATGCTGGATGGAAATCTGTCCTTTTTCTAGGATATAATCAAAAAGTCCCAATTCTTTGCAGCTCTAATGGTCTCCTCTAGGACCAATCCGTTAATGGAAATGATAAAGATGCCGTCTTTTCCATTTTTCGTAGAACCAGAATATCAGAACAGAATATCGCAGAAACAGAATTATAATTATTATTATTTTAATATATTATTTAATTATAGGATTCGAAATAAGCTTAAATTGATTTTAAGGGTAGAATATTTTATTCGTCAAAAATATCTTTGTTTTTGAGAAGTGTCTATATTAACTTTTGAAAGCTTCTCAGTTCTATGTTAGAAGATCCTGAGACCACTTCAGAAGAATAGAAACTCTAGTGGGCATGGATTTTGTAATGAATTGATAGGTATCTATTGAGTTGGAACGAATGAAAGATTTTTTCATTTTTTATGAAATATATAAAATAAGAAACCATCTATAGTTTACAAACACAATTACAATAGATATTAAATTAATCTGTAGGGATTTCTCTTTAATTTTCGTGCCGTATCTCTGTGATTATTGTGAATGGTTGGTGTGTTTGTGTAATTTTTTGTCATCGAGGGGATCTTCGAAATTACTCGTTATATTCTTCAAATTAAACTAGGACGAAACGCTTCCGATATATTTCGAAACATCAGTATGGTGAGGACATTTCGCTAAAATTTTATTTGGGATTTATTAGTTAACTAAATGTAATAGAATAAATCTATTTTTCTCTTCCATTCCTACACTTATAAAAATTTGATTGTATTTAAAAAAAAAAATCCCACCCACGATAATATTAGTATGCATATCTAATTATTTTCAAATTAATAAAGCTTCGGCTTCCTCTGAAGCCGGATCAAATTCCTAAATGAAACTTTAATTTTTTTATGTCAGGCGGCTTAGTACCTGATGTGCTCTTCATAATTGACTCAACTGATAATTTATTGGCTTATGACACAATGTGGTATACTTCTTTACACAGATAAGAATAACCGATGACCCTACAGGCATTCGGTAATACGATTTTGCGACACAAGACATGAAGTTAATTCAGTGGTATGAAGTTAATGCTTTCGTAAGGAGGAAAAAATTATAATTAATAAGGTATATCTCATTTTCTCAATGGAGTTGAAGTGTTCATATAATATAAATTAGTTATAATCTAATTTGATTCTGAATGTATAATGACCTACTAATAATTAGCGATATTTCTAATTGCGTATTAAAATTAATGATGTACCAAAAGACAAGCTATTTTTTTTTTCTTCCAATTATTAACTTTTATTGAACCGACCACTTATAATAAAAAATAAAATAATTTTTACTAACTGAAGATTATACTTTGTCATAACATACTAACGTTTTAGAGCTTCAAACGCCATCTCAGAACCAGACGTTTTCTACTGCGTTTTGATGCGGAAATTTGATCAAGCTCTTCTTTAATTCTTGATTTAGCATTCTTGTATGCTTTTTGACATTTTCTATGTTGCTAAATTATTTATTTTTTAATTTTGTGGGCAGTCTTTTCAATTTGAATACAAGTAAGGGCAACTAAACATCCTTTTTTATCATAATTTATATGTTAAAAACTAAAACAGAGTAACGTCGCATAAAATACATCTTATGACGATGTATTAGTTTTAAAATATAAAAGTAGATGCAAAAGGAAGTCTAGTCCATTACTTTGACAAATTAAGAATAAAAAAAAAAATAACATTTTTTTTTTTTATCAAACTATGATTTTATATAGATAATCGTTGTAATATTTTTCTTAACCTAGGATAACGATTAATACTTTAAAAATATACAAGTTTCCAGGAAGTCATATGGCCTAAGGGAAAAACATTTATGAAAAAAATATATTTAACAAATACAACTATAGCAGTTGTATTAGACAAGAAACAGTTAACAGGAAAAAAATAAAAATAAAAAGACATGTTTATTTTTTACTCAGATAGTGACAGCTGGTTTCTTTCTAGCTTTCCCTCATGTTAGAATAAACAAACATCTAAATTAACAAAGACATAGAATGAGGAAACGGTGGAACATATGCTTATGGTACCATCTAGTTCTTCAGCAGGTAGCATCTTGTCTCAATGTAGTGCTACTCATTTCCTTGCTATCCAGCCTTGATGAAGACCTACAGACATGGTCGAAACCTCTGAGATAAAATAAATAAAACAAAATGAACTAATGCACGTTTTACTCACTGCGACCGATTCCCTACAAACTTATGCTGGATTCTAATGATCTTAAAAATTAAAAATCGCTGTCATTTGACATTTTTACTTCGTTTCAACATGTAATTAAATTTTTAACATTCGTTATTACACGGCTTGGTAAACTTTTACGAAGTAGCGCGTTTTAAGAAAAAAAATAATTATACCGAATTGATAAGTAAGCGCTTTTTATTCATTTAAACCTACTAAGAGAAAATAAAAATTAAGCTTTTGTACATCAAACTCAGTAAGGCTACTAATAACAAGTTTTTTAATCAAATAACTATATCTTAACGCTATTTTCATTAAAATGATTTAATTTATCTATTATTAAGACCATTATTAATATTTGTTCAATTTTAAACAAATTTTATATATTTATATGAGATACTACTCTAGATTTGTATTTATTATTATTATTATACTTAATATTTTGCCTTAAATTTTAATAATTTGATAGGTTATAATTTATATTTATTAATAAATGACATCTTAATATAATTCAGATGTCTGTAGGGGTTTATAGGGAGAAAGTATTTAGTAAAAAAACAAAACATACATACAATTTATTTAATTTATTAATTAGTCCTATGGATCTACTAAAATTATACCATTTACTTATTATAAGTTCTAAAAATTGTCTAATAAGATTTAAAGTATGCTGTGTGTATAGTAATCCAATACAGTATGGCAGAATCTCTTTGATAATTAACTCTCTCTCTCTCACTCTCACTCTCTCTCTCTCTCTCTCTCTCTCTCTTTCTCTCTCTCTCTCTCTCTCTCTCTCTCTCTCTCTCTCTCTCTCTCTCTCTCTCTCTCTCTCTCTCTCTCTCTCTCTCTCTCTCTCTCTCTCTCTCTCTCTCTCTCTCTCTAAATCCCTCCCTCCCTCCCTCCCTCCCTCTCTGTCTCCCTCCCTCCCTCCCTCCCTCCCTCCCAGCCAATTGTAATTCAAAAAAATTAATTACACATTTCGGAAAAAGAAGCCGCTATGTCCTACATTATAGAAATTTGACGCAGACTGTAAAACATGGATTAAAATTAGAAAAAAACTCACCGTACATTAAAATTTAACCAATCGCTCTGATATAGAATACACTAAACAGTTAAGAAAAAAATGCTAAAAACGAATTTGAAAAGGATTTTAATAAGTTATTAAACAATGCAGTTTTCGGTAAGACATTAGAAAATATCAGGGATCGTCAAAATATTGCGCTGGTAACCGATAGTAAAAAGTTGATGAAACTCATTGCTAAACCAAATTTCATAGACCGTACAATCTACAATGAGAATATAGTAGCTCTGGATAGATCAAATGTATTTTTTAATAAACCTATATATATATATATATATATATATATATATATTGGAATGTGTATTTTAGATTTATCTAAAACTGTTATGTATCTACTTCATTATGATCTAATAATGAAAAAATATGCCATTAATAGTTTAAAGATGATGTACACCGATACTGATTCCTTTATTTATAGAGTTTTAACAGATGATGTCTTTTAAGATATGAAAAAAATGAATCAGTATTTTGATTTTTCCGATTATCCTAAAACCCATCTCTGTTACTCGGAAGAATATAAAAAGAAGCTAGGAAAATTTAAAGATGAGCTCAATTCCAAGATAATCTTAAAATATGTGGGATTAAGAGCAAAAATGTCGATTATGATCGAAAATGATGAAAAAATGCGTGCTAAAGGCGTAAAAACGTCCTCGTTAAAACAATATATTAGTGTTGAAGATTATGAAAAAGTATTGTTTAAAAATGAAATTATGCATACGCCTATGAGATTAATACAATCAAAGAAACATAATATTTTTAGTACTGAGATTAATAAAACCCCATTTTCTCTTTTTTATGATAAACGATATATACTAGAAGATGGGATCGATACTGTGGCCCATGGTCATTATAAATTGAATGTTGTGAAAAAATAGAAAGAGGAATTTGTGAATGATGGTACCTGGCGTGGCTATAAACCCCCTCAAACCTGTATATAGAAAATTGGAAGTGTGAATAGTGGTTCCTGGCGTAGCTATAAACGCCCGTAAACCAGCATGTTGAAAATTATTTATGTGAATGAGATAAGTATCTATACTTCCTCCTCGATGTATCTCCCTCTTGGCGCAGTAGAAATCGTTAGAAACAACAATTAAGGCTTTGGCGATTTCTGAAGGAGTCTGCTGAGCCACGCTTCAGGGGCGATGAGCATAGAGGAAAACTAATGATGTCTGAATATTTTCGCTAGATGGATTTTAAAAGAATAAATAGTATGATTGGCGAAGTGGGATTCGATGAATTCTGAATGAACCAAATCAAGAGAAAGAAGGAACGACTTCAGATTTACTTTGTTCGGTTTTAAAAGAACACAAGACAGTGCGTTTGGGAAGATTGAAAAAGTAGTAGGATATACAATACTAAAATTGAGAAGAATAAGATGAATTTTCAAATTAGTCAGCTAGGAGAGCGAAGAAAAGGTAAGAGGTTGGATTGGATAAATGGAGTCGGCAAGATGAACTCGTAGAGGTTAGAATTTTTGATGGGAAACCGTAAGCGCCGCCATATTGCTCCGAATGCCGGGGCCAGTACCGGTCTTTTACATCTACTGACATCGTCTTTTTTAATAATAGTTTTTATAAATATAACAAAATTAAAACTTCATTGTTATACCATTACTATTAAAGGTATGAAATCAATGACATTACTTAAAATATCTGAAATAACATTTGTTGGGAAAATTTGGAAGAGTAAATAACAATAGTTAGAAACAGGGCAATAAAATAGTTCAATAATAATTTTGAAAATTGAATTAAAACTCGAATTGAAAATTCTACATGGCTGAATAAATCGATTTTTATATACGTGAACATTTTAAGATACATAAAATTGTTTCTTTACGTTTTCTTTTATATAAGAAACAATAAATAACAAAAGCCATCTGTGATCCAACCTAATTATCAAATATGAACTCAGGAAATTTTCTTAATTTTCAATTTGTTGTCCGAGTATGCATTTGAAGTCGGGCCATATATTACCTCAAGATAAAATGTGTATTGCGTGTTCAGGATACCATTAGAAGGTTTGCTTTTTCGTTGCATGATCCCGACTAATGTTGATTAGCTTACATTGTAGGTATCGCTTTTGTTCATTAATACAATAACTCCTATAGTTACTCCCAACGAAATTTCCGAAAAAAAGTTTTCATTGCAAGAAGAAAAAAAAATTGTTCTTTAATCAGAACTAGGTATAATACTAGTGAATATCAAAACCTCTGTTTTCTAGGATCAAATCACGATGATTCACACATTGCAAAGAGCTGAGAGATACTTTGAATTAAGGCTAGCAGTACGAGAGCAGAGGCGAAATTAGGTGACTGATTAGAAGAAAACTTTTAATCATACCAGTATATCCATAAAATGCTTGTCATAAGTATTCAATTTGCACTTGGCTGCCAACTCGAAGCGGTCGGCCAACATTCAAAATGGCCGCCAACTCGACATTTTAGGGCTTTTTTTGGTTTGGTCACCTTTATTTCCTAAACATTGCATTCTATGGAGATCGGGGGATTGCCAATTTAGAGAAGTGTACTTGGCTGAATTTAAAAAAAATTGTGCTCAATAGACCCATAATTTGATGCTCTACAACTTATATTTTATGAGTGTTTCTCTTATAGTTCTCATTTGCAAGCTGCAGACTCATATGAAAATAGAGACAGAGTATTATATTATAGTTTTTGGCATAATCGTCGTTTTATGACCGTGGTTTTCAACCAAATTGACGAAACTAGAATAATAAACTGATTTTAAATTTTTAATATCATTAAAATAAAGTCCTAAAATTTGTTGAATGGGTACGTTTTAATGCATTAGTTTCTGGTCATTTACATACACCATTTTTTTTTTATTAACTTCTATTTTTAAATATCTTTAATTTTAATTAACTAAAAAAAAAAAAAAAAAAAAAAAAAAAAAATTATCAATGGTTATAATGTTCCAAAAGTTAGAGTCGGTCATCAAACTATAAATAAAACACAATATGTACTACCGCAATGTAGTAAAAACAGGAAAAACTTCCTTCAATTCCCAATATTCTTTCACTCCTGTCAAATATTATCTCTTTCGCCTGATATGTACCATAAATTAACATCTAAAACTCGAACTATTTTCAGCTCTTGCTATACAGAACTGGAAGTGATTTGCCAAGTAGTTGGATTACTAAAACTTTAGCTATTAAAAGTTGACTTACATACTTTTTATATATTTTTCCAGTATAAGGCTTTTGTTCCGCTCTAGCCGTCTTGAACCGGTAAAATTAAAATTACGGTCTCTGATAAATTTAAAATACATAGGTAAATTCTTCTCTTAAGACGAAATTCCGCAATGCAATTTAAAGGAGCCCTGTTTCAATCCTTCAAGCCAAACACTAAAATGACTAACCTAATTTTTTTAAATTATTTTCAAGATCTTCATAAAATATTCAAGAAGCGTCTAAATTATTAATATTAATAAATGATCTTATTATGTAAGGCTTCTTACGCCCTAAT
Organism: Rhaphigaster nebulosa; assembly: GCA_948150685.1. Classification (NCBI taxonomy): domain Eukaryota; kingdom Metazoa; phylum Arthropoda; class Insecta; order Hemiptera; family Pentatomidae; genus Rhaphigaster; species Rhaphigaster nebulosa. The sequence continues at coordinate 66,454,509 of OX411307.1, read as the reverse complement.
TTGACAAGACTTCTTCAGAACTCTTGAAACCCTTGGATTAATCTGATTCTCCTCGAGAATTCAGAGGAAGCTATAATCTTGAATTATAATCCTTTACTAAAACCCGGAGTATTAAAATCCGGATTTAAAAGAAAAAAAAAAGCAATAAAATAATTTTAAAAAAATAATAAATTACTTCTTTTAATTAGACTAATTTGTGAGAGGATAATGAAAATGTCAACTAATGATTTAACATGTGATTATGTAAAATACGAAACTTCTTACTTCCATTTTTTCACATTGATATGTAAGTAGTACTGCAGTCCACCAGTTGCTGGATGAAGAGAGTTTTGCTACAACTACTGATTTTGAAACGTAAAAAAATTAAGGAATCAGTCATCAATAATCAAGCACCTGTGAGTAATAATAACCATACCTATCTCGATATTAATAAGAAAATATAATTACATATATTTTATGTACTCATTCAACTTGATTCTAACCGCTTTATGATATTCATTAGTCCCCAACGTTTCGAGGTTCGCAAGCCATATTTAGAACTATAATTACTGTTTACAATAATTTTTTGATATTTCTTTCATATTCATATCTTATATATATATATATATATATATATATATATATATATATATCCCCAAAATCATCGCAGTTTTTGCTGCTAACCTTATATGTATTTCGTTTTATTCTTATTTATTTTGAGGGCCCAGAGTGCTGAAACATCCACCAGCGTAATTTACAGTTGATTAATTCTTATCCGATTCTTCAACAAACAAGATCATCGGCGTAGCACTGTAATATTACTACCGAGAGTTTAACAGTTAAGACATTACTTTTCTAATGACGTATTCTGTTGCTAAATTAAAAAAAATATTAATAAAAAAATATACATATATAATGGAGAAAAGTAATCTCTATGTTAAAAACCCGAATGGACCTAAAAATTCTCAGAATAAAAATTACTGGTTCGAACTCTTAGAAAATTAACAGTTTCGTACTTATGGACATTTACAAAATTAACTAGTTTCTTTGATATTCCCTTCTCTATCAAAATATTATGTAACGTCGTGTATAAGTAAATATATATATATATATATATATATATATATATATATATATATATATATATATATATATATATATATATTTATATATTTATTTATTTTTTAATTTAATACAAAACAATACGTAAAAAAAAAATAAAATGTGTTCAAACTTAAGTTACAAATTAACCTAGTGAATCAGAGATTTGTTAAAACCAGCCTTTTCTTACAAGCTATGAATTTATTAGAGATTTATTTCCGGTTTAAAAATAGTTGATTTTCTCCTTAGACCCGATAAACATCAGAATTAGACCCGACTCGGATTTATTTTACGCAGAAAGCATGTGTTCCTTTCACACCGTCCGATAAGACGGATCCTACAGTTCCTGCAGTCCGACATCCGATTTATTGGACCGTGTGAAAACGTCCTAGCAATAAAATTTACTTTAATAAAAATTAAAATAAATTTATAAAACACGTTATGAAAAAATTGTAAAAGTTAAATGTTATATTCTAACCAGTTGCTTAAACATAGTATATTAAAATGCAACCAAAATTTGATTAAATATTAAACCTAATACAAGAATAAGAAATAGAAAGATACCAGAGTCCATTTGCTTTACCATATATATAAATATTCATTTACAAAAAAACTAAAACATTAATTTCAAAATATTTAGATACTCGTTACACAGATGTCCTAAACATAATCAAACTATAATATTAATAAGTCATGACTAAAAATATACAATAGTAGTATTTATAAAAATACATACTAAGTAATTGGTTGATTACAATTAATATAATTTAAATATATCTTAGCGTTCGTATGAATACTATTTAAAATTTAAACATTAGGATAAAAAGTAATAATAATAGATACATACAATAAATCATCAGAAAAATCAGTAATGTTCTTTGACAAAAGTGAGTGTCTGCCTGTCTGTGTCTGTTTGTGTTTTTTTTTTGTGTGTGTGTGTGTGTGTGTGTGTATTTTCAAGTGTAAACAGTCACTAATCAAAAAATGATAAAGTGATAGGCTCGAGGGACATACGCACGATAATGAACATAATTTATTATAAAGCTAAAAAAATAAGAAGTATCAAAAACTTATTGCAAACTCTTATGGTATGTGGACATCAAAACGTTGAGAGGTAATAAATAGCAAAAAGTTGTTGAAAGCCTTATTATTGCTAAACCCATCAAATAATTTAGAAGATGGCATCCCAGCAAAATTAATTGTATCATTTAATTTAAATACGTATAATTTTTCATAATTAATTAGGGCAATATAGAGTAAAAGCTCACTATATTTTACAAAGTTCGACGTTACAGGAATGTAAATGTTTTGTTTTTGAAGCTAGAGTTTTCCTTTTTTTTTTTTTTTTTTTTTTTAAATCTTTCTTAGACGATTATGTTTAAATATCATACTCAAGCCTACGTTTCAACCACGTCCATTTTGATGAGATTGCTAATAATTTTGAATAATACTTAGTATGCACCCCTGCCTTAAGGGGTAAGTGCGTACAAGGTATCTAGAAGACTCATTATTCAAGCAGGATCAGTTTTGGGGCAAGTGCGCAATAATTCGATTTCCGGAGGATTATTATACTGGTTAGTAATCATCGAAAAAAGTTAAAGCTTGTCTGAGATTCACATTTTACAATGTTTATTGAGTTATGAAAGTGGGATGTGGAATATAATTGAATGAATGTATTGAAAAAAATAATTTTTGTTTATCGCTAGTCCATAGTTTCCACGACAAAACATGATAGTAAGGGTAAGTGTACACCACGCACACTTATCATACAACAGACGTCTACACTTACCTCTATCATGTTTTGCTGTGTGACTGCGGACAAGCGCTTCAAAATATATAGAACTGTCTAGGACAGATGTAAATCATAAAGTATTTTGTAGAACAGCATCTATAGTTTCCGCTTACGGCGAAAAAAAATTCAATAATAAAGTGGAAAAAAAGTCCAATTGATCAAGTTATATTTAATTTATAGGTTATTTAATTTATAGGGATCAAGTTATTTATTTATATATATAAAAAAAAGTCTACTGGTGGCACTGATACAGCTGTACTGCAAAAGTTGAAAAACAACATAATCAGCAGGTTGGAACTCATATTTTTACAACTCGTTATACTTCGCCTTAGCGAACAATCGTTTTTTTATCAAAGGATTTGAATATATTAATTTATTAACAAATTATGAAAAATAAAAATGGGTTTGATTGCGTGTAAACGATGGATAGATATTTATCCAACCAATTAGAAATCATGTCTGAGAGAGAAAAAATAATTGTCCAAATATTTCTGTACCTCCAGCATAGCGGTTAATTCATTGAAACCATTCCTAGAGCTCGTGTGACATTTTCCCGTAGTTTTTGCCAATAACTGTGTTAACTCAGCCTTTTGATTATTTCAGAGACGCCATTATAACGCTGTTATGGAAGCCCGGTCTATCAAAAGACATTAAGTTTGTGAGAATTGGCTCACCACAGTATACCTATAAACGCCAACAACGCTAACAATGTCAACTTTTTTTTTGATAAATGGGTTTTCTGAAATAATTATTTTTCCGAGTATAGGGACTCGATTGGAGATTGATATGTACAAAGGGTAGTATTATATTAAATTTCGCTTTCAGCAATCATCGAGTTGAGTAGCAATAACAGTTTTTAGCCGTCCATCCCCAGCCGAATCAACCAGATCACAAGAAACTCAATTGTTCCTAAAAATGAAATTTCCAACGTTTACAATCGGATCATTGGTATCCGCCAAATAAAGTAAAATGAAACATGGGCATTTTAAACAATAAAATTTATGCACATTAATTAATTTATGTTGTACGATGGATTGTCTTGTTTAAAGCCATTTTATTCCAAAAAAAAAGATTTTCTTTTTTCTTTTTTTTTTAATTCTTGGGTACACTTCTTCGGCCATGTATCTGACACCATAACACGAAATGCCATTTTTTCAAGAACAGCATTAATGAAACATGAATACATATAATATAATTTCAATGAGAAATCCCATACTTCATGGCGCTAACTCAATGATCCTAATGAGAAATATTTATAATTCTTTCTCCATAAAAAAGGGGTATATAAAACGTTGCTACAGGAATGCGTCATATAAAAAATGTTCGTAAATATTAGAAAAGACAGATAGATAGATGAATATGCTTATGCAAGTATTTACAGACGCCTATTTGAATAAACTATATGTACAATATATGTACAACGTATTTTAGAAAATGAACTAAGTTCGTCTGTCGAGGTGAACTGACTAGCTCAAAAACGAAAATTTGTACGAAAATGAAATTTCGTATTTAAGGATGGCATTTGCCTGGGAAGTTACGGTAACTTTTTCAATATCGATTATACACTTTTCAACATTTTCTCGAAAAGGGCTCTAGCTAATTACATATTTGCATAACATTAATGTTGAAACATATTGGCCCATGTATTTTTTTTTCCTTCTTGTTTGTGCTTTATAAATTTTAATATTACTTTCTGTCTTAAAACAAATGCGTTATTGAAGATACTTAGCCTGAAATTATAATTGTTTTCACTTTTGTTATAACTTCATTAAATTTATAAATTTCTTAGCTATTGTTTATTTATATATAAAAAATATGAGGGAAAGTATTTCTATCATGAAAAATTTCGATTCCAATTTTTCAACGGATATATACACGATTTAAGGTCTCTTTAGTACAAATAAACGTATTCCGCAAAATAGTCTGTGTGTGTGTGTGTGGCAAGCCTAGCTCAAAACCGAAAAGTTTTACGAAACTGAAACTACCTATTTAAGAGCGTGCTGTTTACTATGTGGTGCAGCAGACAGCGTGCATCTCAAGTCAGTTTGTCCTCATAGAGCGTTTGTAGAGTGTGAAAATTGAATTGAAGAGATTCTTATCGAAATACTGAGCAAATCTGTATTTTTATTCATTTTATGAATAATTTAATAATTATAATAAATTGATAATTATGATAATTAAATAATTAATAGCATTACCAAGTCATATTCAACCTTTTACAAGACAAACTCAATCTTTTTTGAGTTCAATAAATCAATATAAATCATGTTTACATAATTATGTTGTTTATGGTTATTTAAATTATCTATTGTGTTTTTTAAACAACGTGGTTTGTTTTCATGTCTTATTTGTATCTATTTATTTAAACCTCTCGGATATCCTCGATTTTGAGGTCCATTACGGGGTTAACGGAATCCCCTATTGCTAAAATTCAATCGATTTTGAAATCGCGATCACATTTCGATTTATTTTAACTTCTCGGATATCCTCAATATTGTGTCTATTTTTGGGTTATCGGGGGCCGTTATTATGGAAATACTATCGATTTTGAAATCGTGCGCTCACGTATCGATATTTGAATTAAGTGATAACAGTAAATGGAAATTTCCATGCGCGATAAAAAAATATATTTCGCATTATCGATTATGAATTTTCGTCCTTAAAAATGTGAAAAATTATCGCTGTTCCAAATAATACTATAAAAGTAGTAATACATTAAATTAAAAGCAAATTCATAATTAGTATCTCCAAAAATTATTGCGCGCTCACTTTATTCAGTTCGATGAAAGTGCAACTCAGATTATCTAAAAATCGATCCCAACATCAAAAAGATCCAAAAAGCTAAAACAAATTATACGTAAGCGCGCAATAATAAAGTCGATAGTATTTTCATAAAAAGGGCAACTGGGAAACCAATAATGAACCTCAATATCGAGCATGCCATTGTTTAAATAAATCGATACTTAGGTGCGTGATCTTAAAATAGATAGTGCTTTCATAATAAGGGGCCTCGATAATCCAAGAATGGACCTTAATTATGAGGATGCCCGAAATGTTAAAATTAATCGATACGAATGCCACTTATATGAAGCCGCGCTTTTTAAAATATTTGATGTGAACACCACATGGCGTTCTGCGTTAGCCTGTTGTACTATAATTCGGTGATTTAAAAAAAAAGGCGGGAAGTAGAAAAAAAAACAGTTTCAGGTAACTTAACAGCTTAAAGTACAACTTCGGATAAGCCAATTTTAACCAAAATCTAGTATGTTATTTTTATTGACATAAAAATCTTAGATACCAGATCTGAGATGTTTTTCATTATATTTTAATATACATTTTAATGAGTTTATAATGACCTTTAAAGTACCACTTCCGGCAAGGCAATTTCAACCAAAATCTAGCGTATAATTTTTATTGATGTAAAAGTACCATATGCTAAATTTGAGATGTTCTGCGATATATATTTTAATATGATTTTTGATGAAAGCATAATATAACCTTTAAGTAAAGTACTTCTTTCGGCCAACCAATTTGAAACAAAATCTAGTACATTATTTATGTTGATACAAAAGTCTTATATACCAAATTTGAGATGTTTTGCATTATATTTTAATATAATTTTTTATTGATGTTTATAATTACCTTCAAGTAAAGCACTACTTTCGGCCAACCAATTTGAAACAAAATCTAGTGCATTATTTATGTTGATACAAAAGTCTTATATACCAGATTTGATAAGTTTTTCATTATAATTTAATATGATTTTTGATGAAAGTTTATTATGACCTCCAAGTAAAGTACCACTTCCGGCTAGCTAATTTTAACCAAAATCTATTATATTATTTATATTTATATTAAAGTTTTATATACCAAATTTGTGATGTTTTGTATTGCATTTTAATATAGTTTTTGATGAAAGTCTATTAGGATCTTCAAGTTAAGTACCACTTCCGGTTATGATGTAACCAAAAAGGGAGGTTAGCAACTATATTTTACAATGATCCCGACTACAAAATTTTAACTTTTTACGGCTAACCGTTTTTGAGTTATGTAAGATACGATCGGACGTACGAACGTACCTACAGACGTCATGACGAAACTAGTCAAAATGGATTCAGGGATGGCCAAAGTGGATATTTCCGTTGAAATCTGAAAACCGAAAATTTTCGCGATTACAATACTTCGTACAAGGAAGTAAAAAAAGGTTGAATTTAAATGCAAAGGTTTAATTTGAAATGGAAATGGTTGAATTTGACAAGATAATGTTAAATATATATATATATATATATATATATATATATATATATATTCAACCTTTCTTGATTTTGATAAAATAATATAAATCATGTTTACATAATTTAATTTATTATAATTTAATATTATAATATATTGTAATATTATAATTAATATTATATTATAACTATTATAAACATAAACATTTATTTATTTGTTATTATTATATTAAGGTGCATTTATATCAATGCCTGCCTGGGTGGAGAGCGAGCAGTTAATCCTCTTATAAACGCTGCACGCTCTCTACCCAGGCCACAACCAAATAATTTCTACTTTTATATTATTTAATAGAAACTAAATTTTTCCATGAAAACTAAATGGCATTTCCATTCGAGTCTCTCAAATAGCAGTACATAAGTAAACCCTAATTCAGGGTTTAATGACTGAAAATTCACATATATGCACACCGCAAATTGCACATGTCTAAGAAGAGACCAATCAAAGTAATACAATCCAATTGGAACGATAGAGAGAGAATAAACATGGACCATGAGCAAGGATATGGCTCTCAAAATCGTTAAACGAACGATATTCGTTATGTTCTCATTTCCTCAATATTTATTTTGTGGAGTCTGAATCAGTTTTTACGTTCCTTGGCGTCCGAATTGCGTCATTATAGCTAATCGTGGAACAGAAGAATATCAGAAAATATTAAAAATACCTGGTGTGATGCGAACGTCACACAACTTTCATTTACCAAGCTACTAAAAATAAATTTTCCATGGAAACAATTATTTTTCATTAAATAATATAAAATTTAAAATTATTAAGTTCAACCATCACTTAAATTGCGTTTTTCGTCACCCTCCATTGCCTTATACGAATATATATGCTAGATATTATTTCGTCTAAAATCTTTAGCAATGTTATTTTACACATCTCTATTAATACTCTTACTTCGGGAAATTTGTTTTCAATTTGGTAAAATATTTCATCTTTTTTCTCCTTTCAAATTCCTTCATAAATAATATTTATTTATTATTATTAATTTTTGAGACGGTAAAATTTTTCAAATAAAAGGTCCTTCAGAGGAAGCCGTTTTAAAATTCGGTATTAAAGCCCTGCCAAACTATTTCAATGAGGATAAGACCTAGCTGATATTAAAGAGCATTTAACAATATATTGGTATAATGAGCCTTCAAACCACGACATACACACACACCATTTTGCGAAACTCAGGGGAGCCTAAAACGTGTATTTCTGTTGAAAATTCGGATTCGAAATTTTTCACTATCACAAATTTTCTTTAAATTATCTATTTTCTTTTATTTCTGTTATATCCTAATGGGCTTATGCTTTATTTATGTATAAATTGCGATTAATAATCTTAAGGTGATGGTCAATTGAAAAAAAAAATAAAATAAAATAATCAATTCACATCTTGAAAAACCTTGACTATGGAATAATAATCTAAAATTGAACTTTCAAGAGTATCTTAAATATATTTAATTCCGATTAAAAGCCTCTCTTTTGGTTAAGAGATTTATATTTTCGTTGGAAGTACTAGTGTTATAAACAACACACATTAAACTTTACGGAATCCAACATCAGGTTACGGATGAAACGATTGTTTTAAATGACGGTGTTATGACACACAAACATAAAAAAAAAACGTGAAAGGGATCGGAAAGTAATAAAAGTAACAAAAAAAAAAAAAGGGTTGAAAACAAATTCTAATTGCTGGTCCGAATCTAAATTACCCATTCGAAAACTGGTTTGGAAGGTATACCCTATCCTCGGCTTCATTGGGTCGCTCCGGGCTCATCCTTTTTATGAATCAAACCAAATAAATGTGTTTGAGTAGATGTGATGTTTAGGAAGGGTGTACGTGCATGGGTAGATGTATATCAACCTAGCCGAAGATTCTAAATTGCTTGACAATTTAAATGGAAAGGTGAAAGAGCACATGGGATTCACAATGGCCAAGTGCATAAGAGTTTGATTTAAAAAAAAAAAAGAAAAGAAAAAAGAAATGTTTCTATCTAAAATCCTCTCGGGCGATCATGCAATTACAAGTTAGGGATTAGAATCCATAATAAATCACCATTTAACACAAGAAATACTTTATTCTCAAACATATACTGTTATATAATTAAAGGTTATACTCTTAGTTACCAGATCGTATATCACCTTTTAAAAAGCAAATCGTACATTCATACGCCAACTCCAAGTTATTATATAATGCTTTATTATAAATACATCGGGCGCCTTCAGATACAACTTCAGGATAAACTATTGCTAATCTTAATTAATTAATATTAATTAAGTTACAAACACTTTAGTAATTATAAAAGTAACAAATATGGTGAACATTGAATAAGGGTTACATGTGAAAAGTGTGGATGTGTCAAGGCAAACAAAGCGCTAACCCTCATCTACCCAAGCAGATAATTAGCTACTAATAACGGAAAATATTTAATAAAAAAAAGCTTTCAATGGCTTTCATCAGCTGAATTATGCTTTTGATATTATATTCATAACATTCAAGTTTTTTTTATCATAGTAGATGAGAAACAGTATTTTGTTCTAGTGTATGAGTATGGGCTTCATGTTACACTACAGTGGTTACAAGCTTTTCATTAGTTATCCATGAGGGGACGCAGTATGTCCGAAACTGAAACTGATCTAGATTTTCTAAAAGAGGTTTACCCGTAGCATAAAATCATTTTTTATTTTTTGAAGGCTCGTACCACTTCATTCGCCGTTCTTCCAATTAAACTTTCCAACAAAATCATCTCCAAACAGCAGCGGTGTACTACGGGCCAGAAATCAAATCTAGCGGTGAAAATGTCGGAATTGTAAGTTGGCCGAAATACTTTACCACCACTATAACTTAAAATTCCAACTCCAGATTATTTTCCTAAATACATTTTTGTATTGTGTGCGAATCGGTCTAAAAATAACACTTTTTTTTTATGACATTAGAAATTCCTAAATCCAATGTTTGCATCCAAATAATTTGCTCTAGGACTTTCTAATGTCATAAGGAGGTGTTTAGTTTTGACCAATTCAGGTACACTACATAAATGTATATAGAAAAATGATTTGTAGTTAGAGCCTTTTAACTTATATCAGGGAACTTTAGGTCTATGTGTTACTTTGTCCAGCGCAGGTCCAGCATTATCAGCATCGGTTTGTTTTCATTCCAGACCTCGCATGGGAAGATGATCTGCGAATTTGATGCGAATTTGGGATTACTCGGTACAGGATAAGCAAATTATCTTCATACTGGTATCAAATTGTAGCGATGAGTAAGTGTTATCATGTTTGACGTTAGAATTGCTAGCTCAAGACTCTTTTCTTTGTTATATAAGGCTAATTACAACGTACGCAAAAGTAATCACGACTTTAATTATATTAAATATTCGAATAGAATAAAAAGTAATAATTTCAATTCAATTTTTCTTTCTGGTGCAATCTTAATATCGTAGCCTTAATTGGATACTTTCATTTGCATTTTAGATCCTGTGCCCATTTTCGCCTTTTTTTTTTTTATAGAAATAAATATTTATTTAAAAACGTCCCACCCGATAAGCGGTACAGGGTTTCAAGAGACGAGAGATCTATTAAGAAGTTCTGTCCGTTAAGCATTATTTTTATATACTAGTTACCTTATATGAAATTAGGCGTAATACTCAGAAAGAGCGCCAATATTTAAAATGCTGAAATATAATGTATCTACTCATAGCATGCGATAAAATATGAATTCAAATTCATGTTTAGCATAGATGTTTAGCAATTCATGTTTAGCAATGTAGTTCAGAATAGAATGTATTCTGCATAAAAAATATTTTCGCCTCTAGATTTGATTTCTGGCCCTTAGTGCGGTGATAAGGTCTGCCACTGTGGTCCCGACCTCTTTCTTGCGAGGTTTCCTGACCTGTCTGCGGCTTGATTTCTGGAGATACCGCAATGTGAGTGTACCCACTGGGTAGCACTAAAGTACTAGCGGGTGGTTTATTAGCAATGACAAAAAATGATCATGAACTTATATCATCTGGCAGTGAAAGGCACACTAATGTTTGCTTATAAGTCGATGCCAATGCAGCGACTGAATAAGCCCATAAGAAAAATGAAACACTCAATTTATTTATGATGCAACTTTTTTTTTTTTTTAATATGTAGCTCGAGTCATTTCTCTCTCCCGCCAATTGTTGATACCTACTGAATTGCTCAGTTTATTTAATTTTAACCTTCTATAACTTGCTACTGTTCAATATATTCCAGTCTCCGTATTTCTACCTGTTACGCTAAGTTAATGTGACTATGGAGCTCTCCAACAGAAAATCATCCTTGATTCATTTCGTACCAATTCCTACGAGAAAAAAATAAAAAATCTCCATACATTCCGGATCTCCTTATCTTCCGTCAATCCATCCACTCCTTGAATACCAGATCGCAACCAATTTCTATACTAATTCACATAGAAGCACTTACCTAAGCAAATATTTTCTTATTCGTACAACTATCAGTATTCCTTATCGATTTCTGTCCGTAACACCTTTAATCTATTTTCCTTCACATATGCGCTTTATTTCAACTCCTCAACTCTCTATCCAATCGTAAATAATTATCTCATATATCTATTTCGTTCTTGTAAGAATGGGCGTTGCTATTTTTGTGTGATTCTTAAAGGGCAATGATCCCATTTCGTTTCGAATATTTGCGAAAGGGTAGGAGTGATATACGAATAAAATGGTCATATTAGGACTGAGTGGGCCCAGGAAATTTTGTCAAACCACATTTCCCACCTTGCCAATACCCATTAAGTTTAATTCAAAAGAAAATTAAAGATATCATTCCAGGTCGTAATTATACTGTGTATAAATTATTATAATTATTTTATCTTTCAAAGCCTATATTTTAACCGGAACCTCTGTTGAACTTTATATAAATACAAGTGCGTTGATAAACCGTGCTAACCCAACGAAGAGTAGAGCTGTTAAACTAAACATATTTTTTTTTTTATGGATGGTCCATAGATCATTTATTAAACTTTCCCTTTGTCGATGATTTTGCGCAGTTAATACCGCAATCGGATGGAACTTTGATGCGAGATCCTTTGATCTTTCAATGCTATTTATTTATATATTATGTTGAGCTTCAACGCAGGCCGTTTCGCAACCCAATTAACCTTTACCTTAGTTTATTTGCCGTGTAATCGGTCATTAAAATGCACGTGAGGAGGCCTGGTTATATTGAATCAGTGTCAGGGTGGTAAAACGAAGGTAATGAAGTGTATGATGGTTCGCTGTAAATTGGGAGGAAAAAAAAAATGGTTGTAAGTCCAATATTTATTGAACATATATTGACAAAAGCCGATGCGTCAGCTAATGCCTTCTGCCTGCGGCATAAATTATGAAAATCTGTAAAATTCTTTTAGGAAAATGAGGAAACATAATGGGGTTTGTGTGGATCTATCCCAGACCCAACCCTGGCCAATGGTTCCGGATCCAGTGTAGCATAATAAATATTTTTATGTAATGCAATTAGGGATTGATAAATTATTTGCAACTTCTATAATTTTGTTTTTATTGAAAACTATTTTCGAATGTTATACATTCATCTTCAGTTCAAGGTTTAAGTGGATTATTTCAAACAGAAATGTTTATATTGGTTTGTTACATCTGTTACGCATATTGCACCACCCAACGACTCAGAAAAAAACCAATACAAACTTTTCTGTTTGATATAATCTACTTAAACCTTGAACTGAAGATGAATGTGTAACATTCGAAAATAGTTTTCAGTAAAAACAAAATTATAGAAGTGGCAAATAATTTACCAATCTCTAATTAGATTGATCCTTCTATACCATCATGCGGACGTCAACGATTATGCAATGCAAACATTAATTGACAATGTTCCGATTAAAGATAATCAAATGCAATCTAAATTATTTTATTAAAATATACTTCGCAGGAATAGCATTTTCCATGATATTTGCCATTGACAGTCACAAAATGATTTTTTTTTAGGGGGAGGGGGGGATGGCAATGCTATATTTTGAAAAACTATCTCAGGAACAATAAAACTTACACAGCATTATCAGGGCTCAAATTTTAGAAAATTTACTCTACTTTGAAAAACGCATTCGTAATTTTTTTAGTATGTGAAAAGTAGTTTACAAGATTTTGAGAAATAAATGAAAAATAGATGAAAATTTACGTTCCGAGGTCAGAAATTTGTTTTTTTAACGTTGATCCAAATAAAAAATAAAATCATGACTACCCTAGCTTTTGCATTTTGAATTTAATTCATTTCGTGGTCTAAGACATTAGTCAATAATAAAATAGGGAAATTACTGAAAAAATAGCACAATAAAAAACTAATGAATTTCATCCAATGAGCAATTTTTTTAATCCTCTCTCTAAAAAATATGTTAATTTAATGCCCCCTTCCGTTTAAAGCTATAAAAGTTTAATTTCCTTGTGGTATACAAGTAAAATTTAATGTATTTTTTATGATAAATATTGACGTTGTATTTCGTTTTTTATGATTTACTTACACTGCTTTTTAATGGAAATACCTTCTTGCTCCCTTAAAAAAAAATCTATAGATCCTCTGTTGATTTATCTAGTTCAACAATTATTGAATCATCGTTTGCGCAAACATTTGAAATAAAAAATGAAATGAAGACTAATACATTATTAATTGTATGAACAACATAATTCATATAAAATATCTTACAAATTATTTTATTTAAGAGTGTTGTGAAATTAAAAACAAAACACTAAAATGGTTCGGAGATTATGTCGTATGCATATATGGGTATATCTTCATGAAAATTTCATAATATTAAATTATATAATTAATGTGTATTATGCTTGTTTGAGAACTAAAATAATTTCTGGAAAAAAAAGTACTTCAATCCCGTTAGGACTTATAAACTCAATTTTCAAAGAACAAATTAAAAAATTGTCACGGAAGGAGGTTAGGGTTTCAAGGTTATTAAAACTTATTATTATGCTTGCCATAGAAGTTTCTTAAAGTAAAAAGAACGGAAACTTTGATTAAAAATCAACCACTCTGTCTAGTCAAGGAGATCGAATGACCATGTTGAGAAAGGTTTGTTAAGAGATAGCTTCGTCATGGCTGACGAAGAAATAATTATTTTAAAAAAGTAAAAATAATATTTATATTAACAAATTAATTATTATAGGAGAGGGAAGAATTAATTAATCACCGACAATGGTGTTTGATGCGAATAATGACATATAGTGATTGAAGAATTATTAATTTGTTAGGTTAATTAATATTTTTAACAATAAATTATTTGAGTTAAACAATTATTAATTAATTAGTTATTAGAATATATATCTTACCATCGATAATATGTGAAAAAAGTATTTACTAAAAAGGAGAGAGCACAGTCAATGAATGGGTCACCGATTTTAACCACCAAAACATTTGTTTTTCAGATTATATTAAAGGAAAATTACAATATTTAAAAAAAAAAAAATTGATGATTGGTCAAATAAATTAAACAAATTTAAGGATTATTGGGTAAACAAGCTTTATAGATTTTTTTTACACCAAAATTATGGCAAATTTCGATTCAGCGCACTAAAAACCAATATGTTAAAATTATCATCGAAAACAATTTTTCTCTGTTCCGAGGAAAGCCAAAATTTTTAAGCCACGAAATTACATTTCGTCTTTTTACATAGGATTTTACATAGTGCAAAAACCAAATCTGATGCCAGTTTCGAATAAAAAAAATCTGTTAATATACCTCACCCCTAAGAAGAATACTATTTTCCTTTCATATAAATCAATGGACCTTTGACATCGCTTTAAACTTCAAGTAATTCATTTGAAAAAAATTGGATCACTATTAAATTTATAACATATTTGTGAATCACAAATATTGTTTTAATATTACTTATAACACTTTAAACAAGTCCTCAAATATTAAAATTAAATTTCAATTTACTATGACGTCCCAAGAAAGGCTGGGTTCTTAACCATTTACATACTATAATAAAAAAAAACATTATTTGTAATGAAGACACCATTACCGAGGGGAACGTTCCTAATCTGACAGGTGGAGTGGAAAGGAGGGAAAAAAAAGAAGGCATCTATGAGAAATGTATCCCTTTCCTAAAAGAAAAATTCCGCGAGACCTTCGGAGAGAGAGAGCTAACCGTGAGAGGCTTGGGTCTCGCGGAACAATACCGAACAGAACAAGGAGCTTTTTAGAAGACCTAGGTGCTAATTCTGGGTATATTGCGGTGTTGGCCGAAAATGTTATTCTGGACTCCCTGGTGATTATCCACCATCACCTGCATGGTAATTAGATTGGTCTATTTATCATTTTGGATTTTTTATTAGTTTTTTTTTTTTTTTTTTTGTATCTGTATCTGTATATATATATATATATATATATATATATATATATATATATATATATATATATATATATATATATATATATTTTCCCTGTACTTTTGTTCTATATATGTGTGCGTTCAAATTTTGATATTGGATTAGCTCCATAAGTTTTCCAACTATCTAGAAGTTGTATTCTAGATTAGGAAAGGATTGAATGATAACTGGAAAGGAAAATTGTGGAGAAATGAGAAGGTAATTGGATGGATTGAAATAAATAAAAGATAGAAAAAAACTGTAATGTAATCGAATGAAGATGAAAATATTGTGAATTATGTAGATGTATGATTAAATGATAAAAGGAAAAAGGTAGGAAATAAAAAGAAAGAAATGTAAAGTGTGTATATATATATATATATATATATATATATATATATATATATATATATATATACATTGGGTATATATATACATTGGGTATA
Source organism: Rhaphigaster nebulosa (assembly GCA_948150685.1). Classification (NCBI taxonomy): domain Eukaryota; kingdom Metazoa; phylum Arthropoda; class Insecta; order Hemiptera; family Pentatomidae; genus Rhaphigaster; species Rhaphigaster nebulosa. Next base: position 66,438,531 of record OX411307.1, on the reverse strand, counting down.
TATATGTATATATATACATTGGGTTGCTATAATACACAGCGTATTAATCAATCATTAATTGGACATTATATATATACATATATGTATATATATATATATATATATATATATATATATATATATATATATATATATATATATATGTGTGTATATATATATATATATATATATATATATATATATATATATATATATACATATATGTATATATATAATGTCCAATTAATGATTGATTAATACGCTGTGTATTATAGCAACCCAATGTATTTGGGCAGCATTGATGCTCAATAAATCATTTCTGCAAAAAAATGGTAACAAAAAAAAATGGATTCTTTTTAGGTGATAATTTTTTTGGACTATTTGAACGAAGGAAATGTAATAAATAATGTAAGATGCCATACACAAACAACACCCAGAGGACAAGCTATAAGGCAATCATTTATTCAGAGAGGTTTTACATAAAAATGTTATTGAACTTAAAAAAATGATAGTTATGCCAAAAAAAAAAAAAAAAAAAAAGGAACGAACTATATATGTTTTTTAGTGAACATCTCAAAAAACAACTTCCCTTCAACATTTGTTCATTTTCGTTACATTTATATTTGTATTCCATCTAACGACGTTTTGAATACTTCCTTTATTCTTCAGGGTTTTATTTTTTCTCGAAAAAGTCATAATACAACAAAAATACTATAAATATCTTTAAATGGGATCTTTTTGTATATTAATTCAAGTACACTATAATTTATTACCTTAAAAATTGCTTAATATTAATCGATGGAAGTATAAATTATGTAATATTATTACATTATTAAGTTGTAAATACAAATTATAAAAGTTTTTTTTTTTAATTGCTATTTCCAATTCCATTTTCTTTTCAACGTCTATAGTTTCCAATTGTATTAATTAATAAACTAAAAACAAAATGGTTGCTGTAAATTTTAACAGTCCGGTTACCTCCTTTCCTTAATCGATCCTTCAACGCTTTTTCGGCCATTATTTAATGGAAGAAAATGGAACGCCTCAGCAATCAAATTGGTTTAAAGGTATTTATCGCTTAGGTTCGCTAAAGGCTTCCTTTATGAAGGAACGTCCAAGGAGAGATAAAGAAATGTTTCTGCATATCACCCATAGTCTAGTATTAACCAGATAAACACGATGCCCACTCGATCTTTTGAACTGAAAAGTACTCTGGCGCATATCACAGATCAAATTAATTGTATTGTTAACCGAAACGGTTTCACCCTTTTTTTTTTTTTTTTATAGATTCCCGAACCAATACCGTCAAATTACACTACAACTACACAATTTATAATGCGTACACAACTTAAAAATTTATAATTATATTAACAACTAACGAACGATAATTGATGCTGGAAAAAACCATAGGGTAGTGTTAGCGAGCTTCCGCAACGGAAAGAAGACACTCTTTGGAAGTGTGAAATCGGTAGAGTGAAGAAAGTTAGATTAAGTTTGGAAGAATAGGGAGGAGGGATAGGGGATAGCAAGTGAGCAAAGTGATTGTTGCCCAGACCTGCCAAAGGCAAACAATTTCATTGTAAGTTGTTTCCACTGAGAGGAGTCGAAAGTATGCCGCTTCCATCGACTCATTGCCGGGTATTTGACTTGCAACCAAGCCCATAAATGGTGTATATGAAATTTGTATTCATTTACTTCCTCCCCCCCCCCCTTATGTAGTAATTCGCGTAGCTAAAAATATTATATTAAACCTTTCGTATCGAAAAATTTGCCTAAATTATTTTATAAAATTAATCAGTATTGATTAAGAGAAAATAGTGATAGTTTATGTATGCCACTCAAGAAGTAATAGCGTCTGTTTTAAACAAGTTACTAAGAAATAGAGAACAAGATAAAATAAAAATAGTTCTACTAAAATTAATCATGCCAAGTATTAATTTCAAATTTAATTTATTATTTTTTAATAATTAAACTTGTTCCATATTTATTGAAAAATATTTATTTAAATTATGTAATTTAGAAATACCATGCCACCAATAAGGAAAGATCTGAATTAATTTGCCAATAACTAGAAAATTCAGAACAATTAAATTTATAACAAGTACTGCATTTAGTAGTATGTTTATAATTTCACGTAGGTGACACAAAATGTAGATCTTGAAAATGGCAAATAATTTTTTTTTAAAAAACATTTCGTTTGTTTGTTCGTTACGTGATTACGACCAAACGCGATGTTCTTTTTTCATCAAATTTGTTAAAGACAGATTTATTAAAGGCATGTAATATATATATATATATATATATATATATATATATATATATATATATATATATATATATACATATATATATATATATATATATATATATATATATATATATATTTTTTTTTTTTTTTTTGTAAAACCGCAAATGCTATTCGATAACTGTTGACTAGCTGAGAGGGATCGATTTCCCTGAAATTTATTGACCGAAATTTATTAAGGTCCTGTTTCAACTCCACCGTTTTGCATGTCGTGTCTATCTGTTTGTTTTGCGATTGCGACCAAAAGCGTCGTCAGGTTTTCTTCAAATTTGGCACAAATGTTCCTTGAAGTCAGGAAAAATTATGACATTTTAATTCCGATACAAGATAGAGGTTGTTTTATTGGCCTCATATCGTCAGAGATGTTTGTTTCGCAATTACTACCAAATTTCACATGAATATTCCTTTGATAGAAGACATTTTTTTTCTTTTTTATAAGCATTGACACGGACGGCGAAGGGAAAATAAAATGAGATGACTATAATAATTGTGAGGAGATTAAATTATCTACTAAACGAAAAATTAATAAGCAATTAATGCATGATCAATACTATAATGAGCTCTATGATTATTTGTGAATTGTCATTGTTTTCTCCAGCTTGAATCTTGCATAATCATGGTGATTTTTTGACGTTGTATTGAAATTGTATTACTGATGTCGATGTTACAAGTAGGCAATATGAACTTTGAGGAAAGAGGTACATTAGTTCCAACTTGTATCTGAAAAAGCATAGTTCTCGACTCGACATTACTTATATTTGAAGACATTGTGGTCAACACTGATCACTATTCCTAATCTATCCCTTAGTTCGGTCAGGTAGGTAGTCATTTCATAATGAAAACCAGGAAGAGTTTGTCAACCCTTAGCTCTGAATAAGCAGCCAAAATTTCTGTCTAGTTAAAGTTTAATTTTAAAAAAAGTATACCTAGCATTTATAGTAGGTAGTACCTAGGTATATAGTTAGTTTTTTTCTTATTTGTAACTTCTTGAAGGTCGGTGATATTGTTCCGAATGACTGTAAATGATGTACCTAGAATTTTAACGCCATCGGAATAACAAAAGATCTCATACATACATATTTTCCAAGGCGAATCTGTTGAGAATTGTGTCCCTTACTTGCAGACGAAATCTTACTTAAATCTACTAGGCAAGGATAAATAAGAGATAACCTAAGAAATCACATCCTCTAAGTCCCTTTATCATCAATAAATGCCCTGATATATCCCCTCTTCCATTGATATTCCTCGCAAGACGCTAAATGTGTAGTGGGACGTAAAAACTGGCTCTATATATTCATTCCAAAATGCTCATTTATTGATAATCTGAATGTCGACCTAATTTTCCGGCAGTTTCCTTAAGATGATTTTTTGAAAAAAAAAATCCGTAGTCATAGTGATAATAATGATTGTCACTTTGTACTTGAATATATATATATATATATATATATATATATATATATATATATATATATATATATATATATATATATATATATATATATGGGTCGAAACATATGAAATACCAATTAGTGTATTAAGTATATGTATGCCAACTAGTGTATGAAGAAAAAAAAAACTAACAATATTATATTTATTCAATATAACTTTCGTTAGCTTCAATGCATTTGTCCAACAGATCCGCTACCTAGGACTCCATCTGGACAAACGACTTTCTTGATACTTCCACACAAGACTGTTACGAGAAGAAACTACTCGCTTCTAATCCATTAGAAAAAGCACATTAACTTTCATCAGACCTATATAGATATAATCCAAAATCTTTCGTATAAAGGGCTTTGAGGCAATGACTAATAAAATACATAAATATGTAAATAGTTACATAATAAAATTATGTAATACATATACACTAATAAAATTATCCATGAAGATTTGTGTATCTCCAATACTACGGAAATGTCCCGCAATGGATGGATATCCTTTCACTGTAAAATCTCCACGCCAATGCATCATACCTTAGCATAGAAATGTCATTGCAGATCTGACAGCATGTCCACCCGTCCATATTCATGCCACGACCATGATTTTTTTTCTGTAATTTTTCTTGATTTTCAGATACTTTTAAAATAATTTGTCCTTCATAACCATAAACTTTTCATTCATATCTTTCACGTGTTGTCTTATTTATTATTGTTGCATTCAGGATTGTCTAGAAACAATATTGAATTTTTATCCTAAGATATAGAACTAAAGTAAACCGTGGTTAATTATTTATTGGTATTGATTTTTAATTCATTAACATTACTAAATTATACTGAATATTAAACATTTAAAAAATAATGAAAATTTGCATTACACTTAATGAATAAGCTTACAACTTCTATATGCCCAGTACACATTTAAGTAGCAATTTAAAAGCATCAATTGCCTTTCTAGGCGTCTGAGAGATCGGAGATGAAAAAACTGAAGGAATCCATCTGTGGAATCTATGCATAATATTCCGCAAAGCATCACCCTAAAAAAACACAATAAAACAAGTAAATATATAGCCAATAGAAATGAATTGGAAGAGTAAAATTTATTCAAATCCGTCATTGTAATAAATCTGGAATAAAAAAAAGTGGCAAGAAGCTATAAAATGATTTATCGGCTCGAGGAATGAGCCTTCACAAATCATTTAAAGTTTGATAGAAAAAGTATTAACTTTTTATTTGTAATTAATAAATAAAAGCATGATCCAATCATAAATATTTCTTGTTAATTGCCTTAGCATTTCATACACTAAAGCTTTCAACAAAGAGGTGGTTTACATTCCTCAAATCGGTTTATTAAGTTCAGGAGAAAACAGAAAAATAGGTTTGGTTCACCTTTGGATGAGCTGTGTTATCTTGGAAAATTTAGTGGAAAGATTTAATTAATGAAGATCTTTAATTAGTTTTTAAAGATTCTTCCGAACGATTTCTTTTAAATATATTTTTTTATTTTAATTTTTTTTAATTATCATGGTTTCTCCACTGTTTGCTATCACGTAACCAATAATTTAACTTTAAACATACCGTGTCTGCATAATTATATTGTTATTATTGAAAGCGGCGAATAGGTCATATTCAAAAAATATGTTAAGCTATTTATAAGAAAGGGATACAGTTCTAATAGTTTTGAGGAATTTTCAAAGACAGAAATTTATATAGATTAATGGCCATATTTGAGAAAAAAATCACCAATCTCATATTGTTCAAAAATACATAAGAATAATGAAAATATTACCATTTTTTTTCAAATTCAGTGTGTAAAATTGATACACTCTGTATATTTTGATTTGGTTACTTATATATTTTAATGCGTTTTTATTATTATTTTAGAAATAATTATTATTCCATGTTTTTTTTTTGTTTTTTTGTCTTCTTTAAGCGATCTGTGTTACATTTTATAGGTATATCATTTTTTTTTTTTTTTTTTTACTTTTAAATCTTATATTTGTGGTTTGTTTAGTTTTGCATCAAAAATGCAGCTTTAATTTTATCTTCAATTTTTTTGTTAATTTAAAATTATAATTTCTAACTTATATTGCAAGTTATGGTTGAAATTTGTATTTTAAAATATTTGAAAGCCTTATATATTTATTTCAAAATATATTAAAAATAAAATAATCATATAAAAAATAAATAAAAGTATGCAATACAAATGCAGGGGAGGGGGGAGGGGGCAAAAATGACTGACACATTTTGAAGAGCTGTAAAAAACAAACTAACGTCTCTTCAAGAAAAACTGATTTTGTTTTCAAAAAATATATTGAAAATATAATATTAGAATCCTAGAGGAGGAGTTAAGCAAAATATATAGGATTATAAACCCTGGGAAAACAGAGGTCACGAGGATTGGGAAAAAGTCGGAGAAACATGCGAGTTATAAGGGCTAAAAATGGCTGGCTGGAGCAAGTCAACTGCTCCAAGTATCTAGGGGCCCACCTGGATGAAAACAGAAATAAAGATACAGAAGTGCCGGAGAACATAAGCACAGCAGGAAGACTGTTCAAGGCCATTAAAGAGAGGTTCCTTAATAGAAGGAAAATAACTAAAAACACAAAAGTGTCAGTCTATAAGTCAACCTTCCTCTCAACACTCGTATTCATCCGAATCATGGGATTTGACAACCAAGAACATGAAAAGACTGTAAGCTACGGAATTGAGATGCCTAAGGAAGGTAGAAGGATGCACCAGACAGAATTAAAAATGCTGTAATAAGAGGTAATATGTAAGTGAAAACAGGGAGAATATAATAGAGGAGCATAGGCTGAGATAGTATGGCCATCTTGAGCGAATAGCAGATAACAGGGTAGCCAGATTAGTATGCGAAGATTACAAGATTTATAAACCATAAGATAAGATTTAATTTTTACGATGGTTGGAGAAGCCGAGTCAGGTGGGAGGACGGAATCAGAGAGACCTTTTAGAGACGAGACATCCACTGGTAATAAGGGTGAGCTGACAGTGGACAGAACAACTTGGAAGCGGCTCTATGAAAAGAAAACTCACACTGCACAGCGGTAGAGAAATTTTCCATCACCTTTCTATTTATTTCTGGTAGAATGATATTGATTTCTTGCCTGATCCTTTCCTTCAAATCGTCCAGAGAACGAGATAGGTGTTTAAACACATTATCCTTGAGATATCACAGAGAAAAATAAACAAATGGAGTTAATCTGGTTTCGGCCGCCCCAAGCCTGCCCAAAAGATCAATATGTCAGTGAAAATTTCCCTCAAAACTGCGAGCGAACGTTGTCCCGCGGAGTCACACTTCCTCTGCGCCGATTTCATCCAACTGAGGATAGTCTCAAGGGCTTAGGATAGTCTCCAGTATGTGCACGTAGCGGTGCAAGTTTACAATTACCGTTACACCATCTCTCCTCAAAAATGTACAGACCAATTGCTCCCAAAACTGCCCACAGTGCCCTTCCGAAATGTGTCAGTTATTCCACCAGAAATGGCTCGTCAAAGGGTGAGGGAAAATTTCCGGGAACGTCTTCGGGTATGCGTAGTCAATAACGGCCGACATTTGGAAAATATAAAGCCCACTGAACTAAAACTACTTCAAATTTAATATTTAAAAATAAAACTTTTTCTTTTCAAGAGACATTGGTTTGTTTTTTTACAGCCCTTCAAAATGTGTCAGTTATTTCTGCCCCACCCTGTATAAAATCGGGTGCACTATTTTAGAAAAAAAAAATAGTGGACGTGAGAATATGTGCTTTTAAAATGAGAGTATGTGCTTATGATATTAAATTTGTATAATAACCCACGATGAAACACGTGGTAAATGAATGAGGTAATTGAAGATTTTTTGAAACCCATGAAAAACCTTATTCATTTTTCTTTCGGTTGTGTTGTATAACTTATATTTTTCGTTTTTTTCTGAACTATTCTAACCTAACAAATATGACTCTAGTGGGTATTATATTAACTTATTTTCATATGTTAAGTAATAAAATAGTAATAAGTAAGTTTGAATTGTAATAAATTATTTATTACAAGTTTTATCATTTTCGTTTTAATTCCTTTCCTGATTCAAACACACTCCCAGGGATAGAGGCAAGGGCATATTATGAATGAAGCAGAGAGGAGAATGAGTGTAACTTAGTTTTTGAATTAAGGCGCGTACTGCTTGTGGTTCAGTCAGTCATGAGAGATAAGGTGCGGAGTCCAGATATCAAGTTGGCAAAACTTCCCGGTCTTCGAAGACAAGCATTTGAGCAAGAACTAATTAAATTCAGTTAGCTTTTGTGAATCTCGAGATAATCATAATAATTTAGGGTATCTGTTATTTATCGCTACTCGTTGGCTTAATGCTAAGGCTCCCTTCATGCGGAAAATTAATAATAACTCTTGAAAAGTTTAATAAATGCTTCAAATTAATATTAACTAACACTGGCCGAATTGGTAACCGTTAGGGTTAAAATAGGCATTTTTACATAATATGCCTTTTTAAAAATTAATTTAACTTTCTCAAATTATTTTTATATAATAAAATATGGTATAATTATTTTTCTACTTTTCTTTGAAATAATCACACCATAAGTTTACAAAACCCCATTTTTTTGGGTTCTACTGAGCTGTCGGTTAACTGAAACTGACGGTTTCACTGCATAATTGTTTTTTTAATTTTATTATTACTTACAAAGAACTTTAAGGAGATAATAATGGCTGGGGTTGGGACCAGAAATTAAACATATAGTAATGAAATATACTGTTTAATGCGCACCAACGTTTTCGGCCTAATCTGCAAACCTTCATCGGGGCTAAGATAAATAAGATATGAGAGAAATACAGATGAGAGGAAAAATATAATGAAAAATAATTTCATTGTTTATTAATAACTCCCATTATAAAATATAATGAATCATTTGTAAAGTTTTATAGATAGCAGTGTATTTTCCGCGACAAGAACCTTCACTATTCGAATCAGCAAAGACTTTTGGAAGTATAGCATGTAAATTCTTGCTTTTATAATAATAACATTTCTAAAAAAATCTGGTGAGGGCATCAGACATCTGTTTAATATTTCTGTTTTTTTTTTTCTCCTTTAGTTACTTATCAAATTCTTTCATAGTTTATATTTATCCAATTTTTTTTTATTATTACTAACAATAAGAGAGGGTTAATTATTCCAAATTGAAGGTACTTTAAAAAAGGCTATATTGAAAATTCGGCAATAAAAGCCTATTGGACTATTTCAATGAGGATATAACCTAGCTCATATTATATAGGCCATTTAATTTTACATTCTTATAAGAAGTTTGATCTAAATCGTAAGAGCTTTTTCGAGAAAACTGTAAAAATGTGTAAAATCGATGAAATAAAGAGTCAATTTCGATCAGTCGATTTTGGCAAAAAAAAAATTGCTGTGTCATCCCATGCATATACCTACCTTAAATAGGTAGTTTCCAATTTCGTACAAATTTTCGGTTTTGAACTAGACTTGTCACATACATTTTGCGTGACTCGTTTATTTGGACACAGGGTACCTTAAATTGTGTATATCCGTCGAAAAATCGGAATCGAAATTTTTCACGATAGCAATAACTCCCCCTTATATTTTTCATATATATATATATATATATATATATATATATATATATATATATATATATATATATATATATATATAAGCAATAGTAAAGAAATTTATAAATTTAATAAAGTTATAACTAATATGAAGAAAATTATAAATTCAGGCTAATTATCTTATAACGCATTTGTTTTAAGACGGAAAGTCATATTAAAATTTATAAAGCACAAACAAGAAGGAAAAAAAAATACGTGGGTCAATATGTTTCAATATTAATGTTATGTAAATAAGTAATTAGTAAGAGGGCGTGGGTTAATGGAACATTCTCATTACATATTTATGTAAGCATACCCTGGAAGGCTGGAGTAGCTATTCGATTTTCTGCTAGAGGATGTAGAGGTGATAAAACTATCTAATAACGGCTGTGTAGAAGTTAATTCAGGTGGCACACTTCTCACATCGCTTGGATTCCAACAAAGATGGAATTCAACGATAAGGTAACCAACCGGATCATTCTTGCCTAACCGGATAGCTTGTTATTCAAATAGAAGATTATTATGTTCTAATTACTAACAAATGATCATTATTAAATTAAATAATATAAAAAAATTGCAATTATTGTCAGTTTATTCTGACTACATCAGAACCCTCCTTGTCTGGATCCGCCATATTATCCAGCCTTTTTTCCGCCACACTGTCTGGTTTCGAACATTTCCAAAATGATTTCTCTTGGCTCCACCAGGTATCCCTTGCCGGAGAAAAAGCCATCCGTCATTCTTGTAGCATCGAGCAGAATAGAAATGGACTAAGCACGTCCCTTCTTCAAGTCATTGATAATAATGGCTATTAAATTCCTTTAATCATCCATTACGGGAAGTAAAGTATAGTTTTAGATCATGGGCTATAGTTTATTTATTTTATTTTGTTAAAGTGCTAATTACTATTTACTATAATTTGTATTCACTATCTGTTGACAGAACTACTTCTCTTAGAGACAGGATTGGTCTATAATGTATTATAGGGCTCGATTCCCGATGCATGAATAAATGTGGTAGGAGGTCCATTCAGACAGGAAAAATAAATGAGTAGCTGCTCTTATGCAGAATTAGCGATATGATCTAAAAAGAAATTTAATTTGATGAATGCCTAAAGTTGATCTTCATACAATTCTAATTGATGCCAACAGGAAGACATTGACTTGTATATATATATATATATATATATATATATATATATATATATATATATATATATAGGCTTTATTTATTTTTTCATATGTTTTAACGATTTTAAGTATTATATCATAAATTTAACCTTTCTGAATAACTTACCGAACTTAATTTTTCCAAGGCCTTGGTTTTCCTCCACTTTTATTTTCGTCAAAAAGTGCTTCATGTGTTTGTTCGTTTTTTTAAATATTTAATCATCAAAATACCAACAACGTTCATCCTTCTACCTTTTATCAGCATCTCCATTGCATATCCACTTAATTACAGAATACTTAACACCAAACACACACAGAAAAAGCTTTACATGATCAGATAACTCAGAAAATAAGACGCAGTTCAATAGGTATTGCTAATTTCAGAAAAAAAGATTTTTCAAAATTGGGTAAAGGAATATTTAGTAACTGAGGAAATGATGATTTTTTTTTTTGCTTAAAAATTAACCAAATATGAACCCATACCAACCCATCCATTGTAAAAATTGATCTCCTAACCGAGTAGAGCTGAGAACACGGTTTAACCCGAACAATATAAATCAACCAAATATCTAAATTGGTGGAGTCTAGGATGCTAAGTGAGAATGTGCCGGCCTGGGAGCCCAGATCGGTCGGAAAACAAAATGGCGGGCAGTCAAAATCGCCCATAATTGCATTGAATTTAACCCAAAAGATATATTTTTTAATGAGGGCTCATTTTAAAGCTCTGGCCACCCTGAATAAAGACATGCACATCTGGTAGTGCAAAGTGATCGGGTATAAACTTGCAATTTATTTTTCTTAATAATAATTTCATGTTTTTTTACGTTTAATTGAGTATAGCCAACAACACAAACACTGATGGTAGCAAGTGATTGTAAAAGGTAAGCATTTAATTTTAAACATATGTTCAGGAGACCTTGATGAATTAATTGATTTACTGGGGGGGTTCGAGACTGACTAGCATGATATTAAGTCTTATTACTATTATCATTATAAAAAAAATCAATTTAATGAAAATAAAGTCTCGCGTGAAAGAGACATTATCAGAATCTTACAGAAATCGCGATAACTTGAGGTATCTGAAATCTTTAATTTAAAAAACAGGTAATACAAAACACTGTCGCGTAAAGGCAAAAAGGAAACAGGAGAAAGGAGTGATCTTTTAATCCGCAATGAAATACTCTTATTTCTCTCTGAATTTTTTTTTAATTCCTCCTTTTTTTGGTTATTTTTTAATTTTACAGGTAATTGGCAGGTGAGCTTTGAAGAGGAAAAATTAAACCTTTCTCTAACCACAGCCCTTTGAGCTGTAGGTTTAAGAATTCCGCGATATCGGAGCCCAGGTAGCCACAAGATTTTTTTTTTTTTTCGGCAGACCTTAACAATGCTGTAGCAACATGGAAGTTATATCTTTAACTACATTCTATATGATTTTCCTTAATATTTAATATTAATATTAATATTATCCATAATATTTTCCGCATACAAAATAGTATATCTGGATATTTCTCATTATATAAACGGATAATATCAAACTTAAACCACAAATAGAAGATGGAGAATACTTCTTAACTGCTTAGAGAAAAAGATAAAACTATTAATGAGCCAATGAAATCACAGCATACACCTATTAAGACATCATTAATGATAGGAAATAGGGTTTTTAGATTATTATTTATCTTTATGCTATATTAATATAATAGTATTTATATGTATATTACTTTCACTCGAAATATCATTATTGGGATTTAAATAAATAAAACATATCACAATAACAGTATGCAATTTAATCATTTGAAGGTACGTGTTTAGTAAATGATTGAAAGATAAATAATACCTTCCAAACTTCTTATAGAAATATCAGTAATATATTAGGTATTTATACTTACATTAATTTTACTCGAATTATCAGTTTTGGAATTTTAAATTAATAAAACATTCCTGAACAAAAGTACAATACAATAATCAGTTGACGTCCGCATGATGGTAAAGAAGGATCAATCTAATTAGGGGGTTCATAAATTATTTGGCACTTCTATAATTTTGTTTTAATTGAAAACTAGTTTCGAATGTTATACATTCAACCTCAGTTCTAAAAACACAAAAATTCAAAAATAAGCAATTCAAAGTACAGTTTGTATATGTATATATACTGGATTTTGAATTGCTTATTTTTGTGTTTTTAGAACTGAAGATGAATGTATAACATTCGAAACTAGTTTTCAATAAAAACAAAATTATAGAAGTGGCAAATAATTTATCAATCCCTAATTACAATACAATAATAATGTGTTTAGTAATTTTGAGGGATTATTATCAAGAAAACCATGAAAATGGTAATACTCTACAAAAATGCCCTACCTGACCAGGCCTTAAAAGTGGATAATGAAATAAAAATTATTTTACTGAAATTGGAAGTTTATATCAAACATTATTTGTGTGATTTGTGTATAACATTTTATGATCTTGATATAATCTCATAATGTATAATTTTACGATGTAGGCTGCTTTTATTTACAATGCATATTGCATTTCGTGATGTGAAATTTAAACTAATAAACAAAAGTTAAAATGTCATGTGAAAATATTACTTTACCATAAATTCACTGTTCAGATAAATTCAGAGGTTTACAAAAAAAAAATATTTATTTCCAGGGGGGGGGGGGGTCATAAGAGAAGAGGACTACATCACTTGCTACGTCACTGATTCCAATGAATGGGAAAAATGCACCTTTCCATTCTGATCCATAAAAAAAAGGGATTTACCTGTTTTTTCGCCTTACCCTTCATTTGAAGAATTGCTTAAGGTTGAGGACTACATCTTAATTAATTAATAACATCGTACTACATTTATTAATGTTTTATTAATTTTATCCTAAAAATTAAAGTTTAATATAATAAAACCAGATAAATTATGAAAAGTTACAATCAAGGAATTTGGTTTATTCATTAGTAGTCAAGAAGCTGATTAAAAAAAAAAATAATAAGTCGGTAGACTATGTTCAAGTTTTCGCAAAAATTAAAGAATTAGAATGAAAAAAAAATTAAAAAATAATGATTATTTTCGTTTAATATTAAAGGATCAGAAGTACCTTTTCTCACTTTTTTTCTAACCCAGCCCCATTTGACACATTTAATGACGTCATTAATTACGGCGTTAATTGTCCTGGGTTAATTGTCGTTAATTGTCCCAATATTATATTTCAATGAACTAATTTAATTTTAACGCAAATTACGGTTGCTATAACAAGGCGGAGTTGCATAGTTTTAATAATTAAATTCAGGATGCGTATTTTTATCTCTTACCAATTATTGGTAGTTTTAAGTTAATCAAGTTTAATTTTTTTACCATATTACACTGACGCATTCTCAAAGAATTTTCGAAGAAAAATACCTGATAGATTTTTTTTCTTTTATTTTTTTTAATTGTCTAAAGTGATACTTCTCCAACTTCAAGGGGAGTCACGTGCTACGGGCGTGGAGTCACCGATTTCAATCGAACTTTTCGGTGGTACTAGTGATAGGTCGAAAAATATTAGAAATATGTCTGAGAGTTCTTGCCAATGCGCCCTAGGAGCTGAGAAAAAAAAAAACATTTTACATAATTTCAACATTTGTTTATAATATTGTTGTCTGACTATGCTCTGCATGGATTTAAATGTTCCCATATACCAATCGATTTATTGTTGTGTTTTTTGTGTAAAATAAGAAAACATATTGCTGATTGTATTAAATGGATTTAAAAGTTACGTTTTTGTACAAAACATCACAAAAACCATAAGACGTTTCTTGTAAAGCAGGCTTACAAGAAGTCACTACTACTTGTTTACTTAAGCAATCATAACTCCTCAGGATTTTATCCAAATTCAACGTTTCTACAACCGTTGGAAAGCTTAATTTCTGATCTCTACTCTATACCAATAACTTTTAGATTTTATGCCTTTATAATGAAGAAAAAGTAGGGTAAAATATAAAAAAATACTCCTTGAACATTTTATTTTATATCGCAGGTTCTACTTTGTTTACGGAAGTCGAGTTTGAACCATTTCGTGTAGTTTATAGGGCCCTAAACCATTCCCAAATTTCGTGTTGAAGTTATCACAAAAACGTCGAAAATTACTAAAGCTGCGATAAGTTCAACACGATTCCACTGACACCCGGAAACTTGGGTGTGGATTACAGTCCGGGAGCCGAGGCCAAACAAATTTGTCTGATTTCAAGAAAATTTTTGATCGTCAAGGCCGAAAGTACTCTCATAATAGATCTGAAATATGAAAGTATGTCATCCTAGATCGATTGCAATCAAATCTTATAGCTATACGAATTCGTCTCTATTTTTTCACATTTTTCTCAGTAAATCGCTCCCATTACATTTTACATAAAACTTTGACACAGCCAATTTTAAAGAACGTTAAATTTCCTACAAGTTTTATATTTAGTATTGTTTAAAATTCGGAACATCTACTCAGATACGAGGCCGTACAAATCTGCAAAATGTCAAAAAAACGCAAAAGGTTAGATATTCAGTGGTTTCGCTTTAATAACTATTTTTCAGTATAACCGATCTTGTAGAAGATAAACGGTCCTAAAAGATTCATACAAAATATTTGTATTTACACCCAACAGGCGCCAAGAAATATTGAAACAACAATTTTACAGAAAGTGGAGTTTTTTTCAGATTTTCTTCAGTGACTCGCTTCCTGTGCATTTTTGGTAAATCTTTGGAATAACCAATTTTGAATAACGTTAAATTTCCTGCAAGTTTTATATGTAATATTTTTTAAAATTCGGTACGGCTGCTGAGATGTGGGACCGTAAGCATCTACAAAATGTCAAGAAAACGCAAAAAGTTGAATATTCGGAGGTTTATCCTTAATAATTACTTTTTAGTGCAATTAAGTGCAAAATGCATAATGACCATAATCTTGTAGAGGATTAAATTTACTACAGTATCCATACAAAATATTTGCAATTACTCTCTGTAAACACCAAGAAATAATGAACTAACAATTTCTCTTTCTCTAAAATTATTTCAATATTACTAGGCATCTGTTGAGAGTAATTACAAATATTTTTTTAATTTTTGGCCTCAGGTCCCGGACTATAAACCACACTCAAGTTTAGGGTGAATCAGTGAAATCGTGTTGAAGTTATCGTAATCTTTGTGATTTTCGATTTTTTGCGATAACTTCAGCACGATTCCACCGATTCACACGAAACCTGAGAACGGTTTAGGACCCTAAAAACTACACGAAATGGTTCAAACTCGACTTCGGTAAACAAAGTAGAACCGGCGATTTAAAATAAAATGTTAGAGGAGTTTTTATTTAGTTTTTTTTTCCTCCTATGAGTGCTTAAGTAAACGGCGGGCATAGGCAGGAAAAAATCTTCCAGCAAAATCAGTTCAAAAAATTTCTATTTTTCGATTTGTATAAACATTCTTATTTAAGAGTTTTGAAGGACGATAAGAATGAATCTAACTTGCTTTTTCCTAAAATATATATATTTTTTTGCCTACTTTACAAGAGCTTCTATTGGTTTTTGTACATTTAATACAATCGGCAATATTTTTTTCTTATTTTACATCATAATAATCATCATCGTGTAACTTTCCTTAATGCGAGCAAATTTTAGAACTTTAGAGTAAATTCAGTCGATAATTGGTACCATGTAGGTATTGTTTAAATGAAATAATTGTTTAATATTTATATAAGAAAATATATTATCTTATAGGATAAATTCAAATAAAAATCTACAAAACAAATAATACAAAACAAATAATTTGTTCTCTCAGACTTGAAAACGGCCCAAGTTAGTCGAAACGATTTAAAATAAAATAAACTTGGTGACCTAATTCCTATTCACTAATCAAATAACATGGCATCGAAAATTAATAAAACAACTAGAAGATAAATAATTTAATTTTATGATCCTGTTCCATTGCCAGATCCTGTACAAGCTTATTTTCAAAAATTTTTTTGATTTTATAAAAGTCAATTATTATATTTATTTTTTTATAAAATTCAATTATTATAATTTTTTTTATAAAATTCAATTACTATAAAATTTATAAAATTCAATTATTATAAAATTTATAAAATTCTATTATTATAAAATTCAATTATTACAAAATTTATAAAATTCAATTATTATAAAATTTATAAAACTCAATTATTGCAAAATTTATAAAATTCAATTATTATAAAATTTATAAAATTCTATTATTGTAAAATTCAATTATTACAAAATTTATAAAATTCAATTGTTATAAAATTTATAAAGTTCAATTATTATAAAATTCAATTATTACAAAATTTATAAAATTAAATTATTATAAAATTTATAAAATTCAATTATAATAAAATTTATAAAATTCACAAATTATAAAATTTTTGAAAATTTAAGTTTTTGAAGACTAAATAAAATATTTCCAAAAATAATTAAATTTGTCTCATCCTCACTAAATTTGGCCTTATTCCATTTTATTTGGCGGTTATTCCTTGACCAACGGAATTGAGCTTCAATGCTCCGAAGGTTTTCAACGAGTGATTTCCGAGCCGTAAAAATCTGAGTGTATTTACTAGTTTTATTGAAAAAAAAAAAAAAAGTAGATTTTATTGTAATCTTGATGAAAATAATTTTAATACAAAATACGTAGCATTGACTCTCGATCTCATTTAGATTTACCATCTGAAATCTACTAATCTATTCCCTAGTGAATGTGACTGAACACGATAATCTCTCAACATAATCGGCTCAATGGGTCTTAAGCCGATGAAAAAGGTAATCTTTTAAAATGGTAAGATTATACGAGGCCTAAGACGTAAAGAACAGGGCGATATAATATTAACAGACCATTTAGAGGCTAGTAGACTTAATGTTGATTTAGCTCCTAACTGAGAGAGAGGGCTCCAATCCCTCGACTCGGAGATATTTTTCCGTTCGCATACGAAATTAGACGGAGTGATTCAGTTGTGATTGCTATAATTACGTTCATCCGACGTAGCTATTTCATTTTCTAGATTCTCAACTAGTAACGGCTTATAAAAAGTGTAGTTAACTATAGTCAGAAAGCGGGGGCTAGACCTTCCGATGACCCCCTCATTAAGGATGTCGGTTTTTGTTTAAAAAAAACAAAAAAAAAACACCATTTCTTTCCGGTTATTTTACCTTAAATTAAAACTGATGGGTTTCAACCGATGGAAATAATCGGTTTTGGAAAAAACGGTTATTTTAAATGGAACAACTTCCCACCAAAACATTTTTTTTTATGACGTCACAAATAACAGTTACTGGAATTGCAACAGATAACTGGTCATATGCAAGGCCTTTAATTCAAGTAAATTACACGTTCAAGAAATTAGATATTAGATCTTTGAGAAATAACCTAAAAAACTTCTCCACCAGTAAACAAATAGCTAAAACCCTGGAAATTACTGATTATTATAAAAAAACTTTATAATAGTGCAGGGCGTGCCTTTAATTTTTTACTCAATAGTTTTCGTTTTCTTCCTTTTTTACGAAATTTATTTTCAATCGGGTTTTTTTATGTAAAAAAAAAAACTTATTATAACCGTTAGTGTACAAAACCCGAAAAAAAACGGTTTTTCGATACAAACAAAAGTTTATCGGTCATAACCGACCGGTTATTGACATACCTACCCCTCATAACGCTAAAAAAATACCCATTTATGTTCAAAACTCATTTTTATGCGCCGAAAACAAAACTACGCGTGATTTCCAATTCAGCATTCCACCTTGTTTAATTTCTTATTGATGAATTGGTAATGGGTTCGAATTTGCATAATTCAAATTAGCCCTTCGATCAGTTAAAAACGATTTCGTTTGAATAATTTGTATTCCCATTCGCAAATTAAAAATCATACAATACAATGTCTTTTTATAAACTGTTGCGAAACAGGTATTTTAGATCTCATTGAAGTATTCCTTCATTTCTTATTTTTCTAATGAAGAGGAAATTAAAAGAATAATTTTATACAAACCAAGGAGCGTATTTAAAATAATTAATAACATTTGAATACACTAATTCTAATATAATACTAATGTTATCCCGATTAATGTTTATTTTAATGAATATCGGTAGCAAATCGATCCGTAAATCCAATAATAATTTTCATTTTCCTTAAATAATCGGGTCCTATGCTTGTTTTGCAATTCCAGAAAATTTTGTAACAATTAAAAAAAATAGTTATTAGAAAAAAACACTGTGGATATTATTTTATTAAAATTAAATTAAAAAAAAAAGAAGAAAAAAAGACGTCAGGATAAAATAAAATCCAGACATAAGCGGACCACCCTAGTAAAATCTTCGAATAAATTGTAAAGATTTTGTCGCATACTTTATAAGAAACGCATCAATATTATAAGTAATTAAAATAAAAAAGTTCCTTATAATTAAATAAAAATTAAAACAATTCAAGTTATTTTAATGAGCTATTAACTTATACAATTTGTAATAAAAAATTCAATTAAACTGCAGATCAGAAAAAATAAAATTTTAATTAATCTATAAAAGCATAATAATATATATATATATATATATATATATATATATATATATATATATATATATATATATATATATATATATATATATATATTCACTACAATTACATTCCCATTTATTTTATTAGAAATGAAATGTTTAAATAAAGTATAGATCTGAAATGTAAAGAAATATAATAATCTATATTTTTTTAGTACAATTATCCCATCTTTATTTTATTTTTTTACCCGCTTAATTTAGGCATTTTGATTAATAATTGAAAATGAATTTGATTTCAAAATTCAATTGAGCACTCATTTACCACTTATTATCATTTGTGAAGTCCGAAATTGGCAAAATATTTCTGTAGTTTTTTGCTGTTGTTACCATTCTATCAAAGAAAGAGTCATACTTCATTTTGTTATTTTAAAGGAATTTATTTATTATTATAAAACTAATTTATTATAGATTTTATTACATAATTATGCTACTTTGATTTTTAATTTTTTTTTTTTCATTTTACATGTTTTGGTTCATAGAGTTGGAGGTGCAATTAATACATCTTGGATACAGTGAATTAAAAATTAAAATGTTAGGCAATTTATTTTTATTTCTCGTTATGGTTATTTTTTTTTTAATTTATGACTCTATTAAAACATTTCGTGTAAATGTACTAAAATTTCATGTAGAGTTTAGGTATAAAAACGAATACTATTCTAAACTATTATTTTGTCTTTTAATCCAAATTTTTAGAGGAGCAAAAGCTTATTCCGAAACATAATTAGAAAATAGAAAAAAATTCCCAACAAACTTTACACTCATGTAAAATGAGTGAACAAATAGAAATGAGATAAAAGAGAAAAAATGAAATTCTACACCTTCTTAGCTCCTTGGCAAAAACGGAAATATAAAAGGAAAGCAAACTGAATCCCGGCTTAAGTTAACCATGAGCCTTACCGGAGTAAAAGGGATAAGGCTTGAGAAGTTGTTTAAAAATTACTACCAAGCGGTGGTAAACAATTTATGAGGATGCTGACTTTACTGTTTAAAAATCATATTTGAATATTGAATTGAAAATATAGTAATTATAATTAATTAATTTAAATATTTAACCTTCCGTAGTATGAGGTTTTCTTTACTATTTTCTCTTGAGGTCAAAATAAAAACGCAATGTCTTTATCTATATATTTTTTGACATTTCGGGATACTATTTCCCCCTCTTCCACATCTAAATACTAACATAACAAATTATCAAAAAACAGTCTCACAATCACTTATAATTTCTTATTTATATTTACAATACATTATTTTTTAAGTTCTGTTGAACTAGTCAATGTATAAAATCTAGCAAACAATTTAATAAAATTCTCTTACCTACCGAATATCCCAGTAGTTGGGTGTATGTATTTATGTCTGTACGTATTTAGAAAATGAAGAGGAGGGCAATGCATCCACGAAACGTCAAAAAATATATAGATTAAAGCTATTGAGTTTAAATTGTGACCTTGAGGCAAAATAGTGAAGAAAATCCAATAAATATAATATTGTCTATTTGACAATCGTCTCTAAAAAGTGCAGTACGGACTTCAAAACAGTTTTTAAATACACGGGATATATTTACTATTTTTTTTTTAAATATTGAATAACTTCGTCATTAAGTAGTATTAAAAAAAAAAATAATGAAATTTACTATTGCTTAGCTTAATAGGAAATAGAGTTAAGACCTGTTTTGTATCCAAACATTAAATTATTTTTTAATGTTTTTAAATAAATAAGTATAGGAAGAAATTGCATGAAATTAAGTTTTATTTCGATGAATTTTAATTAGGGTAAGAATTTTATTTTTTTTATTTTTTTTTTTCAATTTGAGCACAACATCCATTGGTGGACTGTTGTAAATAAATTAATCCGTCAGTAACAAACAATTTCATTCAATGATCATTTTTCTATCCACACTACAGCTATGAATATAGATATACCTCTGTAAAGTCAATTAAATACAATTTAGTGAAATTTGGCAAGTTGTTAGTATTTGTTTTACTCTTTATTTTTTTTATAAAGTTATTAGTAAATATAAAAAGATTTTTTTAAACGTCAATTTCCATTTTTGAATTTTTTTAATCCTGAAGCCCTGAAGACGAAATAAGAGATAGCCAATCATAATCAAATATGTAGTAGCCTCTATATATTTGATGTTATTAACATATTACAGTTTTTATATTATTACAATATTATTAAATTATTGTGAATATTTTTATACAGTAAGGTAATAAAAAGTAAAAAAAAAAAAAAAAAAAAAACATCTCTCATACAAACGATTTTGGCAAAAAAAAATCATGAGACAATTTAGTTGTTTTTGAGCTGAACAATAGGTACTCAGAGTTTGGTTAATAAATAATGATAAATCATATACATATGTATGCGTATCCTATTGATTTGTTAATCCCGTTTTTAAACCTCCTTCCCTCTCTCCCTTTCCAAAAAAAAAAATAAATAAATAAAAAAAAGAACCACGCACACTTTCTTAGACTGTAATTTGACGAAATGCAGGTTTGAATAATTATGTTTTTAGAAAAAAAAAAAAAAAAAACAATAAATATATACATATTTTTTCTAAACTTCTAGTTTTAAAAATGCTTCACATTATACTAGCCTATTTTTTAATTTACTAAATTTCGACGAAAATATTGTCTAACAGGAAATTTGTTGGAAAATGTTTACGAAATATTTTTTGTTGTATTTTACCTCTAATTTTTATAAATTAACAATTAAGACGCGGAAGCATACCCGGATTTATGCGTTTGTGCTGAGGAGTATGAGAACACATTATTAGACACTAAAACGTTTCCTCACTAATTAATTTCCACAGCAAGATGAGGGTGGGCAAATAAGGCACACTTCCCCTACACATTATCCGCCCTTCGCAACCTAATTTAAATTTAAATATTAGTTCGAATTCTCTTTTAAATCGAGACTTATCTCTTCCTCTAAGTTTCAATATATTTAGGGACGGTGTAGAATATATCTTGAATAACATTACTCCAAATCGAGTAATAATAAAAAAGGTTGGTAATAATAATTTAATGTGGGAGAAAATAAATTATTTAGGGATAAAAAACTGTGTGCTTTATCAATTCATAATTACAGTTCACAACGCTTAGGCTTAAATAAATTTCCCAGTACTCACACATAATACTTATAAATAAATAAAATATATATATATATATATATATATATATATATATATATATATAGTTTAATTTAAAGAGAGAAGTTGGTCGGGGGGTGCGGTCAAAGAGTTACACTTTTATAAGAAACTTATATATTTTTGCCCACGTTTCGGCCTAAGTTTTAGGCCATCTTCAGGGCTAAAAGGAAAACAAAATAAAAACAATGAAAAAAGACAGAGGCAGTACCAGTAATAGTAAAAAATGATAAAAACAGAAATTACAAGTAAGATAAAAAAGTATGAAGTATAAAAAGAAAAAGATAACACTAAATGACATAATACAAGTGACAAATGAAAAAGTAAAATAAAATAAAATAACAATGTAGAAATTAATTAAAATTAAAATAATGTTTTATTTACATAGGGAATAGTAAAATATATGAAATCTATTAATTAAAAAGAAATTAAGAAATTAATAGATTTCATATATTTTACTATTCCCTATGTAAATAAAACATTATTTTAATTTTAATTAATTTCTACATTGTTATTTTATTTTATTTTACTTTTTCATTTGTCACTTGTATTATGTAATTTAGTGTTATCTTTTTCTTTTTATATTTCATACATTTTTATCTTACTTGTAATTTCTGTTTTTTTATCATTTTTTACTGTTACTGGTACTGTCTCTGTCATTTTTCATTGTTGTTATTTTATTTTCCTTTTAGCCCCGAAGATGGCTTAAAACTTAGGCCGAAACGTCGGCCAAAATGTATAAGTTTCTTATAAAAGTGTAACTCTTTGACCTCACCCCCCCCCCCTCCCCCGACCAACTTCTCTCTTTAAATATACATATACGGTCAACAAAAACTCCCTCCAATATATATATATATATATATATATATATATATATATATATATATATATATATATATATATATATATATATATATATATATATATAGTTTATGAGTGTTCAAATTCGTAAATGAATAATTTTTCACGCTGTTTTATTGAGGAAAATATTTAGTAATAAAACGTTTTTTTTTGTTTTTTTTTTTATGCTGACACCATCATCGCTATCGTCATTAAACAGGCAAAAAAAATTTTCTTAAAAAAAATATTCTATTTCACCTGTATATGAGAAAAATATATTAGTGATAATATTTTAAATATTTTTCTCATATTCAGACAAAAAAGAATGACTTTTTTCTTGGCTAGCTGTACTAATAAACATTTGAGTAGTCAAGAAGAGCATTTTCTAGGACGAAATGTTCTGAAATGTATTAATAAATTAATAAATACATAGTTTTTTATTTTATTATTTTTCCATTCATACCTCTTTAATAATAGATGCTAAAAATAAAATAGAGAAAAAATTATAATCGGATAAATATTACATTAAATACTTTAATTACAATTATTATTTTCTTTAATAAACATTATTTTTATTTTTTTAAATCATATAAATATTTAGAACTAGTTACTGTCTTGGAACCCCAATACAAGATCGAAACGAAAATAAATTGCTCATTTCCGAATACTTTAACATTTATTTGGCAAACGGTGCAATTAATTACAAAATCGTCCATAATGATCTTAAAGTGTTATATATTACTGATTAGCCTCGAAATAAATACCTTTGCTTCCATTACGAGAGAAGATTTACTCGTGTATTATTTTTTTTTTTAAATTATTTCAAATACTATAAATAAATAATAAAAAAAAAATTGTAACATTTTATTATCTTTCATTAATTTTTTGTCGTTGGCTATTCATAAAAATATCATTTTTGGCTTTATTTACATAACATTTAATAAAACTCATAATAATAATAAACGTATCATTTCAATATCTCAATTTACATAAATATTTATTATACTGTGATAAAGCGGACATTATACTTTGTATCCAGTTCTATATCAACTTATTAACTATATAAAAAATTTAATACAGAAAGGTGTCAAGTATTTAATTTATTCACTAGAATCAATAGATCGTGTAATTAAAGTGTTATGAAACAGAAAGAAAGGGGATCATGGAGAGGGGAGGGATAGAAAGGAGCAGGATTATTTTCAATAAGTGGACTGGGATCATCTTTGAGTCATTTATTTCAGTAATCAAATCTCTTCCTCCTTCAAAGAGCACCGTTTTACCAAACACTAATTCCCATTTCATCCTATTAATTCAACAATTTTCAAGAAAGATATTTAATCAGTTGAGTAGATATTAGCCGCAAATTAGAAAAAATAAAAAAAAAAAAAACTTTTTTTCCTCCTTACTTTTCCTTTCTCATTTGGCTTTGAGTACAATTTAATTCCTTTAATCTTCAATATTTCCCAAAAGGGAAAAGGAACAGTTTTTTAAGGGATGGAAAAGACGGAGGAGTGGGATTGTAACTCAAAGGGCCGAAAGCAAACTTTCCCATTCAATATTATTCATTACAGAAACCGAATTCAACTGAAGGAATTCTTATTGGGAATAGGCGTGTATTTCTTCATTATGAGCTGTCTATAACGGAACCTAATTTTTAGGTTGAAAATAAATATGTTTCACTGGTCCATTCCACTCACATATATTAATATTATAAATAAAATGGGTCATTCTCAATTAAAATGGCATTTTAATATTCTGGCAAACCATAAAATCTAAAACAAAATTAGTCCCTCATTCGTGTTCTATGGTATTTCAGGATGTTACTGCACTACTTGGGAACATGTACCCGAGTCGGTCCATCAAATTACAGCTTCCCTTATTTTGAACTGAATTTTATGTAAAAAAGATTATTAACAATTTAACGTACATTACGGGGAGTGTGTTTTGTCATCAGGAATTTTTAAAACGAGCTTCGTGTAAGAAACCCTTCATTGGCTCTGGCCAATTGGTTGGCAAGCGAAAGGAAAATTTTAATCAACTTTATGTTGGAATAAAAATATATTTCAAATGAAAATTTAACGTTTGTTACCCTGAAAAAAAATTTCACTTTATTATTAATACAGTTTTGTGTCGGAAAAAATTCTGAAAAGATATAGTTATTGTCAAGAACCTTTCACTTAATCACCAACAGGCGAACAAAACATTTGTATTTATTTTTTACTATCAAGGTAACCAGGTACATCAAGTTTCAGAAGTTTTCATTACAAAAGTAATCAATATAGTTTCTTACTATAATAATTATCTATGCAGTAGAAAAATTCACATGATCGAAAACCATAATCATGCATCCAACACAAGAAAAGATATGTAACGTACGTCAAATAGAATTAAGCTACGCACCATGATTTGGGCCCAAAGGTCGTCTGCCAGTTATAGAAGGGCAAAAAGTACTCTGAGTAACGAGTACCGAGTATTTTTTTTTAATACTCTCACTAGCCGAGATTAGATACGACTAGGAATAAAAAGGGTATTTGCTACTTTCCCCCTTTCCATTCCATTCCTAATCGTAGTCTTCGTGACTGGCCTATCTCTTCCATCACTAGTCGTATTTAATCTCGGCTATTTCGGCTATTACTTGTTACTTAAGAGTACTCTTTGTCCATCTCTACTACCAGTTAAACGGTACAACCCGGGTCCCATCCCCATTTCATAGTACAGTATAAAAGTATAAGTACAAGAGTAAAGGTTACAGGTCACTTATCGTCATTAGATAATAATTTTATTCAATTTTTTTTTTAATTTACTGTTTTTTATATAAATTTTTTAAATATTATCGTCACTCTAACAATGTTTTAACAATATATAACAACTTGTACTTTACTTAAAAGGCATATCCTGCTTCATAATAAAGGACAAAATTACAAGTAAAAGTTGGGCTATGAGTAATTTTATTTTATTTGAGAATGACCCAACTATTTGATGAAAAAAAAAATCAATATTTCTATAGGTGTGAAAATAAATTTTTTGTCTGCAGCCGGACTTGAATCCGGGCAAGGGAATTAGGAGTCTAGTGCTTTACTATGGTAACCGATGACAGTGTGCATATTTGATAACCTAACCTTTTTTTTTTTGTTCGCACTTCCTGACTTCCTAAACAAATTTACCATTGCCGCTATTTTCAGACCGAAGAAAGGTTTACCGGGTTATTTAAAGCAGTTCCAACAGTGAAAACAGTAAAAATAAAAAAAACAGTAAAATATATGTGTGTATATACATATATATATATATATATATATATATATATATATATATATATATATATATATATATATATATATATATATATATATATATACCTCGTTTTTTGAAAAAGGCGTAAGCGCCGTTTTTTCCCCAAATTACAATATAGATATATTTTTTTTTTATTCTTTAGTGTACAATAGCAGTTTACTAAGGTGGAAAACTTTTATAAGTAGAATATATTTTAAAGGCTCCTAGCACTGGTCAAGCACGGAGTGACGACTGAGATTCGTCAGTATTCATGGGCGTACGCAGGGGAGAGACAGAGGGGGCCGTGCTTCCCCTAAAGTTATTGAAACAAAAAAAATAATATAAAACACAAGAGAAAAAAATAAATTTAACTAAAAGAAAAAAAAAAAAGGTGTGGCTTGAGACTTCCATGCACGTACTTAATTTTTGGAATTAATTAATCTGTGCATTAGTTTTTATTTGATCGACATTAATCTGTCGCTGTAACTGCTACGTCATTGGCAATCATGTGACAACTTTGTCCATGATGTGTGATGCATACCAGACCGTAACAACAATGAAAGACATTTTACTACTTTGTTAATAGATACTGTCGCATATTATGAATCCTCCTGGGTGTCTGAGCACATCTAACAATACGTACAGGGAGTAGAAGTCGCAAGCCATAGAAGACAGGCGGAATCAGCTACTACCACTCTTGTAGGTTATAGGCTTTGTATATTACTGTCAATATAGGCATAAAACAGGACCCAACCTTGCAAAGAAGTCCTTATTTTTTATTTTATTTTGTTGGGATCTAAGCTAGTAGTAAACATACAAATTTGCTACTTCGAAAGACATGTGCGAGCCGCGTAGCAGCCAAAAATCACCGAAATTTTAAGTTATGCGTCTATGCTACACTATCATTAGCTACATCAAAACCCACTTTGATAGCAACGTCTCGATTGTTTTCGATAGTTATACCAGAGATTGCGGTTAATAAGATCACCAAAAGTTCTCAAAGAATCAGACTCTGTGCTTCTCACTTCTGCAACGATATAATTTTCAAGGAATCCGCTATCACCGAACTACCTCAGGAAAAAGTATTGGCCAATGGGAACAACTAGAGGTTCCTCATCATACTTCTTTACGATTCATTTGAGAAGCGGAGCACTCAGCTGAAAGTTACCGAAAAGGTGCTGTTCGGAACATGCAGATACAGAACTTACTAGCAAGTTCAAAATTGGTTGGGAGTTGAATAAAATCCGAACTTATTGTGGATGGAAGCTCGATGATCAGGTCCTTATCACTATTACCCTGGATCCTGCTCCTCAGATCATAATGTGGATGATGTTTCAGCAAGTGCTAAAACTTTGCAGCGGCATTTTCAGGTGCCGGAAAGCTGGACTAGAATGTTCAATCTTCTGTTGATTCTGCGCAGGCAAATTATGTCAGAACGTCCAATCTTTTCAACTAGATAATGCAGTTGATGAGGGAGAAATCTCCACCCCCTTCATTAAACGAACGGCAAGACGTGCATGCACATACTGTTCGATTTGAGCACTCCTCCGATAAACTTGTTCCTTCATCAGAAGATCATTTCTTGCAGCCTGGGCCGTTAAGATTAATGTTTTTTTCTTTTATACGTGTATATACTCCTTCTATGAGTTCTTTTTTTTTAATAAACTAAAATTCTAGTTATTACTATAAATGTTCTCATTAACTGATTTCATAGATGAATCCCAAATTCCATTTTTCAACTTTTTCCATCAAAGCACAAATAAAAGCCAAATTAATTTTCTTCATGTTCATTCCGGATGACTTTTCTCATGGGATAAATATTTTCGATGATAATTGACAAATGCAGAGGCCAAAATAAAGATTTTCTCTTTTTGGAAACAATATTCAATCTTTGAAGATCTACAACTTTGGAACTACTGAGTTGGTTCAGTTCTAAAATTGTGTCAAATTTAATTTGGTATAGTAAAAGTAACCGTAACGTTTTATTTTTGCCGCATACTTTGGGAGATATTGATCGGTAACTGGAAATAGTGAGAAAATATCGGTGTTTCTTTGGCTGATAGGCAGCACGCACAGGTCTTTCCAAGTAGAAAATTTGTTTTTTTACAACTGGCTTACGTCCAAACATAATGAAAAAAAAATTGAACTACTTAACCTTTTGCAGGGTAGGATGTATTATTTGACTGGAATATTGCCCAAAGTATGGTACGCGCAAGCCCAGGGGCTCAGGAAGAGTTTGGGCAACGGTAAGCGCTGCATTCGGCTTTGAGCATAGAAAAATAATTTTAAAAAACTTCGTTACTCGTTAGTGTTGTTTAAGTGTGGTTTTCATATATACTTGTTCGTGAAGCTGCTTTTTCAGCATTTGTAGAAATCAAGTCAATAAAATGGAACAGTCTTTTGGATACTGAACCTCACCTCAGATCAAAATTAACAGCCTGGGAAACAAAGCATTGACGATCTGCCGTCTTAACATACACAATTACACCCTTCTCATTGATCTAAATAAATCTTATTTATAATATAGCTCATGAGTGCTCGCAGGAGAGGACCTTGCAATCTCCCCTAAAAATCAATAGAAATGTTAAATTGTGAGAGAGGGAAAGAAAACGAAATAGGAGAAATAATCGTGTGGGGAAACAACTTTCACATCAAAACTCGAATTTAATTTTTAAAATTGATCAACCTAATAGTTTTAACTTGATCAATATTAGTAGTTTTAGGACCTTGCGATACCTTATAATGGAAACCTTAACATTAACAAAAACAGACCCTATTGCAACATTAAGAAATCAATAATTTTAACGAATAGGAATGTTAAATGTTAAATGAAATTTTTATTCTCAGAGAACCAAACAACTGTCAAAGGAACTTCTACATCATTAGCGCACATGTGCTGAGGTCAGGATAATGAAAAACGTAACATGACATCGTGAAATTCAAACATGCTGAATTCTGCTCCTGATAGAACCAAAACGCCCGAATTAGCGCCATATTTTAAATAAAATTCTTGGAAAGGGATACATTATAACGAGCTAAACTCTGCTCTTGAAAGGTTCAAATCCTTGACGATTCGCTTCCGAAAATGAAAAAAATAGCGAGCTGAATTCTTCACCAGAAATCCAAAAAACACTCGCATTTTCATCCGATTTAAAAAAAAAAATGATTTAATCGGGCGACATTAGAGCTAAACTTTCTGCTCTAGAAATCTTTAGTAGGTGCTCGTCAATCTTCGTCCGCTATTCATCAATTTTCATGGAAAGATCTAAATTATAACCAGCAGAATTTCGCTCCAAAAAGCCAACATTTTCGTCTGATTTAAAAAAAAAAAAATCTTGCCGGTGAGATTATAATGAGTTGAATTCTGCTCTAAAAAGCCGCCAACACACTCAAATTTACGTCCGATACTCAAAAATGTCCATGAATAAACCTTTATTCAGATATGGCTGCTATATTTTTCTAAAACCGTCACCCCCTAGAGATATTCCTGCGTACACCCTTGCCAGTATTTGGTGCTTACGTCATAAATATTCGATTTTTTGACTATTTCCAATTTTATTGTTTTCAATATTGCCTGAGCGGGAATCGATAGAGGTAGTGCTTACGTCACAAAATAAATTCAAACTTAAATTTTGAATTTTTGACGCTTAAGCCTTTTTCAAAAAACGACGTCGATACACATATATATACACACACGCATATATATATATATATATATATATATATATATATATATATATATATATATATATATATATATATATATATATATATATATATATATATATATATATATATATATTTTTTTTAATTTATTGTTTTTTTTTTTTTATTAAGTCAAGCCTTTCAACATGAAATGTTAAAGATTCGCTTTCGTCAAACTATACCCATTTGTACCGAATTAAATTTGTTTCAGGCGAAGTATTTTAAGGAGCCATGTATTCATCACTGACTAATATTAATGCTGAATTTCTACAGGGATGGAGTTGTCTCTTGAGTAGTAGAGTTGGCACATTAACAAGCAGATAGCTGTCAACTGAATGACCAAGGCTACCCCCTGAGTGCTTTATGTAATACAGACTCCTGACAAATGGTGATGAATTTAACATTAGCTAATGAGTTGTTTCGGTTATTCAATTCTATGATTGGAGCGAGATTGTAATTTTATTAATTGTTTCGCGCTCCCTTGAATATCCTTTTGACAAGTTCAGAAGCACGTTGCGCGCATTTACTGACTCGTGGTTGCATTTTTATAAATAACCCCTTCTGATTAGTCAATTGCCTAGGTTAGATTGTGGCCAGTTAAATAGCGAAAAAAAGTTTTAGAAATATTTCACTAATTTAAAGCATTGTAGAGTCCTAACATTACAACTACAATAATAAATAATGAGAAAAAAATATAATAGTATACGTACAGACATTAAGATAAAATATAGAAGATATACAGGGTGTCCCAGCGGACATGGATCACCCTCTGTAGATTCCAGAGTATTTAGAATAACTGGATGAAACTCGGTGGGTCTTCGTTATGAATTATGAAGTATCTTTCTATGACATTACCTTCTCCAGTTCTTCTACAGCGCGCCTAACTATGGAATTTCAAATGGAATGGGGTATTTTTTTTTTTTTTCACGGATCCTGTTAGGAAATGAAATTTTCATACGAATTCATGCCTGACACTTTTTTTGATCCGATGCGCCCGAGGGAGATAATCGCAAAAACGCGGTTTTTATAAAAAGTTCCAAATTTCTCTGAAGGAACTATTTTTTAGAAAGCTATTGAAGTAAATATTGTAGAGAATGAAAACCACTTTGAAATGAGCAGATTTTCATTCCCTGACGCTAAGTATTAGACTGACAATAATAAAAACAGTAGAAAGTATAAAATGTCACTTTTAAAAAAAAGTGTTTCGGGGAAGCTTCCGGTTATTTGTTTATTAATGTATTTTATTCTTTTGATTAAAAAAAAAAATGTATTTTTAAGCTTTTAAAAACAACAGAAATTGACATTTCTTCTTGACAACATATTTTCTCAAATAACTCAAGAAAGGTATTACTATAATTTTTTTTTTTTTTTTGTATGAAATAAGTACCTAGTCCTTATTATAAATTAAAAAATAATAACACTGATGTTGTTTTAATATTTATTGGATGATTATTATTATTATTATTTGTAATTATTGGATAATAAAAATGTATTAATAAAACAAATAACAAGAAGCTTATCCAAAACGCTATTTTTTTTTACGATTGACACTTTCTACTGTTCTCTTATTTATTATTGTCACTCTACTACTTAGAGTTATCGAATGAAAATAGACTCACTTCAAAGTGGTTTTAATCATCTACAATGCGTACTTCAATAGTTTTCTAAAAAAAAAAAAAAAAAAAAAATTGTTTCTTCAGACAAATTTTGAATTTTGTATAAAAACAAAATTAAATAAAGAAAAATAATAAATAATGTTACACACCGTTTAGTACGTTTCGACGTTTCCCCCTTATGACAAATGAGAAGAATAAATCGTCGCTTCAGAGTAGAACAATCTTATCGCCGTATTTTGCTTTTTCTGTTTTTATTACTAAAGATATGATTCATATGTAGCCTTTATCTGTAATACTTAACCCAAAACTTGACAATGAGTCCACCTATGACACAATTCTTTTATTCACTTATTCCCATTATACAACTCCATTATTCAAATTTTCTGCCAAGTTCAGTGATATAAAAAAAAGGGATACAAAAAACTATAAATAAAAAAAAGAAAAATATTGTCATAAATTTTTTTTTTTGAAAAAACATTTTTCTAAATATTAAAAAAAAAAAAAAAAAAAAGAAGGGATTAAAGATGTAAAAGAGTAAAGCTAATAAATTTATATAAATAACGTTTTTTTTTTTTTCTCGTGTTTGTTATTCAATTGCTAAGGGCCATTCTTTCTAATCTTCTAAGATAATAAGCCATGTTCTATAAATGTTTACGGATATATAATGCTTAGTTCGGTCTCTTGAAAAAAAAACCAAAACAGTTACTGGGAATTATTAAAATTGTTATTGAAATTATTAAAATAGGCAATCAAAATAAATTCCGTTGCCAAGCCATAAATTGATTAAAATTAAAAACTATCATAGCATATTCGTAGCCATGTCACACAACGGTTGGAAAACGCATACAGCTAAAACGCAAGGAGACGTTTTATTTAAACAGGATATCTGGAAAACAGATCTTTTTTTATATATAATCAATCGCCTTCTGAGTCATCCTAGACCAAAGCCATCGGTTGTTCTTGAGAACAACCGTTATTATTAATATTAATATGATTATTATTTATTTATTAAGTTTTTACAGGATATGCAAATAGGTATAGCTTTCATTTCAGGCATGAATGTGGTTGGTTGTAGAACAGTTAGATGGTGTAAAGAAAATTAAAAACAACTCAAATTTAATGAATTGTTCATTAGTTGTAAAAACCAAAATAACATCTTTAAAAAATAACTAAAGAAAGTTTTTGTACTGTCAAACGGTGTGAGATTGGCCAAAACTAGGGTTTTTCTGTTGATGTACACGTACAATAAATAAATTAATAATTTGTACATTAATTCTTTTGTTTTTATATACATATTTTTTGTTTTTATAATTCATTAAATTTACAATTGAAGAGCTAGGTGACATGCATGTACCTTCCAAAATTCGAGTATGAGGAATATTGAATTTAATGACTATTTATTTCTATTTTAGACTTGATCACTTAATTTTCAACTTCTGAAAACTACTACAATTTATGGTTTAAAAAAGCTAAACAAGATGTAGAAAGGAATATTCTCCCAGGCGAAAATTCCTCTATATTCTAAAATGTCACAACACGTTCTCCCACATAGCTCTTTAATTATAAAAACCCTTCTAACATAGATAGGGTATAAGATAGGCGG
This sequence comes from Rhaphigaster nebulosa, assembly GCA_948150685.1. NCBI lineage: Eukaryota > Metazoa > Arthropoda > Insecta > Hemiptera > Pentatomidae > Rhaphigaster > Rhaphigaster nebulosa. The sequence continues at coordinate 66,405,275 of OX411307.1, read as the reverse complement.
GCCAGAAGTGAAATTGGAAAATTTCAGTTCTTAATTCAGTGTAAATTTATCCATTATTACATTCTGTTATGTCAATCGTTTTTTACAAAAGTTTACAGTAATTAAAAGAAAAATGGCGGAAAACTTTTCGGTACGCTTCTCCTCCTTCTATTATATTATTATGAAATTATTTAATAATGCTTATATTAATTTATTTATGTATCAGTAATTTACAGCTCACTTGAAAACCATGGTCATTGCGCATAATTAAAACAAGTGGTTAGAATAAGTTCAGTTTTATGGCTGCCTAGTCCGTAGTACTCCATCCCTCCCTGCAACTACTATAAAAATCCAGAATAGCATTCAACACACAAAGGGAGAGTGGGGGTGGTGACAGTTTTATTAGGACTATGAGATCATGGAGAACTTTAATGACAGATCACAAGCACCGTCGTTAAAGATACTTAATGGAGATTTTATGGTTCTGTTGATTATTAACTCATGACGGATGCTTGGAAGTCAAGATTGAGAGAAGGAACAGACACAACACAGAATAACTACTATATCAAAGAGGATAAAAATCGAAACTCGCTGTTGGGTTATTTTTTTCAATAATAAATCTCTTCGTAATAGACCAAGAAAAAAAAATTAACACCCGTCTCAAGATATTTAGAATCCATAATCCGTCCGCGGTATTTCTCCGAGACTTCTGAGCCGATTATTTTGAGATCTGGCACCGAAGTTAGGGTGACATGTCGTTCAAAACCGATCGTGTAGGGGTGAAAACCGTCGGTTTTGCTGGAGTTTCAAGGAAAGAAAAAAAAAAAACTGTCGTGTTGGAACGATGGCGTTCAAAACTGCCCTTATAGGGCTGCAAAGTTCCGGCACGTCGCACAGTGGAACGAAACCGCAAAAAAACGGTCAAAATTCTCTATTCATACTTTTTTGTCGGCAAATGTAATTTACACCTAAATGCTTATATGTTCTAAATGCTAATTGTCCAAAATTTTTAAAACAATATATCCATCACCGACGCCGGTATTCCAAATATAAGCTTAACAAATTGTAGAAATTGATGATGAATCACACTAAAGTAAAGTGTTTTGCTTTCATTCTAAAATCCTTATCATTAGTCCACATGTATTCATACTTATGGAATGTTTTTAGCCTTAGTGAATGAGTATAACTTATTTTTTTCACATTTTTTATTTTCACATAAGAGCCAGATTGAAATCAGAAAAGTTAAAAATCATTTAAATTATGACTTTGCCTTTGTGTCCCAACATGTCCATTTAACAACGATGAAAACGACATTTAGCTGCGTGAATCTGCGAACTTTGGAACAAGCTAAATATATTACTATAAATCATGTTTGTAAATATTTCCCTACTCAGCCCTGTGGAGATATGATTTTGGATTGAAAAAGGTGGAGTAATTTTGATATTGAGGTATGTTGAATGCATGGTCCCCTTTCAGGAAAAATCCAAGTTTTCAACGTCCAACACCTTGTGCGTTTTCCGCCATCTTGAAAAAAAAGACTAAGAAGAAGCACTTTTTTTTTTTTTTTTTTCAGTTTTTCCGGTGTTTGTGACTGGTTTCAAAGGCATTTTAGGCAAAATGATTTATTTACCAATATTAAAGAACATCGCTTTTCCGGCATTTTTTTTAAGAAATAGATATATCAGTGTTTTCGACTTAATAACTATTTTTGAGTGCAGCTAATTGTATAATGTATTATGACCAGTCCTGTATAGTATAAAATTTCCTACAAGATTCATACAAAATATTTGTAGTTACTCTGAAGAGACACTAAGAAATATTGAAATAAAAAGTTTAGAGAAAGTGGACTGAAAACTAAAAATATCACTCACTATACAAATTAGTATTTTTAATGTAATTTCATCTGCAATCATTTATCTACGTAATATTGCATTAAATCACAATCATTCTCTCTAGAGCCCGGATTCCGTGCAGTAAAAAAATCTACATAATGCTTAAATAAAAAAATAAAAAATCTACATATTTTGTTTTCTTTCATAAATTACAATTTTTTCTTAATAAATTAGAGAGGTTGGAGCATTGTTATGTAAGATAAGAAAACCTCACCAGCTCTTATTAGGGTATTTGTTGCTATTTTTCGGACGATCATACGCGATTCACGCACTATAGCAACGCATTTTCTGTCTAAGTGTTTTTTATTGCGAACTGTAAATTTTTTAATAACGTATCGCACGGTCAAGTGAGACAATCCCAACTTTCTGATAACTCAATGCTTGTTGAAAAAGTTGAACCGATCCATTTTGGTGGAATGTCGTTCAATTATGATAATTTTTCCCATTTTGGGTTTATATTTGAATAAGATCTAATTAATTAGATGAAAACCATGAGCAGATATCTAACTAGTTAATATCGCAACTGTTACAGCATGAATAATTTATTTGCTCGACCAATTTCCGATATTGGTTTTTAATTAGGTTGTACGGAGTTTTAATTCCCTGCACTCGTAAAAATTTATGCGGGATGTTTTTTGTTATCATATCCATTAATTAATTTATTTCCATAAATTATTGAACTTATTTTTGTCCAAAAAACTGGATGCATTAATAATTATTTTTTCTAACTACAGACTGAGTTTAGCACTGTAGAACATAAAAGGAAGTTGATGGATTTGTAAGGATTAACTGGCTTTCCACGAATCTAAACAGAGCGAAACCACTTTCAATTTTCAGTTTCAGTTCCAGAATTTTCCAGAAAATTAAATTGTATTTAATGTGTTATAAACAGTAAGGTATTATTTGGTGAATCTGTCCTATGTAATTATGGTTCAATGTTTATATTTTCAAGCAATTTACAATTTTTTTTTTAATTACGGCTAAAAATGCAATTTAATGCAGTAAAAACATAAACAGTGCAATTTGCCCAAAATTGTTTAAAATGTGCAATTTCGTGCAAAATAAAACTTACATATGTTAATCCGGATGCCTTAATTCGTGTAAATAACTTTAAAAAAAAGTTAATTGTACTAATATTATCGAAGATATGGTAAACTATTTTTGTATTGGACTCGCCAGATTTTTTTTATATGTAACTATGTGGAAATAATAAACCGTTGTAAAATTTTTTTGACGTAGGGAGGTGGCGGCACCATTGCCTGGTCAAAGTACCACAGACAGCTACTGGCCCTCCAGGTTGGGGACCAGTAAACAACGCTCATACAAATACACTAATTACAGCACACTACACTCAGCCCCGGACTACAGACTAAGACCAATAACACTGCACACTCTAGGGTCACCTTCACTAGTAGTCGCCCTGGATGGGAAAGCAAGTCAGATGGCTTCAAGGAGGAAACACCTTCATCTCAATTGGGGGCAGCTGGGCTAATAACCCTCTCCTCTTAAACAAAAATGATTATGAAGCCTTGAACTAATCAAGCTGGACTGTCAACAAAGATGAAACGCGGCACAAGTCGTATGGACTCCACGATTGAATATTGGAATGTTCTGACGCTATACAGTCCTGGAGCACTTCAACAACTTATGGAGGTGCTGGACCGATACAAAGCACTCCGGGAAATTATATGGACTGCCAAAGGCCATATAGAAAAGATAAAGCACACCATCTACATTAGCTGTGACGACCTATTGCATACCTATGGAACGGGCTTTGTAGTTTCTGCAAGGTGTAACAATGTGATCATGGACTTCAAACCAGTCAGCCCGCGACACTTTTTACTTAGAATCAAGGGTAGGTTCTTTAATTAGCTGTTATTCATCAACTGAAACATGTGAGGAACAAGATAAGGAAGGATTCTATGACTTGCTTGAGAAGACAATAAGTACCTGCCCAAGAGCAGATATCAAGATCATCGGAAGTGACTTTAATGTTAAAGTTGGAAGAGAAAGAAGTTATAGAACAACAATTGGGAAGCATAGCCTACATGAAATAATCAATGACAACGGACATTGGTTAACAAATTTATATGAATCACAGAACCTCATTGTTGGTAGTACTCTCTTTCCTCAAAAAAATTTACACAAGGGTGCATGGCGACCCCCTGATGGACTCGTTGTTAACCAGAGAGACCATCTTTTAATAAGTACCCGGCATAAATCAGACCTTCTTGACGTAGAACATACAGAGGAGCAAAGGTTGACTCCGATCATTACCTCGCCATAGCAAAAATAAGATCAAGAATTTCTAACGTAAAGAACAAAAGGAACCAAAGAAGTAAAAAACTTAACACCAGCAAGCTTAAGGATCCCGATGAATCGGAACGATATATGCTGAAGGTTGATGAAGATCTTAATATTCTCCCTATGCATATCTATGATGTAGAACAAATGTGGTGTAAGATAGAACATCGAAAGTCATGTTAGAAAAGCTGTCGAAGAAACAATCGGAGTGGAATGTTACGAGAGAAGAGATAACTGGTTTGATGAATAATGCAGAAGAGTCACAGATTTCAAGAATCAGGCATATACATTGATGATTCAAAAGAGACACACAAGAGCATCGGAGGAAAAGCAAGTGCACAGCAGAAGGAAACGGACTAGGAAGAACAAGATGCTTGAGGAGGTTGAGCAGCTCAGACATACAAATGATTGTCGGAATTTCTACAAAAGAATAATAATGAACGAAAGCCGTTTAAACCACGAACCACTGCTTGTAGGGATACAGACGGCACCCTTCTCACTAGGATGGACATAGTAATGAGGAGGTGGAAAAACCACTTCGTCGAACTATTGAACGTCGAACAAGGCCGAGCTGACCAAATGGATCCTAACTCTGAAAGAAATAAAGGCGACGAGATTGAACCACTTGAGGATGAGGTGTGTGATGCAATTGAGATGCTTAGAAACCATAAGGCACCTGGAATTGATAATTTGCCCGCAGAACTCTTTAAGAATTACTAACTAACTCTTCCTGCTCTATGGTCCATGGAGGAACTTGCCCCCCTCAACAATTCTCCTCCATTCAGATCGATCTTCAGCGGCTTCCCTCCATGTACGCACACCCAAGAATCTAAGGTCGGCTCTACATCGTCCAGCCATCGTAGTTTTGGCCTGCCTCTTCCTCTTTCTCCATCTGGACGCCCTTTCATAATCCACTTTGGGAGCCTTTTTTGATTCATACAATGCACATGACCCAACCACTTATTCTTCCCTTTTTAATACAAGAAACTGTATCTGGCTCCCCATATATAGTTTATAGTTATAGAGTATATTAGTTATAGAGTTATAGTTATAGTTATAGAGTAATACCAACAATGAGGTTCTGTGATTCATAGAAATTTGTTAACCCCATATATAGGTCCTTACGTTTTGTGTTAGTCTTTATGCGGCAACGATTTCCTTCTTTGGTCGGGCCATATATAATTCTTTGAATCTTTTTCTCCCATGTACTTAGTAGCCTCTCTTGGTGCTTAGTTTGGGTCCATGGCACACTACCATACATTACAACTGGACGAAGGACCGTCCTATATACCCTTATTTTGAGGTTTCGGGGTATATCTCGAATTTGAAAGACTTTCCTAAGCGACCAATAACATTTGTTTCCATTATCAATTCTTGCCTTTATCTCTTCTTCCATTTTGTTTACTTCGGCTACAATTGTCCCAAGATACTTGAATTACCTCAAATTACCTAGTTGTTAAATTAAAGTTATAACATTAATCCTTGTACCGTCTACACTGGATTTCCAAGTGTTGCATTCATGCCTATAAAGCATTTTAATAACTGCTGCCATAATTATTATTAATAATTATATCGCACTACATTGGTATTTGGTATTATGGGGGCCTAACTTAATTACTCGCCTAAGTTTTCCCGACCGGACCCACTACTTGTTTATGCAAGTACCTACCTACTTTGTTATCCCTGGGAGGCTGATGGGACGAGAGCACTTAGGTCATCCTGAATTGAAACCGTCTTTCCGTGTTTTGTATTCAAAGGCGCAACCACCACTTTGGGGAGATTTAATATTTTTGAAGAATTCGTTTCAGAAATTAACACTGACGAAAACGCCACTTTTAATACGGTCGAATAATATATTTATTTGGCCGAAATACATATGTTATTTATAGTTCCCAATATTTAAAGTAAAAGAGACTTAGTGGAAGGTATGCTTCAGATGAATCATATCATTTTATTGTCATTCTATATTTAATATGGTAAAATGATGAACTTTTGTATTTTTTACATTCACATACCTATACATGAAATATATAGTAAGGGAAAGTATTGAGATCTGGAAAATTTTGAATCCGAGTTTTTAACGGAAATGCACGTTTTAAGGTCCACTGATTCCAAATAACCAAGTTTCGCAAAATGGTCTGTGCGTGTGTGTGTCTGTGTATATGTGAACAGTCTAGCTTAAAAATAAAACTTTACGAAACTGAAATTACATATTTCATGTAGTACATCAAAATGTAGAGAAAAGATTATGACGAAAAGAAAATCATTTCAAAGGCAATTCAATTATCTCTTATATATATATTTGTTTTTGGGACAATCCCCATACAAATAGATTTAGCCAGCACAGTTAATGCCATACATGTATAGATACTAATATAAAACAAACATATTAAAAAATCATATATAAATAGAAGTAAAAACAATATAAAATAATAATGACAATAAAAGTGGGCATGTTATTTATGTTTTTTCAAAATTCGAAACATTACTGCATATTTAGAAAAATCTAGATTGTAATAATCATTCTATTATAATACTTATTCACTTTAGATACTAATATTTCAGTTAACAGCCATTCAGTTAAAACTATGCAGATGGCAAGTATTTAGATCTAATTTTGAGGTTCTGATTAATATATACAAATAAAAATTTAAGATCTGCTTCAGCAGGTTCTGCCAGGATTTCAATTAAATAATTTAGGGTAATATTAATCAATTTGGGCATAAATCGGATACTGTTTTCATGGTACGCCGGACAAATTGATAAAAAATTATAACAATACACTAATGCCGTTCCATTGCAAGCTGGGCAAAGCTTCTGGGAGTCCAACGTATCCTTCAGTTGACATCTAACGTATTAATATTAACGTGTATTTGTGTGAATCGGCATAGGTGATAAAGGTTCTCAGAAAGTCTTAATTGAGCAACAAACCTCAGATAAGCTATAAGGCAGCTTTACATTAGTTAGCTATAGGGAACGTCGGCTATAATGAAAACCCTCTCGTATCAGGGGTTATAGGTCGATTCTCGGAGTATCAAGAGAATCGACCTATATATATATATATATATATATATATATATATATATATATATATATATATATATATATATATATATATATATATAAATCGACCCAGTATTAGCCTGTATCTTTGTTAGTACTGGTCCGATTTAAATATATTGTATATTATGTGGATTCCTTTAAACTATTTTAAAAATGGATAATTATTATAGGGTGGGTAGTGGAAGTTGTGATGCACTCACCACACTAAATATTTTGATTTGAAGTTTCATATAATAATTCAAAAAGATAATGTAAACAATTGTATTTGAATGCAGATGTGAAATTATACTATTATATTAATGATAAGTTTCTAACCTCGCTATAAATGACAAATGAGTCTTACCTGTGTTGTATTTGCTTTAAATCAAATGTATTATCATTTACGGATTCTCCGAACAAAAAAAAAATGTGTGTTTTTAGCCAGTTTGTGAAGTCAATGACAAATGTAAGATACTAACATTTGTAATTTCAGGTGGTTAATGTAGTGTTCGATTCAGGTGGTAGAGAGGTACAACCTCTCAGTCCATTATGAGTAGATAATGATGTCGCCGATCGTCGGGAGATATGTCCAAACTCTGCCCCGATAACGACATAGAGCTTTCGGGGTCTCTTCCGCTTTATTTATTTTTTTTTATTAACGTTCCTGAATATCGGGCGATATCAGGGTCTCTTATTGCCTTTTTTTTCCCCACCCCTAGTCGGATTTATCGAGACGGAAATCAGAAGCTGGTTCATTTTAAATCAAGCACCCGCGGCATCCGTCTGCATAACTGGATATTAAAACCCCTCCGTCGACAGTGGATATCATTCTTATTCGACATATCACATGGGAGAGGATATACAGTTCTCAGTGATTCACTGCTTGCATCGATAATACGCTGTATCAGCCTTGTTTCTCTTGATATCGCCGCGGTATATATTTTAAAATCTTACTCCCCTTATCGTTCATAAAGTCGGCACAATGTGAAAGACATCTGGCATGGCCCCTATTGCCGCAATAAATCATGTCTGTTTTTTGCTTTCTCTTGCTTACTCAACTGTTCCCTCAACGCTCTAATATCCACTTTTACGATCGCGGCCTATGGGACCATCAATAAGTAAAATGTAAACCGGCATTTTGATGATCCTTCCCATTCCCATAAGGTTAGGTATATACTGAAATCAATGCAAGGGGCATAATCAAAAATGTACTAGTTCCGCAGAGCTGCTGGTGGGCGTTAACTCTTGACGGGTCGGCTAATGTTTTTGACATGGTCTGTACATCAAATACCGAGGAGTTTATCAAGGCTGCCATTGACGATCGCTTTCTTTTTTATATATTTAATTCTTTACTTTCTTTTAAAAGATCACTGATTCCACCCTTTTTGATATTTTGTTTGGGATATCAGCATGAACGAATTTCAGCTGGTTATTATACTATATATTATACTAATGATAATCTATGATTTTAAAAATAAAATTATATTAATTACGATATTATATACAATATTAAAATAATATTTTAACATAAGTTTAACACACACTTAATAAAAAAGATTAATTTTTAAGTTATTTTTCATGTATTCTTGAAATTATTTCATTTATTCATTAATTTTGTATATCTCATAAAATTTTATATCTCGTTAATTATGAAGATTGTTTTTTTTTAACTCGTTTAATCTTGAAGTATTATTTTTTTAAACTATTTTTACCGACATCAGCGACTCTAAAAAAATTTATAACGACCATAATATAATTTCGTACATCTAAATCGGCAATTTTTCCCACTGTGCGTCATGTCGAATCTAAAGTCGAACAGTGTAGGCCATAGCTTTAAAGATTATTATTCTTGAAATAAGTATATCAAAAACATAATCATACGGTGTAAAAAATGTTCGTTTGTTATAAATATTTTATAAATAAAAAAACAAGTTTGTATGTTAAATCATACTCATTTCCTTCATTTTTCGAATGAGTGAAGGTGCTTGAAGGTCGGGGACACCTTTCCTAATGCCTAAAAGATCTCAGACTAGTGAATACCGAATCTCTTGAATATTCCGCTCAAATGATCCAATTTGAAATCGTAATTAACGTTGATTAACCAGGGAATAATTGCTACATAGTCAACAAAGCACTAAACGGAACCCGATCATCTATAGCTCTTAATTGCTAAACGCTCTTTATCTAAACAAAGTCCAATTAAGCTAACCTGAAAAAGCGAAAACAAATAATAGCGGAGATTCGAGTCGATTTAAATATTTTTTTATTTATCGAATCTCTGCTTAATTATTTTGTAAGAAGGCGATATTCTCCTTTATATCATATTCGAAAAATCGTGTTTTGGAATGTCAACATTTTCGCTGTAAAGATGAACCAATCTATACCCCCCTATTATCAGGAAATATTTTATTTTCGAAAAATTTCAACATGACGGTAATCAACGAAGTTATTGAATTTTTTTTTTTTTTTTTTCAGAATAAATTCTATTCTGCTAAACTTATTAATTATTTTTGTTAAAATTTTAATGAATATTTTTAGTTCAGATTCCTTATGAACGGAAAGGATTGATGGAAGAATTTGAGAATCATTCTATAAAAAGTTTATATATTCACTTATCATTTAGTTTCCGTCAAAACTTGAATTTTTCCTTGTCAAAAAATTGTTTAAAATCAGCCTTTTCAATCAAAATTTAATTTATCTACATGAGGTGCCTCATAATAATTTTTCGAAAGTGGATATATTGACTTTTGATAGAATACCCCATGCTGATTAGTGTTACATACTGTTAAAGGGGTTTCCATTCTGAACGATAATTTGCGGAAATCTGAACCCATTTTTAGCAAAATTTTAAGTTTTATTTATGATATTTTTATATTTCATCGGCATTGATATGTCGAAAAACGGTATCATTTTAGAAATTTCAACCGGAATATTATGGTACTTTTTTTGTGCAAATCGAATCAAAATTTCTATCTCAGCTCAAATAATTGTTCAACATTAGATTCAATCTGAATAAAAGTTTGAATTGACCTGAAAAAATGGTTCGTGGAATCTTTTAAAAAAATACTGAACACATTTTTCAGTGTTTAAAATATGTTCTTTTATATTCTATTCTTGTTCTGTTGCTTTTTTATTTCTATTTTCATTTTGATTTTTATGTAATTTTCTACAATTTATAATGAAATACTACACTATAATATATATATATATATATATATATATATATATATATATAGGATTCAAAAGGTCCTCCGCACGATAACCGGTCAGTCAATATCTCATGATATGAAGGCAAGGAGGTTAAGATGAGCGGGGCTTGTAGCTCGAAGCAATCCATCAGGACGCCTCTTCACAACAATGAATGCCACAATAGTTGGCCAGAGACCACGTGGAAGGCCAAAACCCAGATGCATAGATAGGATCAACAAAGATGCGAAAGAGCTGCATGCAGCAAACTGGAAAGCAGTGGTCCAAGATAGGCAGAGGTGGAGAAGACTGGTTCAGGCGGCCAAAGATCTACAAGGTCTGTAGAGCCAACCAAAAAAAAAAATATATATATATATATATATATATATATATATATATACACACATATACATATACATATACATACGGACGTCTAGTTTCCTAAGAATAACAGAAATGTAAAATTACAGTTACATTTGTCTGTCTTAATACATTGTTATAAAATAATTAAATTATAAAATGAAATATAAGATAATGCGTTAAACAAATGAGAGCACTGAAATTACAAATAGGTAAATATTATACATATATACACATTTGCACAGATAGACATACATTTTTTATTATTTTTACATGTTCGTGGAAGATTAATAATTAAGGAGGTGGAGAAGTAATTGGTTTTTAAATTAAGTGAGAGATGAGGTGTTACGAATGGATATGGGTAAGGAATTCCAAAAAGAAGTGGCACGAATGATTAAGGATTTTTTAAAGAAAGCAGTTTTGTGAGAAGGGATATACAGGTTTAAGGGCTGGGATCTGGTATTTAGAGAATGGACTGAATAACAAGGGGTGAACAAATTGAGGGTGTACGGAGGCTTTTTAGTTCTGAAGGATCGGGAAAGATAGACGCTGGAAAACTGGGTAAAGCCACATCAACTCGGTATACCAACTGGAGAGGTGGGAGCACCTGGAGACCACGAAGATGAATTGAGTGAAACAATTCATTAGTCTCTTCAGACTCATCTCACACACACCAGACAGTCCCCTATATACAAGACAACCATAATCGAAGTGGGGGAATATGAAGGATGAAACTAGGAGCTGAGCGGTTTTTGAGGGCGTAGAATCACGAGATCTTAGGAACTGGATGGACTAATAAGGACAGGAATGGATTTTCGGTTGATTTAGAAATATGGCTATTCCAGGATAGGTGCTGATGAAAAATTACTTCAAGATTTCTGACAGAGTTATGAAAGTGATTTGGTAGGCTATTGAGATAAAGTAAGGGATAGTAAGGAAGAGAATTATAAAGATGCATGGACTCGATAAGGATGGCCTTGGTTTCTTATACATTCTACAGTCAATTCGTTGTTTGCTACCCATGTTACTAATAACTATATATTATCAATAAGACATATTATTTTATAAGTTAAATATCATCATATCATATTAAATAACTACTATTAATTTGTTATATTTATTTTATATTTCATTATATAAATATCCTCGTATCCTTTATGTATAACTTTACACACGTATACATGTGTAATAATTCAGCTATACTTATATCAGTTAAATATTATTGATATTTGTGTTGTATACTTATACATAATCTAGAAGGATACAACGGTTTTCTTACTCTCATGAAAAGTATTAGCTCTCATATTCGTTTGTTTAGCATGGGAACGACGATACCAGATAAATATTATTAATCGGGTAAACTTATTTTAAAATTTAAATATTCTCATATAAGGTACATACAAGAAACCAACTAGAGACGTTCCCCATTTTAAACGAGTAGCTTAACCATTTTATTTTTATTATTTTTTATATATTTTTTTTTATTGAACAGCTATTAGGTAAATCTACCCTGTAAGATCAGATCTGTCACTTGAGATATTATCTTAGTGAGCCCTTAGGAATCATAAGCTGAGGTAACTGGGAATAAGATCAGGGATCCCTCCAAGATTAAGCATCCAGAAAGGGTTCTGAAACAAATACAGAAGATGAACCCCTCGCCCTACCTGCGCCTATGGCTCTTAATAAATTAACTTTATCTTTCCCACAATTTATTTCTCGAGGCAGTAGGGGAATGGGGTGGGTGGGGGGGGGGGGGGGGGGGGAGGGTTAGTACGACAATGAACCGCCTTATGTTCCCTAGTCCTCCTCCTTTTTGTTTTTAGCGGATTTCCATTATTAAAATTTATCGTTAAGTGGATGTTGAGCTTTAATTAAGAATTGATTAATACCCTTTTTTACATTATAATTATTTCATAACTCACACTGCAGTTGTCTTTCTCAAAATGATTAAAAGTATGATTTAGCAACGAATAACAATATTAAAAATATTGATGTTTCGTCTTGTTTATAATAGAAAATATTTCATTAACTTCGATATTGAAAAAAAAAAAAAGTGTAAATTTTTTTCTCTTTAATTTTAAATATAAAGGATATAATATAAATATTTTAAAACTGCGCATTATAAACGTAACACTACTTTCGTCAACACGGAACAGTGAAATAAAATATAAAAAGAATAATAATTGATCATCCCCATTTTGAATTTGGATAAACTCTCAGCGCACCAAGCTTGAACCTACAAAAATCATTTGCGAAATCTTATATCAGGTGCAGATTCTGTGACACCTGAGAATTGACCTTCAGATAATCTTGAAATTTCCGGTCACTATATTTGACATTGTTAATTTTTTTTTTAAATGAAATAAAAATCGGATTCAGGGACATGAAAAATACCCTGGGAGGAAGCATTAAATGAATCGGTTGATAAAAAATTTTCGTCGTCATATTAAATCCGCCATTTTGAATTAACCTAATCCTATGATGAATCCTGTTATCAGCGGATTCTCATAAAGAGCAGATTTAAAAAAAAAAAAAAATATCTAAAAATATTTGTATGCAGAACATTTATTTTTTAGTAGTTATCTATAGGTCAGTTTATTTTCTGTTATTTATATTAATAACAACCTTTTAATATTAACATAAAAAATATAAAGAAGTTACATTATGACTAATATTCTTTAAACATTTATGACGACATTGATTCTTAAATTGCAGGGGAAGTGCCCATATCTGGGAAAGTTTCTAGGGAAAAGTTATAATCAAAAAAGTTTTCTAGTGTTTTGTGTTTGTTTGTTTTTTTCTTCTCAAGGGAGAATATTTGAAAATCTAGTTAAAAACTATTTGAGTTTAATTGCATTTACTTCAGTTTCAGTTCAAGGATATTCGATTTCTAATAGCTTTCCTTTTATCCTAGCCATATACACTGAATTATATAAAAGTTGTTGAAAGTATGCTTTTGAAAACCATGCCAGCAAAGAAGGTATCGCTAAAAATGATCATGAAATTCGATTAGTTATTATTTTTTTTTACATTAAGTGATAATAACAACGGAACTGATTCATGTGTTTCTGATATTTTAAAAAAGTTTTTACTGAGTAAATTTATGATTAATTTATTCCTAAAATAGCACATATAAATATAAAAAATGACATTTAGAGGAAGTGCTCGTATATTTTGTTAAGTAATAAGTCATAGAGGCATATATTTTTTTTAAATTTTATTTATTTATTTTGTATAACTAGATAGAACAAAACGATTTCATAAATAGATAGATAAACTACTATAACTATAAAAAATAATGTGAACATGCAACTATATCATTTCGTATAAATTTAGTTTAACTTATAGTTTTCTGTATGTGTTTATAGTTAAAACATATATATAACATAATTATTATAGATTAACAATTATGGATTTCTGGCTAAAGGTAATTGTATTCATTGAATAGTACAATCGCCTATAATCTAGGGAAATAGGTAATAGTGATAAATGTACGCAGTCATAAAAAAAAAAAAAAGAATATTAAAGAACGCAGGAGCACAGACAGCCTGGAGGGGGTCACCCAACCTCACGTTGCTGCGAACCATGGTTTCCATGGTGCAGCGGCAGGCTGCCATTTGCTCTATAACCGGTCTCTTTGGGGCCAATTCGGCAGCCTCCTTCCCACCGACTCACTCGGGTTCAAGGACAGTGACGAATCGGTCTAGATCCACGGATTACGGCTGTTCGGAGTCAGCAGGCGCACGAGGACCTATATTTCTTTCCCCGAGGCAGACCGTCCATGGACCAAACCTCTGGGCGGCTATTTTATGTCCTGGAAAACCACAACGCGATTCACAATTAAGGTACTCGGGGTAGGGTCTAATATATATATATATATATATATATATATCGTATCGATAGTTTGCAAATTTATCGATATAGTTATTCGTTATATCAATAAAAAATATCGATATTTCGATGAATCGGGCCTCGATATTTTCAAAATTTGGAAGGAGGAGAAGAGGAAGGGGGTTTACATAAATTCGAAGGATAGGGTAATATAAATTAACGAAATCTAGATTTGTAATAGCTTTGATAACAATAATGAAACTACGTGAGTACAAAACATTTTGATTTAGTGCCATTTTATTTTTGCCTAAATTTTTCGTACAATTGATTGTTAATTTTTTCTCTTCGATTTTATATTACTTGCAGGTACTTATTATTTAAATTAAATAATAAATAATATTAACATTAAAATTAAATGTAATAAATAAGATTCAATATTTTCATTTAGAAATAAAATTTTAATTTAAATGCATTTAAAAAATAAATATATCTTAATGTGATGTAAATTTAATTTTTTAACGTTTTTTTTCTTCTGAAAAGTTGGGATTTGATAGTTACGTAGTTTCTCATTATGACCGACGATATATTGCTTACCACAAAAAAAAAAGTATCAATTTATTAAAATTTGTAACTAATTTAAAACTAGAGAAAAATGAATTAAATTGCCCAACATAAAAAAAAAATTAAAAAATAAGAAAGATAATCAAAATTGAATTAATGACAGACCATTTTTATTTTGTTTTTTTATTTATTGATTTTTTTTTTAAATATCGGTTTTCGATACTCAAATGTTAATATAGATATTGCGATGTATCGAATTAAAACTATCGGACAAAAATATCGATCTAAGAGATCTCCACCGTTGAAGTACACGTGAGGTCTATCGATTTTTTCATCCAATCGAACTGTCAGTTTGAACGAAGGAAAATGGTGGGAGAAAAACCGTCGGTTTAACACGAAGAACGATATTCCCCTACACCATCAGTTTTTTCATCCATCCGAACCTTCCATCAACTCTTATTAATTGATTTCATTCATTTATTTGATCGATCTTCTTGTTAATTGAGTTCTTTCTAATTTATATGGAACGGTCGAAAGCGATTCAATATAAGTCAAATTATTACTCATTTAAATTTCCAATGCTCCGATATAGGTGTCTACTGAGGAAGCGTACAACTCTTATTTGTGTATAATTTAGCAAATACGAATGAGAAGTCGATTAACGGAGGTTGGCAACCCAACGTGGTAAAAGATTATTGTGGTAAAAAAAAAAATAAATTTGGTTATATATACTTTAATAAACTGACAAAAACTTTATATTTTGGGAAGTAATATTGTTTTGATTTGGTATTGAAACAACGGAGTTCAACAATTCAATTCTCCATTACCATCCATACCTCCATTATTATCCTATCCGCGGATTGTACAAATCGCTGTTTCATTGTTGTATAAGCTGGAAAACACAAGTCTTACTTCTGCACTGGAGGCTTAATCGCTCCTATGTTATTGTTAATTGATCCTCATTTCAGAGGGGGAAATTTAATATTGTGAATGAATTAATTGGGAATGAAGCTGCGAAATTGAAAGGCAGCCTTTATTTCGATCATCCAGCAATTCCTGATTTAAACAAAAAAAAAACTCAAAGCAGTCATGAGTACTTTCTCCAAATATATTTTTTTAGTTCTATCTGTTGAATTCAATAACGTGTAATATATATTTTTTTTTTTTTTTTTTAATAAATGACATTTTAAAATTATTATTAAAAATTTAGAGCTTTTTAATTTAAGATTGAACTTTTTTACTAGAACTCTTTAAATTAAAAAAAAACAGAATTATTTAAAAATAAAAAAATAAGTTAAATAAAAAAAAATAATTAAACTAAATTACAATTGTATTTTACAATATGTTTAGAAAACAACAGACACATTATCATCGAATTCAGTTTAGCTGTTTTGAAAAAAAAAAAAAATAAAATAAAACAATTATAAAAAATTCTAGAAAAAAAAAATATGTTTCTTATCTTCTAGTGTGTTTCTAGAATACGGTGCCATAATAGATATTTAAGTTAAAAATTAAAACAGTGCAATCGGACACAATATATATTTTTTATTCAAATGTTTTATGACAAAGTTTCGGCCATCTTGAGCCATTCAAGCCTTCATGAAACAATATTAGTTTATTTAGTCAGTATATATATATATATATATATATATATATATATATATATATATATATATATATATATTCTAAGTCTTCATGAAACAATATTAGTTTATTTAGTCAGTATATATATATATATGATTTGAAGTTCTCTAAACCTAACCATAAGATAAACATACATAATAATGTAAAATATATGTAATCCCTTTCATTAATAATGAATGATTTGGTGTTTATTCTGTGGTATTTTAGTTTTAGAAAATTGATTATACAAATAAAGAAAAAATATAAAAGAAATGACGAGAAATGTTTAATTAAAAAATATAATGTGTGTTACATGGTAGGTAGCCAGATAAAATTAATAATAGTTAGGTGATTTTTAGAAATTAATAAATAATTCTTTTTTATATAAAAACAAATATGTGTATAATGACTAAATAAACTAATATTGTTTTATTGCAGACTTTAAAATGGCCGAAACGTTGTCTATATTTGAATAAAAAATATATATTGGTGTCCTATTGCCCTTTTTAATTTTTAACTTAAATATTTAACTCATTTTGTACCTAATGGTTCGTGAGTTAATAACTCATTCGAAGTGTTTCGTATTTAATGGTTCAATTACGCATAATCCTGATTCAAGAAAAATTATTTGAGCTATGGGCTCAGAGGGGAAGAAGCCATTAAAAGCCATTAAAAAGTTTCTGAACATCAGTTAGTGTAAATTTACGAACACAAAATACTTACAAAAATATTTAAAAATATTAAAATTAAATAAAATACAAAATTAATTAATTAAAGGAAATAATAGTATTTTATAGTATGTTTAGGAAGCAACACAAACACATACACATTATCATCGTAAAATTACACACACAAATTTAGTCAAATTAAATAATTAAAAAATTATTTAAAATATATTAAATATAAAATTAATTAATTAAAAGAAATGATAATCTGTTTTACAGTATGTTTAGGAAGCAGCACAACCATAGACACATTATCATCGAATTTAGTTCAGATGTTTTGGAACAAAGCCGACATTTTGAGTTATTTTTGCAATAAATGAATAAAAATTATCTTAAAAAAAAAAAATTTCTCATATTAAAAAAAACCAAAACACCGACCTGAATTATAACACATTTTGCAACGATTTCATGGTTAAATCACGCATAATCTGAAGAAAGAAATGATTTGAGCTGAGGGCTCTGAGGAAAATGTTATGGCACCATTTAAATAGGTACAGAATAAAGTAATTAAATATTTTGTCTAAAAACCATTCAAAGTTTCTGAAAATCAGTCAAATTAAATTTAGTAAAACTAAATACTTAAAAACCACAACACCGTGTATTGTGAATTGACCCCGCTTCTAACATAGCTCAAAATTTTTTCCTGCAAATTACTTTTAAAAAATCAAGGACTATAACGTTTTACCCCTGTGGCGCCTAGATCGGGAAGGATATCCAGTGCAGCTGAGAAATTATTACTACTCGACATCAATTATCTACCTCTTGGATACGAGTGAAATAGGATATGCGATACAGATATGGTCAAGCCACTGCTTTACAATTACAATTTGGCATCAACCCACTGCCCTTTACATGAATATTGTATTCGTAAAAGTACTGACCAAATCTATTCCCAAAACCGTTATGAAAATATAATGACGGGGGTAATTTCAGCATGGAATGAAGGGCAAAGAGAAGAAGAGAAGATAGTCATTTGTGAAATGAATACAGTGCGCTCCCAGTGACAGTGTTCATTACCGACAGATATATATTTTACTGGCTTTTGAGTTAGTGTCACTATTCAATTCCGTTGCAAAAGCATTCTAAATTGGGAGCCATACCGTCAGAAGATCGTTTATCAGAAGTGCAATTATATTTGGATCTAACTTCCAGCTTGTTTGATGAATTGCTCCAGAGCAAGTGATAATTTTCATTCGACCGTATACTAATTCTAGTACTTAGTAACTATAATGAAAACATTTAATAAAAAGTCGGGTTCCATTCTCATAACGATTTTGTTGTGAAGTCAAGTATGGAAAGCCTTAGTGAAGAGGGCTGAGAAATTTCTAGCATAAAAATCATTGGATCAAGAGAGAAGAAATGGATGTATATGGATGCACTTCTATGAGTTTAGCTCCATTTCACGCACAAGGATTTTGCCCATCTGGTAAGGAAACGAAAAATAATTATCATGAATCATTTCCAAAAGAAATATAAACTCCATGGTCCCCTTTTCACACGAGTCGGTATACGAATTTTTATCGGACGACCAGGTTGGATCAGTCGCCTCATCCAAAGGAAAAATTGTAAAAGGAGTGATATTTCTACTGGAAACGATTCAAGAAGAAATATCGGACGGATGACCTCTTCCAGCGTGGAAAGGACCATTCAAACAAGAAGGCACTAACTCGGACAAAGCTTTTCACTTTCTGTGGAAGGTTTTTTTTTTTTTTTTTTTTTTTAATTCATGAAGTTAAATTACATGAACTGCAGGAATAGGCAATTTATTTACAAAAGATATATTAAATAATATAATTTAGCAGTAATATTCATTCATATCCCAGAATTTGACCAAACGCTGACTGGCTCATAATTATATTTGATTAGAGAGACTTGAGGATTTTTTTCTAAATCATACAATAATAATAGTTTCTTGCAATGGCATGATCCCGAAGAGCACCCTCGATTCTATCCAGAGGCTGGAGATTCCAATGAAAATATTAGCAGGAGTTCAGCAAGAAGTACTTTTGGGAGCAGCTAGGCCCGTCTGAAAATTTAAAAATGTTCTCAGCAAAGACTGAGGAGTGCGAAATTTTGAAATAATAATATTAAGGCTTAATATTGTCATGGAGTGATGTGTCTCGTTGATGCGTCGTTTTTAGACTGTTGATGTGATACGTGCTGTGTTTGGCTCGCTTATAATGTGATCTGGTAGTTTTTGTCCTTATGAAGTGAAAAATGTTGACTGGTTGTCTTTTACCGGTATTTTAGAGACTTAAGGTTATGTGTTTGGAATCTTGTAATTGTATCCTAGCACTTAATTTATGTCCCTTTTTGAGTTTTTTCTGTCCTATATTAAAATATCTGGATACATACTTCCCTTCATAGAAACCCTTTAAAACAAAATCTAACTCACATCCTACCTTGGCCTACCACTCCAATATCTTCCCGTTAGTTTAACGATGATTATTTTTCTAGTAATTTTCTAAATTCTTCGTTTCGACGGGAATGGTTCATGGCAACAGTTCATTAAATTGATTGTAAATTTTAGGAAATAATTATAAACCCATCCTACTTCTTTTCTTTACCGAGCCACCTTCTTAACACGACGTTTCGGACTGGTCTGTCCATTCTCAAGTGTTCTTTGTCCTTTGTCCTCATGTTTGAAGGTTAAATCTTATTTTAGTTTAATTGTCCTATTCCATTAATATCATTTTAATATTAAATTTTGCTATTATCAGTATTCTCCCCATTACTTGTGTGTATGACCTCCCTGTCTGATATCAACTAATTTCACGCCTATTTTAATCGCTGCGATGCTATTAATTATGTTATATTTACCGGGCGCATGTCACGCAATTCCGCGTCGTGTAGCCTTCTTACTTCTCAAGTTTTCTCACCCTTTTTCTGTTAGATTTTCTACGCAACACTATTTTTTTTTTTTTCGAAAACCTTAAAACGTTGTTCTTCCCTTAACCTAAGCGTCCAAGTTACATTATCTAACACATTAATACACCCGTTAATAACAGGAATACTAATGACCAGATAAATTCGAGCATTCAAAATTTTGGGATATTAGGCGAGAACTGGGGAGCAATTTTGCGAAAGAAAAATATCAGTGTTTCCATCCTTTAAGCTATCTACTATTTATTCTTGAATTTCGTTTGTATTAGTTAAAGTATTTTATGGACCAAGATCGTTAAATTCCTTCTTTCTTATATATTTTGTTTCATCCGTATTTATTTCGAGACCTGATTCTTTGCCAGCTTTAGTTGTTTAATAGTTTTCACACTTTCATCCAACACTATCAAATCATCAGCATAGTCAAGGTCGAGTATTTTAGCACCTAGGGTCGAAGATTTTTCGGTACGAAAAACCTTTCTAATGACGGTTTCGAACCCGGATGTTCAATGCCAAAACAACAATAATCCCATCTTAAAAACTTATTTCAATACCAGACCATTCATCCCATCTACATCTCGCTCTGCTAATCGGACGCTTAGCCGTTGGTTCAGCGCTGAATAACTTTTAGATATTGATCCATTATCAAGACTAATACCTTTCCGTACGTATTACAACCGTTGCAATACTAATGACGTACTATGGTCCTGGATTAAATTAATACTGGGAAAAGTGAATCACTTTATTTTGAACCTAAACGATTCCAAAACTTCAGAGAATAATAATTAATGTTTCGGGCATGTGCATCCTTACTCCGGAAAGGAGCCTTTAAAATTCATCCTAGTTATTATAAATATCTCTAATTAAGAATTTTACTCTCATTTTATACATTAATATATTATGTTACAGTTAAGGCTCCCTATTGTATAATTGAATTGAAATAAAGGTCTGGAAGGCAGAGAGTGGAGCATTGATTATAAATTACGCCCCTCTGGTGTAAAACATTGTAAACACGAAGGGGTCTGTTGAGCACAGCAAGTTTACATCAGAAAGCGAAAGCCACATAAAACGCTTCAGAGAAGTTTCTAAACCAGTGGCCTACAAGATTACCAGCTGCTTTGCTACAGCTTAACGAATTCCTCCAGGATCTCTCTGGCCTTGACGGAATAAATCGTGAGGTCTCAATGCAGCGTAACAAGTTGCCAAGAACGGGAGGGGGAGGGGAGCAGGAGTGAATCCTCGGCTGTATCATTTATTCAATATAGGCGACAAACATGGCCATTCGTCTTGATACCGCCCTATCTCACCTTAGGCCTCTCCAAATGACCTCACCCTCAAACGACGCTCCCGCTTGGAGAATATTGAACGCCGCACAATCTACCACATCCCGTGAAGTTGAGTATTCGAACAATAGGCACCTCGTCGTATTTAAGAACAATTAGATCGGTAACCTAAAAAACTACGAATGGAGTTTTTCTAGGTATTATAAAGCCGAATCTAAAACAGGTATATCGACGTTTTCGATGTCCCGACAGATTTTTTACCATCAGAAAACACAGTGCAGCCACCAAAAAAATAGACTAAATATTAGCTCATGCATATATGATTGTGAACGGGATCAATTTGATTGATTGCATCGAAATTATTAATACAAGTGCCATGGCATAATTAAATAATCTAAAATCAAGCTTATTCAAGACTATCATAAAGAGTCACAGTTCTCCTTACATTATAAGTATGTCTAGTCCGTGATCAGGCAATTGCAGAAAAAAAACATGCGTGTTCTACCGTAAATTTCACTGCATCTACTGAAGTAAAAATTTGACTCGTTTATTTCTTTCCAGTACTAAGGGCCCAAAATTTATTTTGTAATAGCAATTTTAAAAATACAATATGGTTGTTACTATTTTTTTTTCTTTTTTAAATCTATACGAATGATCGTGCAATTAAAAACTTCCAATTAAACGAAAAATATTTCGACCGGTTGCGAGTCCGCCGTTTCATATTCGCGAAATTGCGTTCTTTTAAGTTTTTATTAATATATTTTTTTTTAAAGATTAAAAAAAAATTGTCTTAAATAATCCTATTAAAATTGATGTTTAAACAAAAAATAACCCATTTTTTTATAACATAAATAAAATCCCAGAAAGTAACCAATCTAGACAAGGTACGGGACGGAATTAGGGATAATATTAAAGAGATCGGTAATTTGTGTCTTGGTAAAAAGGAGAGTAAGAAGAACGAACCATAGATCGATAATGATAGTATAATCTTGTGTGAAAAAAGAAAAGCCGCTAAATTAAAAGCTCTAAATAATCCCAGCGATAACAATGTTGCCAACTTCCGAGCCTTAATTAACGAAACGTCTAAATTCCTCAAAAATAAAAAAACGAGAATATCTCAAATACAAAATAATAGAGATAGAAACTAACAGAATCGAAAACAACGTAAGAGACATGTACAAGAGTTTAAACAGATCGCATAAACGCTTTGAGCCCCCAGTGAATGGAATTAGAGATGAAAATAACAATATCTTGGCCGATCTGGGGGACATTGTGCATACATTTAAAAAACACTTTGAAAGTATTTTGAATTCGGGAAATAATAGTCAATCTCCTCCTTCTGAATATAATAGTGCTGAACCGTTCATTGAAGAACCGAGTAAGGAGGAAGTCGAAATAGCCATCGGAAAATTAAAATCTCATAAAGCAGCGGGAATCGACAACATTCCCATTGAATTAATAAAAGCGTGCGGCGAAGCCGGAGTTTCTAAAATACATCTTTTGGCTGAAAATATCTGGAAAAATGACCGAAGAATGGAAAGAATCTATACTTAATCCGATTCACAATAAGGGACCGAGAACGGATTGTAATAACTATCGCGGAATATCACTCCTCCCGGTATGTTATAAAATATTCTTGTAGATCCTAACTGGTCGATTCACGGAATACGCCGAGGAAATTATCGGAGACTACCAATGTGGTTTTAGACGGAACCGGTCAATTGCCGATCAAATATTTTCCTCACGGCAAATATTAGAAACAAAATTAGAACACAACGGAGTAGTTCATCAGCTTTTTGTTGATTTCAAAAAGGCTTATGATTCCATTGATCGCCAGAGACTGCATAGCATTTTGATTGAGCAGATTATAATAAATAGGATTTATTAAAATTATATTATAATGAAGAGGATGCATAGTTTTTTTTTGTTTATTTTTTGTGAAAGTAATTCGAAAAAAAAACATTACATTAGCATAATACATAATTCTATTTTTTACAAGAAACACCTTGGCATATTACATTAGGATGTATTGATTACGAATGCAATGTTTGGTGACCCAAACGTTCCCGCTATATCGAGCACATATTTGCTCACACGACACAATTGGTCCAGATATATCATTGGTCCAGCAGTTATTAATTTTATGTTCCCGATGAATCATTTTATTAATTACCAGTGTGTATTTACATAATCGTAATCCATTTTTCCTTTTATATAATAATTAGCATCTTATTAAATTTAATTGACATATATAATATTCTTTTAAAAATTCTATAAACAAGAAATTATATTTGATATACTTAACATTTATTTACATCATATTTATACGTGTAAATAATATTTTAATTGTTTTTCTTCTTTTTTTTCCAGGTAAGTGCCGTTTTTTTCTGTAAATCAACCCCAAGTTCAACAGCACCAAGGTAGTAATTTACATCTTAACATTTAAAACTGATCAGATACTACAAGTTTAAAACGATGTGGATTATATATATATATATATATATATATATATATATATATATATATATATATATATATATATATATATATGTATATATATATATATATATACACACACATAATAAATGGTTGATTATTTATACTGATGTTTTATTAATGAGAATTAATCAATGCTAACACCAACATGTTTCAACTAAATTCTTCTAAGATGTTGTTTTTGTTATTTTCTACTTTTTTAAAAGATTTTCTGGCAAATACTTACCGATTGATACCGCCCTTCATATATCATTTGAGTGCTAATATTCTTGCATATGATGAAATATCTAATTTATTCATGATTAAAACGAACTATTTCAAAAACTAAAAAACTTCGAGTCTTCTTAAAGCCATTTAACTAAACACAGACTGACTACATCCCCGAGAAAAAGAAGGAAAAACGTTATAAGGGAAATAATATTTTATTTTTCCATAACTCGAATAGGATACATTTGTCCTCGATTATACAAATATCACTCATTTGAAAGATAATTAAATTCCATACAAATAAAAAATCATTGAACAGGTCTACGCGTTTCATAGCCCCCCGAGTCCAATAAATCGTACGTTTGGCCATTGGTCTGTCTTTGCCACGATTAACACTTGAACGGTTTTACTGATGCGATTCTGAGCTCGATTAATTCCATTTTTTAATTTCAATTTACATTCGAACAAAACGTTTTCTGCTCGTTCTTAATGGTATAAAAATAAATAAAAAAAACTGATAAAATATTGAATTTTTGTTTGAATCTCGACCACTGGGCGATCCAAGTATTTATAAATCCTCTTCGAAAATATGAACCAATTTTGGAAATTGCATTTATACAAATATAATTTGAAAGAGAATAATTTGTAAGGAATAAGGCGAGAATGCACAAGGGAGCAAGAGAAAAAAAAATTGTAGAATTTTTTTCGAATATTCAAATAATTTAAATTTTATCTAAAAGCTATTTAAACTTTTTCTCCTTCTTTCTAAACAAATAAAAATGTTGAATAATAAAATAATACTAACATAAGAATATTAGTACTAATTACAAATAAATAACGTCAAGTACATGATTATGCGATTTCTTTCAAAGTCTGACGAAGTGTACCTAAAGGAAAATAGAAAACTGACGTTCAAAGAAGTTAAAAATTAGTCAGCAGCAATTTAAATGAAAATTTCATATTGAATTTACGAATTAAAGGTCAACTTAACATGATTTATTGATTTTTACTTACGATTTCTTTGTCCACTTACCTAAAAAAAAAAAAAAAAAAAAAAAAAGTTTTTTTTATTAACAAGCAATCAAAACGACCAAGAACCTAATAAAATCAGCTTTACACTTCATCTTTCATATCCTGGCCTGTAGTATTTTTTTTTAAACTTTATTCAACTGACGTGGAATCATCATAAAAAAAAAAAAGAAAAAAAAAGAAAAAAGAAAATAAAATTACGAGAAACTGCTCTTTGTTACCAACTATTTCAGCACAAACTAAACAACAATTTGAACTTACAAGAAGTTCATCTACTTTAATCAGGAATTTCGAATATACGGAGTTCGGCTAAACCATCAAATTCATCCCGTATCCAATATGTCTGAAAGTAAAAGAAAATAACTTAGAAGAAAAAAAAGGAATGTAATTATGTTTATTCATTTCATCATATTCGCTATATCTTAAATTGAAAAAAATGTTATATTTACAATAAATTTTTAAAGCAAGATGTCTTGTTTTGAATCGGACATTCAAGGATAAATGTTTGTATTTACATTATTATATCCTTCATTTATTGAAACATTCTTGAATTTGATGGCCCCTTGAAATTAAATAATTATTTTTATAATTTCTTAAGTTAAAAATGAAATATTATATATTTTTAAACCTTTTCTGGTCTATATGTCAACATTTTTTATTTTATTTTTTTTTTAGAGAGAAAATTTACCTTGCGTTCTTAAAAAAAAATTGGTTTACGTTTTTTGAAGATAGAACACATTTAATACCGGGAATAAGAAATATTTTTTAAAAAAGTTTTGTTAATGTAAATTAAAAAATTAAATTTAATGTAAATTCAAATTAAAGTTAAATGTAAATTATTGAAAAGATTAAATATTTATGAATATGTCTGATGAAAATTTATAAATGACGCTTAATTATAAACAAATAATTACATCTTGGCTGAATCCATTAATTAATGTAAATTATAATATCCAATTTTGTCTTGTTGTAAATATATAATAGTATTCTTTTAAATTTAAATTTTTTTTTTTTAATCTATTCTCAATTAAAAACCAATCAATCCATTTCATCACACTCTAAACTGTCACTAGCTGAGATATATTCCAGAATAAAAAATAAAAAAAAATGATTGCGACAGACATTCTAGCTGTAAAGTGTACTGTTATCTTAAATATTGGCACAGCAGATCTGTCAATTGTCAGGTTGGGAAGACAAGCTGTGTCTCACCTGGCACTCAATGCTAAAGTTTATTTTGACATTCAGACATGGAGGAGGGGAATTTGATTATTTTTACTTTCGAGGCCTTTCCGTAAAATAAAAGTGTAACTTGTTAGGAAAAAAAAAAAAAACAAGACATTTTTTGTTGGTTATATCAATTGAATTTGTTTTCTTCAAATTTTATATAATTTTCATTTGGAAGGCCAATTTATTCACATTAGGTGTAAATGATTAAAACTTACTTAACAGTAATATTATTATATAATAAATTTTGAATAATAGAAACAGTGTGAATAGGGATGCGTTATTAGGTTTTCATGCAATTCAAAAGTAACGATTTTTTATGTCTCAGTAATAAAGGGTACAAAATAATATAGAAAATAAAATATAAATAATATATATATTTTTTTTTTCTCACGAAAAAATTTTATTCAATAATACATATTTAATTGACCAATGGAGATTGGAGAATCTATATTTAATTAAAAAATTAATACCTCATAAATATTTAAAATAACACAGCCAGAGACTTTATAATATTTTGATTGAGCAGGGAATACCGAAGAAGTAAATCCGATCTGATGTGCTAATACACATATGTGTAAATCTGAGGGATGTGGATAACTGAAGCATTCAATAAAGTTAGAATCGGTAATTATATTTCGGAGAAATTTGAAGTTCTCTCGGATATAAAAGAAGGTGACCTTCCACCTGTCCTATTTAATTTAAACTGGTAAACGTCCGAGGGGTAGACCGAAACGTAAGTGGGAGGATTGCGTTAAGGGTGATCCTAAGGACTTATGTTTTGTCGATAGTCGCTGTACCGAGACGATTGGTGGTATCGGCATTGAACCTTCGGGCTCGCTAAGCCTTTTATTATTATTATTATTAATTAAAAAAAAATATAAATATAGAAGTATTCATAATATAGTATAGAAGTAATATATAATATACAACAATATAGAAGTATTGCTGTAATAATAATAATTTTCAGGCCTTAATTAGATTTACTGAGTATTTTTTTTTTCTTTTATAACTAATTTAATGACAAATATTACAATATGTCACAGTCTTGGGCAATAGGTAATGGTGATGATTGACGTTCATACTACAATCAAATACATAAATAAAAATAATGAAAAATAAAGGAAATAACAGAAAAAAGGTTAGTAATTCGAACTAAAATATAATAATAAAATAAATAAACTAATCACATCCATACTTATATAAAATGCACACTCTGTCTGAGGAATCCCGAAACGCTCCCTCCCCACGTGTGAGGGTAAAGCAGGAGGGCTCTTTGAGATCCCAGCGCATCTCTCTCGCCGCGCCACTGGTACTGAGCCAGGGAAGGATGAATAAGAGCGTTAAAGCCGCAAACACTCTGAACATGAGTTGAGAATCTGGCCATTGCCAGAACACTAATTGTCAAATTTAATTTACAGTAGATCTCGTTGCCACTGCCGTTTCAACCTTCGAGGTGGATTGTAGGGATAAGTAGAACTGGATGAGGATTGATCCGGAGGATTTGTGTTGAGTATTAAACTAAATTTATGCATATTATCCGAAATTAATGAACTTCAAACATTGTACTCCAAAATCGCTGAATTATTACTTATTCCCTGCTGGGCTCTACAATTCTTGAAGAACCATGGTCTCTGCTAATGTCTTCTTCCACCCATCTGTCAAATGCAAAGCGCCTCCAGCGGTTCACATCCATCGCCTTCAGGTCGCCTTCTACATAGTTCAGCCATCTGAGACGGGATTTCCCCAGCCTTCTTCCATCCCTGGCTTTCCATAAAGCAGTTTTCTTGGAATTCTTGCTAGACCCATTCTCTCCACTTGTAGTTGGTGTAGGTTAGTTCTGATTCTCCATTGACTCTCCAATATGATTGGCCCATAAATTCTAGAAAAGGATTTTTTTCTCTCATACCTGCAGGATCCTTTTGCATGCATGGCAGGGGCCATGCCTTGCATCCATAAGTCACAATTTGTCTCAGGATAGTTTTATACAAAAGTCATATTGTGTTTCCGACTTTTGTACCTCAACAGTCTCTAAATACTGTCCAGACATTGATTTTATGCAGTTATGCGGTATCTTCTGCTTTGTTCTATTTGGTAATCATACCGTCAAGGTATTTCAATTCATCACAACTCTTAAGCGCAATTTCCCTATCTTCATTTCTCCTCCTGTCATCTGGCCTGCTCTTGATGCCATCTTACACACACATACACAATCTTGTCTGCATAAATTTCTAGGTCCCGATCTTAAGGTTCCCTGAGAAATTCTTCTAGGCCTTCTGCAAGTGCTGGTTGTTGTCATGAGTACATCATCTGCGTATGGCTGAATTATTGCTGCCTAGTAATAAACAAATTTTTTTTAAAAGTAACAAAAATAATGTTTAACTAATAAAACATTGATCTGATTAGGAACGAACAATAAGTATTATGGATAGCGGACAAATGAATTAGCGAATTCAGAATTTAAAAAAAAATATATTATCGAATAAATTTTTGTTAGAATAATACCCAAGTCTACTTAATTTAATAACTCTAAACATTGTATCTAATGGGGCCAATATATACAACAAGTTATTATATCATTGAGGAAAACATCATGAATGACATCATTTGTAACATTAGAAATATTTGGAAGCAATTACGGTCAAGGAATTTTTAATTTTGATGATCCCCTTAATATATTTAAATTTACTGCATATTTCTTCAGTCAAAGTTTTCTGATGGATCGGAAAATAGAAATATTAAATATAATGTTTTTACTTCTCCTTAAATTAAAAATTTAACTAAAACTAGAGGGTGTACTTAATTATTCATAATACGGTATAAAAAAAAACATATTAAAAAAAGTTACATGCTTCACCGTCCATACAAACACACTCTGGTGTATTCTAAACAGCATGCCTTATTAATTCTGTGGACGTCTTAACTCCTAATATAGTGTTTCACTTAGCAAGTTAACTCAACAGAGGGAAAGTAAATGGTCAATTCGAACAATAAATAAAACCAATATTAATTTATTTTAACCCATTTTTCTACATGTCTCCCATATTTGGGTGACTAGTAACATATAGTCGAGTAGATAAGGGCGACAGTGGACACACCGTCATTAAATCTATGTATTATAGTATTGTTCATGCCTTGTTTTTAAACTTGCATAATTCATACGTTTGTTTATCCATAATTTTGAAGTTTTTAAAAACTTGATCGAATCAAAATGGGCGATGAATGTGACAGAAACTTATAATTGGCCATTTAGAGGGTTCATATATGTTAAGAAATTAATTAATGCATATTATATTGCTGGATCGTTAAATATATATTTATGTAAGTATATATATATATATATATATATATATATATATATATATATATATATATATTTATTTATTTATTTTATATACTTATTGACCTCCAGAACTGTATGATATTTTGATAGTTCTGTGAATACCAAAGAAACTTGTTAATCTTGTACGATTGCTCATGCTTGAAATATTAAATAGATTCCGAATGGGTAATTTATATGCTGAAACATTTTAGTCCCGCTCATATTTAGAACATAGTGATTCCCTTTCACAAGTTGTATTTAATTTAGCAATATAATACGTTACTAGTACAGGTACGGTTGAAGTGGCCATGTAATGTATTTGGGTTTCATAATTAACAGTAGCGTAGCCAGGATTTCGTTTCGAGGGAAGGAGAGGGGTCCATCCAAGGATGCACTTTAGAGAAACCCGCCCCAACCGGGGATGTAAGGGATTATCTCTCTATTTGATATTTTCTATGCCTAGGTATATTATTTATAAAATAACATTCAAATAGGTTTATACAATATCTGTTTACAGCTAAGAATAAGTAATTTCGGGAGGAGGGGTGCGGATCCGCTGGACCCTCCCTCTGGCTACGCCACTGATAATAAAAGAATCCTTAAAAATCGGCGTTGAACCAATGGCTAACCGTTCGATACTTTGACTAGACGTAGATAAGAGGAATGTGTATGGTCTGATCTTTTAAATTTAGATTTACAGGATTCAGAGGAAGATATTTTTCTTCTTTTTACGACATTTAATCCTCGTGTTAGTTTGGCCTCGTTATTAATATTCCATTTAATTTTATATTTATTTATATCATTCATTTAATTTTTCTATTGTTTATTTATTTATATTTTATATTTCATTTTATTTTTTTTATTCCATTTATTTAATTTTAATATTTACTTTTTCTATTTTATTAACTCGAAATGGGTGTGCGGTTTTCTTACTTATTTTAAATTTCTAGCTACACGTGGGATTCTGCGTTATTTAGCATGTTTTTTGCTATCTCTATGCACTATATTTGTTTGTTTTTTTATTACGAAGAGGAGAGTTTGGCGGACGTCAATGCCCATGAGAACATCAGCTCCTAAGTAGCTTTGATTGCATTAGCCAGGCTAAATACTTGTTTAAGCAATTAGTCGTAGGACGAGTTTAATTGGATAATGGCCTCTGGACGCTCTAGATCGAAAAAACCGATTGGCATCTCATAATAATTTACAGTAACAAGTTATATAACTTCGACCAAAATTTCATTCTTATGAAAATTTTCTTTAATTAACAATATACACGAGAATTATATTTATATATAACACCAAACATTTGGTGTGGTGCGCGCTTTTATAACTTTTACTTACTACACTATTATATTTATCCATTATTTAAAATAATTTTAAAGAATCAACAAAAGTACAATAAAATATTTTTTTTTTTTAACAATTGCATTACGATAATTTCACTATATATTTATGGTTTATCATGTTAAAAATAAATTTTGTATTTAAAAATTTAAACATGTTTTTAGTTTTAAAAAAATTGTTAATAGCTTTTATTTAATTAATTTTAAATAGTTTTAAGGGCGAACTAGTATCAATCCCACTTTAATTCTTTTGTTATTAACTTTTCAGTCCATTATCAAGTTGGTCTGATCAGTAAATAAAATAATCTTTATAATTATGACATTTATTAAAGTTATGTTCAAAAAAATATTTTTTTCGATTCATTTTATTTATTACACAGAACCATCAGAAAACACGCTTTGTTGAATTACGATAAAATAGAATTTCGGATCCATATAATAGGGGAGCTACGTTTATTTGGTGACATGGTGCATTTTTACTATCAAGTAGTATTTTTTTTTTTTTTGAAAGCGTCATCCTACCAAATCCTGTAAGAATAGGCTACTGTCGAAAGTTCACGACTAAGACTAAGGCAGGTGCAATGGCCCCTCGAATCAGCCGGATTGAAACTGGAACGTCCGAGTATTCGGTTCTGTTTGAATACGAGGAGAAGCCGATCTGGGTGAAGGGGAGAAACAAAAGGCCGGAGGACTGGCCCCAGGGGTGTTGTCTTTGAACGGGAACAAACAGCCCCCCTGAAATAGTGGCCTAAGTAGTAAGGGATATTGAATGGTCGCCACCTCGGGTCTTGGGGCAACCTAATCAGTGGATACACCGTTACCCTCAGCTATATAGCGACGTTTTGAAGGCACCTGGTACCCTGCTCAGGCCTCATCACTCTAGTCTTCTAGGCAACTGTAAAGATGATTGCACTCATCCAAGAGAGAGAAATTGGAAGAAAAAAAATACCAAAATAATTAGTCAGTGGTCAGAAAATTATATAGAATAGTAAAAAAAAAAAATGTTTGTTAATAGTCAGAATGTGAAGATAAGTTGGAAGAAATATAACTAAAATTGTTAATGATGACCAGGAGGATAATTTATAAAAGGCGTATAGGTTATTTTAGAAAGTTTTCTTTAAATATTTAACGAGTCTTTCTAACAGTTTGTTTAAAACCTTTATTAACTTCATTTTCATCCTCAGGACTAAAGGTTAGCAATTAGAGACCAATAACCACATCGATATATGTATTTTGAATAAGAATATTTGGTGATTAATTACACTACATTAGAGCCCCGTTTATCCGGATCCGCCATATCCAAAACACGGATTAACCGAAACTTTTTTTTATTAGTATTCATTGCAGTTGATTTCTTGCCAGTAACATGCACTTTTATTGCAGGCTTCTTTAAATTTCATTGAACAGGGTGATGTTTGTTTGTTTGTTTGGGTTTTAAGGCGTAAAACCGCTAGGTCATCAACGCCTGTGGCTATTTTTTTTATATTTTTTTTAATATTTTTTTTTTATATTTTATTTTTATTTTATTTATTTATTTTCTTTTTTTTAAATCGAGACTTTAAAAAAATAAATAAAAAAAACAAAAAGAAGTAAGTAAATATATAATAATGATAATTAACATATATATACACACACGAACAGAACATGGTGATGTGATTACCCCCTACCAATGTATTACTGATAAAACGGTGGCTAAACATTGCGGGAAACAAGTGCCAAACAAATATTAATTTATTACAAATTTAACTTAAATTAAATGTTTAAAACTTGTCAAATTACTTGCATATGTAAATATTTATATTTTTTCCACTTATTTTTACTTTCCCTTACCTACATGAGTATTGGTTGTGAAAATTTTCGAATTCGAGTTTTCAACGGAAATACACGTTTTGTTCAAATAACCTGAGTTCAAATAACCAAATCTCGCAAAATGGTCTGTGTGCATGTGAACAGTCTAGCTCAAAAACGAAAAGTTGTACGAAACTGAAATTATGTATTAAGGGAAGGCACATGCATGTGATGTTACAGCAACTTTTTCATCAAAATCGACTAACCAGAAGTGCCACTTTATATATTATATCAAAATTGGACCGGAATTAGCAAAGATACAGCGTATCTTATGAGGACTTCGAGACCCTAGATGGATAACCGAGCTCATCCAAAAGAAGACGGATGCGACCGAACCTCCTCCCACCAATCCGCCAATGTGTTGTCAGCAATACCCTCTGTAATAATGTAATGCAAGAATAAAAAAGTGGAAATTAACATAATAATTTCTACTTTTATATTATTTAATGGAAACAAAATGTTTTCATGGAAACTGAACCGAAACTTTTAAAATTAATTTTCAACTTAAACTTAAAATGTATAGGTAGTGTACAGAATTGTTGTTCTAAAATTGTTTAAAAAACTGTTTTATTGTACTTATATGGGAGAAGATGTGAAGAAGTGAATGTTGCTGAGTTTATGTCAAGTATTGTTTATGTGAACTCTTTAAAATTATATTAAAAAGATAATTATCATAGGACGGTAAGGAAAAGCTTTGTGATTCGCGCACCGCACCAGATTTTTTACTTAAGTAAATGTATACTATCTATGTATGTATACCATTATATGTATACTATCAAGATTTTTTAATTTTCTGATCATACAAACTCTTACCCTGACTACATTATTCTGAATAATTGAAGTCCTACTAAACGTACAATAGACCCTTAAGCCGTTTTCACACGGTCCGACATCCGATTTATCGAAGGGGCCTCAGACTGCAGGAAGTGGAGGATTCGACTCCAATAATTATCGGACCGTGTGAAAGGACCTTATGTTTTCTGTGTAAATTAAATGGGAGTCGTATCCGACTCCTATATTTATCGGACCGTGTGAAAACGCACTTAGTATATTGTAGTCGGGACACGGAAAAATACGTTTTTCGCAAACTGTGAGTAGGGAGAGCGCTGATCACGTAGTAATACGTTTTGTATAGATTACCGCCCATCTATAAAAAACGTATAACTACGCGAATGAGGGAAATAAGGCAATAAAATTCACGCATTTTTTTCAATAAATTATCTACTGCAGCTATAATGCACCGGCATAAAACGCCCGACCACAATGTGCTAAGCTCTTTTGTTCGAGATGTCCTCAATGTAATAAATATTATAATTCCAATATTTACAATACATGTTTAAATATGGCTGTAATTAATTAATTCAAATTAACAATCTTGTATTTATAATTACTTTTTCCTATATTTAATTTATTTTCTTTAAAACTTCTTATATTTAATATAATTTATTTTTAATATACATTTATTTTAATATTATTAATTTCAATGCAGTAACAATCATATTTGGTACTTTTATTAATACTTTGATCATATTATAATTGTGTTTATTTTATTTATTACTGAATTATTCATATATTATTTGTAATAAAACTGATATAGTGATTGTCGAATTAAAATAATTCAACAATTACTTTATATTTTTAGATTAACTGACTAGAAAATAATAAAATTATATGATTACTTGCCGGAGTGCTTCACTTTTTAATTAACTTTATTATAGAGACAGATAAACAGGCATAATGTCAATAAACTCTTTTAACAATGAAAAACATTTTTTAATGGTTTTTCATAAATGATAGGTCCTTTTCAAAATAGCGTCATAGTAGTATAATGTATAGCCAGCCTTTTCATTTTATTGTATTTTTTTTATTAGAGTTATAGTCTTGAAATTTTTGAATTTTTAATTAGAATTGGAATTTTATTTTTTCTAAGGAAATCATTTTTTGGTATAGATTTAAAAATTGTATTTATATGATCGCTGCTTAAGGTAGATTTTAATATAAATAGGGAAATCAACTTGTGAAATTAAGTACGTAGTTATGATATCGTTTATGTTAAAATGAATTTGTAGTAAAAATTCCTTTCATATATATATATTTTTTTTTTTATAAGACCTGTTTAATTTATATTTACTCAAAGGTCATTATATTAATACTTTATTGCTAAGAGAAGCACTAAAGTTGGGAACAAAATTATTTTTAAATGTCAGAGTAACTCAATCAGAGTAGACAGGGTGTCAGAACCAAACAGGGGTTGAAACTGGCGGAAAGGTAAATTTTCCGAGTTATCACGGAAAGTTTCCGATTTCGTGTGAAAGCAGTCAATCCGAGCGTAGAACAGGCCACTTTAGGCACATCAGCCAAATCAACCCTTCTCATCCACATCACATTTTGATTTCATTCTACTTCTCCCTTATTATAATTTTGAATAATTTTCTTCATAAATATATGTAAATTATTTTTATTTTTTTTCTGAAACAATACTTAATTATAAAAGTGTATTAACAGCACATTAAATACACATGTTGATACTGGTTATCAATGGTCAAAGGTGGTTTTTATCGAAACTGCTTACTGGGCCCTATTTCATGATAAATTACAAAAATACAAGTACGCAAAAGTGGGACAAGTATAAATGGAAAGGTTCGTTTTTAGAGGTCACAGGTTGCTTATCGCCTAACAGCTATTAGATAATACTAATTTAATTTTATTTTTTATTTTACTGCTTTTTTAATATAGCTATTTTAAATGTTATCGTGTTTCAACATTTTACAGAGTCAGTCATATGTCCGCTTGTACTTGTATTTTTGTACTTTGTTATGAAACAAAGTACAATTACAAGATCTTTTTTGGTTAAAAAGATCTGGGAAAATGAAGAAATGCCCGAAGAATGGAAAGAATCTATACTTATTCCGATTCACAAAAAAGGTCCAAGGACGGAGTGTAATAACTATCGCGGAATATCACTTCTTCCGGTATGTTATAAAGTATTCTCGTTGATCCTAACTAGTCGAATCACGGAATATGCCGAGGAAATTATCGGAGACTACCAAAGATGGAACCGATCAACTATCGATCAAATATTTTCCTTACGGCAAATATTAGAAAAAAAAATTAGAATTCAACGGTTTAGTTCATCAGCTTTTTTGTGGATTTCAAAAAGCTTATGATTCTATTGATCGCCAGAGACTGTATAACATTTTGATTGAACAGGGAGTACCGAAGAAGTTAGTAAATCTAGTAGGGATGTGCATGACCTAAACATTCAATAAAGTTAGAATCGGTAATTATTTTTCGGAGAAATTTGAAGTTCGCTCGGGGTTAAAACATGGCGATTCCCTTTCACCTGTCCTATTTAATTTAGCACTAGAGTATGTCATTAGAAAGGTGATGCGTACCGAAAGGGGTTTAGATCTGGGTGGTAAAATATCCGTGCTCGGGTTTGCGGATGATTTGGTATTGTTAAGTGAGGACGCGGAAACTATAAAACTGAATACAACAACGTTGATGACAGCTGGGAAAGAGGTTGGCCTCAAAATAAATACGGATAAGACGAAATATATGGTTAGCAATAGAAACAGAGGCGATTTTGAGGATATAGATATAGGAGAAAATAGGTTTGAACACGTTGAGAAATTTAAGTATTTGGGGTCTGTGATTACTAGAAAAAACGAAATTCAAGAGGAAATAAAGGCGCGGTTGAAGGTGGGAAATGCTTGTTATTGTTCGGTATCAACATCACTTAGGTCGCGCATTTTGTCCAGAAACTTAAAACTTAGAATATACAAAACTATTATCTTGCCTACAGTTCTGTACGGGTGTGAAACGTGGCCGCTAACCTTGAAGGACGAACAACGCCTTAAGGTCTTCGAGAAAAAGGTACTGCGTAAAATATTTGGTCCGAAAAAGGATGAGTCAACTGGAGATTACACAACGCGGAATTGCGGAGCATGCACCCTGTTAATATAATCGAAGTGATAACATCGCGACGGTTGAAATGGGCTTGGAAAGTTGTTGGGCTCAGTAACGAACGTTACTATATTCCTAAAAAGTTAATAAACGCTGAGCCGACTGGTAAACGTCCGAGGGGTAGACCGAAACGTAGGTGGGAGGATTGTATTAACAGTGATCTAATGAATTTGGTTTTGGACGGTAGTCGGTGGACCGAGATTTGTAGACAGCGGCTAGTGGTAGCGGCATCGAACCTCCGGGTTCGCTAAGTCTTTTATTATTATTATGAAACAGTGGATGCCTATAAAGTAAAGTACAAGTGGTCATATGACATTACTCTGTGAAATGTTGAAACACGATAACATTTCAAATAGTTGTAATAAAAGTACAGTAAACTAAAAAAAAAAAAAAAAAAAAAAAAAAAAGAATAAAATTATTATTTCCTATTGACGATAAGTAACCTGTATCCTTAGTTACAGTACTTTTCTCAATTGTACTTGTACTTTTGTACTATATTATGAATTAGGGCTCTGATAGCATTCTTAAGACTATACTATATTAGAAGATCCTAGGATCATCTTCTTTTCAGACGCCAAAGAGGACCATGGATCTTATGGAGTTTAAAATGAGAGGATATCTATCTATTTTAATCCAAGTTTGCTGTAGAGGAAATGAAGTAGATTATTTTATTTCTGACATAGGGAGCATTTAGAATTTTTCGAAATATTTCGGAATATAAGATTACAAAGAGGGTATATATATATATATAATAGTTCTGTGGAGCCCCTCGAGGCACCTAACAGGGCTGGGCATTATTGAATACATTTTTATTCTAATAATTTATTTAATAATTTTTTGTCATGAACGATTTTTCCAATAAGCAAGTTTCTGATTTATTTTTTTAAATTATTCATTACTCATTACTCGTTATTTTTTCAAACATTATATGGCATAACCAATTGTTTATTTTAATTTTCTATACATGAATCTATATTCTTAATTTCTAAATGTGTCGGCCAGTGTTGTTGGTTTTAGGTTTTATCAGACTAAGAATACCTCCATAACTCCTGGGTCAGGCAAATATTCTCTATTGACAAAAATTTGGTTTCATAAACTTAAATTTTATTGTTGTCAATAACGAGTCAATATAGAATCAAGAATTTTTAGCTCGATAAACAAAGACCAATCATTATTGCAATTCGTGGCGGAAATATGAGTTTTCGTCATTCCTTATTTGGTTGAAGTAAAGTATTAAATTTTCTTTGTTCCCAACCAAAGAATGTGAATATTTTCTAAATAACCAGGGGTTTTTTATTGGAAATTTCAATTTACTTTCATCTCAACTATGAGTAAAACTTAACTAACCACCTAAAATTGATAATTTAAAAAAAAAATTAAATATGGCATAATTTAATGACCGGAATGGAAATTTAAACAAAATAATTTATTGGATATATTTATTTTTATTCAATAAGTATCATTTATTGAGCAATTTGTTTTAGTTAAAAAAATAAGAATAAAATAAAATTAATCAGTATTTTACGACCATAATAAAATAATCTTATTAAGAGCTCGTTATGGAACTATTACATATCTTTACGAGCTCGTAAATAATATCTTTATTATGTTCATCCCACCTCTGATGCGTCATATCTAAAAAATGTGAACGAACAATGATTTTATTTAAGCTTCAAACCTATTTCACGAAGGCACATTTTCCGAATCCATTTTCTATCCTGATGCCATGTTCGCACTCTGTTCGATTTTCATGGTAACTTTTGATTCGACTTTCGTAAGGCGCATTGGCCCTAGCCATTGTTGGACAAATTTTATTCTTAAAAAAAAAAAAAATGAATAATTTATTCATTCGTTATTCTATCGTTCAATGAATAAACTTATTCATAATTTTTCAATCAATAATGGAATAAAAATAATTATTCCGGATCGCATGCCTTAAAGTCGAACAGTGTGGACACAGCTTAAGGGTTACACAGGTCAACAAAAAATTTTTTTTTTGAAAACTTTTTTAACTTTAATAGTTGATCTTTATAGATTTTTATGTGCTGAATCTAAATCTGGCCGTAGTGTTTTTATATCACCCATAGTTTTCCAGCAATATGCTTTTTATTATATAGTATAAACCCCTATACGGTATACGGGGGAATTAATGAAACACTATGCTACATCATAAGCATGGTTTGTATTTACGGGATCTACGAGGTTTTTGCGTAGAATGTTCTTCTCACCAGGTTTTAAAGACTTTCTCACAGGGCAGTTCTTTCTGCACCAATGTTGATCCCTAGCCTTACTGTCCCATTCACACAAGAAACATGGAAATTTGGTAAAACCACCTTGCTGACCAAGGAGCATGCATGCTATTTTTAAATCATATTTTAAATCATCACATATCATCCAACCATGAGCAGAATAGCCTATTCGATTTAACACTGTTTCTAGATTTTCATAGTTTTCTTTATAATCACGATTCTTAAATTGTGGGTGATACAGCTTTTTTAATATCATATTTGGATTCAGCACCCTAAAAACTATAGGAATAAGGTATTTTCAGTATAAAAGTTTTTCATCGTTGGCCTGTGTTATCGGAGCTTATATAAAACAGATGATAGTCTCATCAAGAATTGATTCATGAATCTACATGAACACGAGCCGTACTGATAAAATATAAGTGTACTTTCTCCCGATCGATTAGTTGTAAAGTTTTTGTTAGGATTGGGGATATATATGTTTTGTTTTTTAAGGATGTTTTTGATAACGATAATCTTAGGAGATATTTTATATACAAGTTCATAATATTCATTCAGAAAAAGGTTATTCGCGTACTTTTCGATCTTGGTAACGTAAGACACACGCTTTAGAGGGAGAATTTTCCCTGGCGGGATATACAGTAGGAAAACGTAAGGGTTAACGTTTATGTTAGTCTCCTTCACATTCAGATCGTATCAAATATCGTTAATGTTTAAGGCGATAAAGGCATGGTCAACCCTTATCTTCCTGACGACCTAGCCGACTCCATAACCCCAGCAAATCTCTGAACAAAAGCATGTTTTCTTTACTTTTCTATTTCTTTTTTTTTTTTTTTCTTTCATTCGTGCAGTCCCCCTTGAAATGGACTTTCGTTGTAATTCCTTGCTGTAGACCGAAAACTTAATTGTAAATTCAGAAAGTGATCCATGTATTTGTACGCGGAGTGAATAATTCCTTATAGGGTCATAAATCATTCTTATCCGTGTTGCTTTTTCTTTATTTACTCTGCATTCTTTGCACTTGGTCTATAACATCCGTATTTTTATATACACTATATTATATCATAACAAAAGATTTAAATGTAATAAATGTTAATCATTACTTAATTGGGTAAATGATCTAGATTAAAGTTCGTTCAAGTAAAAATGGTATTTAAAAATACAGTAGTATGGGAAATATTTAACGTAATAATTAATTCTGTAAACATTTTAAAAAAATTTTTTTTACTTATAAATTTTTATGAGTCAAAACAATTCATAATTGAGAAAATAGATGAGCACGCATATCCGGAGATAACTGTTTTAATTATTTTTACCTGAATGACACTGTTAGAAGTGGTCTTGTATCTTCTATATATATATATATATATATATTTTTTTTTTTTATATACATCGGAATCACTATGATTTTATTCACAATAAAGAAAAAAATATAAGAAATAAATTACTATTATTCGTTATTTGTGAGGAACAAATAATAAATGTATCCTTTTTGAGAAAACAATACACACAGGGAATTATTTTGTTCATTCATTATTTGCGAATAATGAATAAAATAATATTCACAAATGTTTATTCGAGAATAATTTAGTTCGAAAATATATTTTATTCAGGAATAATTTCTAACTGGAGCAGTCGTACTTAATAAATATTCTGAAGCGTCATAAGTGTATAAATTACGGATTAATAAATATCACTTAAACAAAAAAAACTAACCAATTTGGTTTTTATTCAACGGTCCTCTAAATACTAATCAATTATATGATCTAAAGGGCAATTAATTTTTAGTATTTGTTATCAAAAATTAGATAATGCGTAAAAAAACTATTTGTTGTTAAAAATAAAATAATAATATTATATAGATACAAAAATCATATAGGTAACGAATGAAAAATAGTTTAAACAGTGAATAACAAATTTTCCAAGTATGGTTTGTTTGAAGTGTATTTATTTTAATAACACAGGCCAACGAAGAAAAAACTTTTGTACTGAAAATACCATATTCCTATAGTTCTTAGGGTGCTGAATCCAAATACGATATTTAAAAAGCTGAATCACCCACAATTTTAACTATTAAAGCTGTTCAATTCTTTAAAAATCGCTTAATTTAATAAATTTAACTATAAAATGTGAAGAAATTGTGGGTGATACAGCTTTTTTAATATCATATTTGGATTCAGCACCCTAAAAACTATAGGAATAAGGCAGTACAAAAGTTTTTTCATAACAAGATAATGAAGAATTCCAATGTTTTACAGAAAATGTAGAGCCTAAACTGTTTACTCGAATCGAGCTTAACGACTTGGTTAGGGACTATAACCATGCTTATGATGTAACATTGTGTTTCATTAATTCCCCCGTATACCGTATAGGGGTTTAGATAGGGGTTTATACTATATAATACAAAGCATATTGCTGGAAAACTATGGGTGATATAAAAAAAACTACGGCCAGATTTAGATTCAGCACATAAAAATCTATAAAGATCAACTACTAAAGTTAAAAAATTTTTTTGTTGGCCTGTTTTATAATCATTATAATTAAATATTATAAATTAGGCCCATAAAATGATATTATTTTTTTAATTGTTTTATTAATAACTTAATCCCTTGGTTAAGTATTATTATTTTCTGGATTTACAACATCGAGTTCGTAGATCCGTTAAACTTCATTATGCTTAACGTGTCTATGAATTCAATGCCTAACATTTTCCTAATAAAAACCAGATTCCAGAATTTAGTATCTAATGACAAACAAGAAAAATAAAATTAAATGTTAATAACATTGGATCCTAAGAAAAAATGTTTGCTTTGAAGGTGAAATATATTGATATTATATATGTTATATTTTCCTCTCATGATTTTTATCAGCTTATTTTTCTCATTTTCCACTGAAATAGCTTTTTGATATCTGCTCTGACATTAATGGCTTTCGAAATAACTGCAATCTATTCCAAACCTTTTTTAGTTAAATGTTAACACAAAAAACAAAAATAATCGCCCAACTGCTCAAGATGATGTATCACATAAGGTAGCAGTCATTTTCGGCAATTCAGACATCTCTTTGAAAAGACTATAACAGTTAATTTAAAGAGTAACCATTGCAGTGTAGTGAATGTATTATAAGGCGAATGTTTTTCAGCGCCACCTTTTATTTTCACAATAAGAATTTCATTAATTTTAATTATAATACTGCATCGACCACTAATTTACTTTCTTACTTACTCCTAGGGACTACAGTTCTTGAAGAACCATGACCTTTGCTAATGTCTTCTTCCACTCATGTCTGTCAGATGGAAAGCGCCTTCAGGTTACCTTCCACGTTGTCCAGCGCTGGCTTCCCTCCACTCCCCTATTCTATTACCTTTCTGTAAAGCAGTTTTCTTGGAATTCTTTTTGGGGTCCATCCTCTACACACACCCTAATTGAACTCAATGATTCTCACAATGCCTTGTTCGCCATACAGGTCCCTTAATTCTAGGTTAGTCCTGATTTTACATTGGTCCTTCGCTTTTTCTATAATTTTATATAGGAGACATTTTGACTTTCTTGACAGACTTTTGCACCTGAACAGTTTATAAATACTGAACAGGCATCGATTTCCTGCAGCTATGCGGGACTTAATATCTTTTTCTACTCTGTTTCTCATAGGTGATCATACTGCTTAGGGAACTTAAATTCTTTACAGATCTTGAATCACCAATTCCCTATTTTCATTTCTTTTCCTGCCATCTGGCCTGCAAGCCCCTGCTCTACTATGCCAAATGCTGCGTCATACGATTATAAATTAGACTTCCGCCCTTTGTTTTTATTTTCCTTATGGCTGCTTATATAAAAATATTATATCGAGCATTGATAGAAAATATAAAAAAAAAAAGTCAAACAATTATTTTAAACGCAATTTAATGAGCGTATCCAATCGGCGTTTTTCTGAAAGAAGCCCTAATTACACCCCCTCCCCCCAAGA
This sequence comes from Rhaphigaster nebulosa, assembly GCA_948150685.1. Lineage (NCBI taxonomy): Eukaryota > Metazoa > Arthropoda > Insecta > Hemiptera > Pentatomidae > Rhaphigaster > Rhaphigaster nebulosa. The sequence continues at coordinate 66,361,962 of OX411307.1, read as the reverse complement.
ACATTAGAATCGTTTTATGCATCGTACAATTCATTTTTTTATTGTTTTTTTTTTGTTTTTTTTTTAGTCCCAGATATACTTTTGATGTTGGAAGCATCCGGTGCAAATTGCTTGCATAAATTATCAGGAACACGGAGTAATTATACTTTATACGTTAAAAAAAAAGAAAGAAAATATGGCGTAGGGATACAATACGGTAATTTGGGGCTGTGGGGTAGGTAACATATCTTCATTACTGAAGGCCCCTTTTGCTGAAGGTAATAAAAATGTTTTATGGCCGGTTTTCAGCAAGCCGCAGTTTCAACAGGACCGAATAATTATATAAAACGGAATGGTAACAAGAATGAAGGGACAATCGGGAACGCTTTCAAGCACTACCAGGATTCGACATTCATCAACAGTCTAATTCGCAATCATTGCAACAAACATTCTGTGAAAAATGTTTCTTCTGAACAAACTATCACAATTTAAAACTTATAAATATAAATGCATAGGTATAAAATAAATTCCATACAAGCATATAGAAGGTTGTAAGTAGGTGCTTATTTCTCTTTTAATCCTTAAAAGCAATTTCTTAAATTTACTAAATGGCAAGTCTTGAAGCTCCTACAATTTCGCTCTATTAATTATCACAAAAAAAATAAATAAAAAATAAGCTATTAAGCTACAAACGCAATTCAGGAATTTAATTAAGTGGAGGTGAAAGGTTCGTATTTTGCACATGAAGGAAACGTCTGGCTTGAAACATTTAGTGAGGATGAAAGTACCAAGCATATCGGGTATATCAGGCTTGAAAGTAGGTCTCGTCCATGGTCTAATGGACGCATCGGATTACGATGGGCCTTAGAAATATTGGCTAAGAGACGTGTTCAAATAATAGAAAGTGATAGCATAAATGTTAAGGAGTCGTTTGAATAAGCTATCTATTTTTTTTTTTAAATAAAGTTAAAAAACGAACAAACATTCTTAAAATCGCCCATAAATTACGAAAACTTTGAACGAATCAAACCAAATTTGGGTTATTGGTAATGATTCTTAAACTACTCGATTTGTTTTAACCGTCGTGTTTTTACGTTTTTTAGAACCAACGTTATCCGCAAATAGCATTAATTTTGTTTTTATTTGGTAATCACATTTTTCCACATACCAGAGTAGACCTTCTAAGATAACGCAATAACTGTTTATACGTATGCAAAGAAGAAACTGCTCTATTTCTAACGAGTCCAAGAACGTCAATATCGGATACACTGAAGAGAAGAGCCTCAAATCGGGATTTTTTTTTTTTTATGATATTTTCAACATTAAGGTTTTTTGGCGTAATAAGTAAAAATCTACCATTTGGCTTGAACAAATCTTTAAGGCTAGCTCTTAATAGTTTAAACACTTTTTTTTTAATTCATTGGGCGAAAAATCAAAAATACACTCTAAAACCTTAACATTTTTCAGAAAAATCGTGTCGATATCATTTTCCGAACAAGAGATATAAAATAAAGCATTTTCAGAATATATATTTTTTTTCTCAGCTCCTAGGGCCCATTGGACGAAACAGTTAACCTTTTTTTAATGTAGAATTATCTAAAAGATTTTGATCAAAATCGGCGACGGACACATCGTGTACTCCCCTTGTTAGTCCTAAACGATATCATTTGGGTACAGCGAAATTCCTTTAGAGATAGACTATCTGTTATTTTTTCATTGTTATTTATTTATTATTGATAGCTGTTAACTTATATTTAGTTCCCTGCTTTTTATGCTCGAATTCGTTTAATGATGGAAGAGGTAAAATTGCAGTGGTACACTTAAGTTAGCATTCATTTAATTTTAAATTTTTTGTATGTATTTATTTCAGGATATAGAAAGGATTATATTTATCAATCCATTATCTTTATATGTTTTTAAAGAACTTAATACAATTGAGCAGTATTCTGTCAAAAGTCAGTATATGAATTTTCGGAAAATTATTTAAAGAAAAAAAAGTCATTACGGGGCATCTCATCTAGAATATTTAAATTTTGATTGAAAAGGCTGAAATTTAACAATTTCTTGACAAGGGATTATTCGAGATTAGAAAGAAACCTTTACGTGCAGAATCTGTCAAGAAGTATTTTTTTTTTTTTTTTTTTTTTTTTATGAAAAGATGATATATTAACTTTTGATAAAATAGTCCTCAATTACATTAAATTCTTTCTATCGATTTTTTAATTTAATTCACATATATATTTTTTTAATACTAAATTATTTTTATGGGAAAGCCCTACTTTTTCTAACTGTAAAACTTAAACCTTTTATCAAAAAATGGATACTTTTAATCATATAAAACTTATTGTTATGTTTAAATCTTATTCCATATTGCCTTTTTCTAAATTTTCCAAAATCCTTCGTCAAATATTTAATATTCCTTATTTTGTAAAACGTAACGCTATCTTCTGTGATTTTAATATCCCAAGACCCCAAAATACCTAGTCTTTAGTTTGTAAACTTGATTCCCAATTAATTTCCTATAATCTTCTAATGAGGTCCATATCATTTTTTTATTCAGCATTCATTTGCGGGCATGCTTTATTTTAGCCTGATTACACTCATTCAGTATATTTACCAAATATATTATAAATTAATATATAATGTATTTATCGATTTAAATTAAAAAAACCAATCGTGGGACTTCCTAGGGTGTAATAATAATAATAAATGCGAGTAAACTTGATCTTGGCCTGATAACTAGTTCGTAAAGCGGCACGGATCTTATGAAAATTAATGACTACAATATTTTTACTAGCCTACTGTGTAGGAACAAAAAAGACCATTCTTGAAAAACAAACAAAAGTGCAGCAACTTGCCTCTCGTGCTTTAGAGATTTTTTTTTTCTCCCAGAAATTAAGCCGATCAACTTATGGAGGGTGTGAAGATGGGTTCTCTGTTAAATGTGTATTCTTGAGATTATCTCGAGAGCTTTCAGGAAGGGTAGAGTTAATGGATCTCGGAATAAGGCGCGTCCATTCAGCAATAAACAACAAATTTTTTCAAGATTCGTATGGATTAATGGTTCAAAATTAGTTGATTAAATGTATTGTGGTTTATTTAATGGCGATTTTCTCTCTTATTCGAAACATTACCGATTTATTTGTATAGAAATCATACTCGTTGAATGTGACTATACTTAAGAGTCATAGAGACCAAATTTTCGATATGTCACTGTCCTTTAACCCGAGTGATTCGGCGGGAAGGACACTGCCGAATTGGGCCCAAAGCTACTGCCTATGAAGCTAGAATGCCGCTGCACCATGGAAACCATGGTTCGTAGCAACGTAAGGTTGGGTGACCCCCTCCAGGTTGTCTTTGCTCCCGCAAGCAATAAAATATCTGTAAGCAGACCACATCGCGCTGGCAAAGATCTACAAGGTCTGTAGAACTAACCAAAAAAAAAATTAATAATAAAAAAAAATATATATATGTATATATACATATATATATTTGAGTGTGTGTGTCTGTCGGTATGAATGTATTTATTTATTCTTTACTGATATATCTGAAAGAAGCATTATATCCTTGAACTCGTCAAATCAAATACCAGCGTAAAGTTGGAATTTAACGAAGCAGGACTAATTTCAAGAACTAGAGAAGTTGTTTAAGAATTCAGAATAGAGAAAGACGCAAGGATGCGCAGTTGGAGCTGCCTGGGTAAGACAGTGGGAGAAAGTTAAAAGTTCCTCAGGGCAAACTCATCTAAAGGCCTCCCTCTAATTGAAACATAGGCCTACTCGAACGTGATCGAAATCTGTTTACTGAAAACACAGGCTCTTACAGACTATTTACACACTTCGACTTTGGCAAGTTTATTTCAGTTTCTCAAATAAGTTGCTTTTCACTCAGTACTTGTAGTATTGATGAAATAATTAGAGGCTGTAGTAAGGGATTTTGATATTTCTAATACTTTTAATTAGTTTATTATCATGAAGTATACAACATTATAATAGATTCTATAAAATTTCAATTAATACGATTGAAACTGATTATATCAGCCTTTTTTATTTATTTTTTTTTTTTATTTGTTCTTTACTTTATATTCCACTCAAAAAGGCCGTGCCTGCAAATAGCAAATTAACTATTTACATTAAAATGATTCAATCGCAATCACGTTGCAACCTAATGTGGTACTGCGTATGTTGTTCACGTCCCATCTTCTCAAGGCTTTTGCTGCATAAATAACCCGGCCAATACCTCGTAACCATTACATGAATGTAAACTGAATAATACCTTCCAAATACTTTAACGCAAATCCCATACAAAAAAATAAAATAAAAGAAAAAATAAGTATTCAAAAAGACTGCTTTAATAACGGTAGCTCTGGGAAGGTGGTGGAGGAGGGTCCGTTACATAAATCCTTCCAATTAACGTTGTGTAATAAATTTACTACCAGAATCCTTTCGTTTGTCTCGCAATTAACATTCCCAAACCACCCTCCTCATTTAGCTCTTGTATGGATACACATTATTTATATTTAATGCTATTGTTGCTAGGGGTTCATAATCTTCGCTTCTTTGGGTTTTGCCACAACGTCCCACTACTTTATACTAACACCTGTTTCTTATCTCCAATTGTATTTAATAACTGGAATGTTTTATAAATACCATCTTACAACAAGAAAAAAAAAAAAATACTTTCCAGATTCGTATGAAATGCAGTTGTTAAATCAAATCGAAGTTCTTATAAAGTCTTTCAATGCTACTTGATTGACGGATAGTTCGTCATGCGGTATAGTATACCTAAAGCTCCTGCCGGAATTGAGAAAATCGCATTATCAAAATTTAGAAAATCACATCGCATAATTAATATTGGTTTACCATCTTCTATTCGTGAGTAAATTGATTTGACTATCATGGAGGCCCAGCACTATGGTTGATATAATTTTAACTATATAAATTTTATATTGAATGTTCTCTTATTTCATTTTGTTTAAATCTTTTTTTTATTTTTATGATTCGGTAATTGTCACTATGATTTCGACCACTATACGCACGATGTGTCCGTCGCCTATTTTGATGAAAAATTTTTGTGTGATTCTACATCCAAAAAAAATTGACATTTATCCAACTGTATCGTCCAATGGACCATAGGAGCTGAAAAAAAAAATACTGAAAATGCTTTACTACATATCTCGAGTTTAAAAAATTATAATTAAATCGATAACAAATTTTCCAGCAAAACATTTGTCTTTCAGAGTAAAATGAAGTAAGATAATAATGATAAAAAATAACATAAATTTTAAAAAGTGTTTAAATTATTAAGTAAACTTACAGATTTTTTCACGCCAGAAAACATCAACGTTAAAAATATCATCGAAAACAAAAATATTTTACTGGAGGGAGTTTTTGTTGATCGTATATTTATATTTAAAGGGAGAAGTTGGTCGGGAGGTGCGGTCAAAGAATTACACTACCATAAGCGAACTTACATATTTTGTGCCGACGTTTCGGCCTAAGTTTTAGGCCATCTTCAGGGCTAAAAGGAAAACAAAATAACAACAATGAAAAAAGAGACAGAGGCAGTACCAGTAACACTTCTTTGTTTACTAGTACTGCGGTGTTACTGGTACTGCCTCTGTCTCTTTTTTCATTGATGTTATTTTGTTTTCCTTTTAGTCCCGAAAATGGCCCAAAACTTATGTCGAAACGTCGGCACAAAATATATAAGTTCGCTTATGGTAGTGTAATTCATTGACCGCACCATTGACCAACTTCTCCCTTTAAAAATAATTTACGTTCTTGGACTCGTTTGAAAGAAGGGAGTTTCTTCTATCCATACATATAAACAAGATGGCATAATCTTAGAAGGTCTATGTAAAAAAAAAATTGATTACCAAATAAAAACAAAATTGAGGTTATTTGCGGATGACGTTGATTCTAAAACCCCTAGAAACACCACGGTTATAGAAAATCGCGTAGTTTAAGAACCCTTTCCGATGACCAACATTTGGTTCGAATCGTTTAAAGGATTCGCGATTTAGTGAAACTTTAAAAAAATTGAAGGGCAAATTTTTCATACGAAAAATTTTTGTATTTATAGATTTGACCGAAAATTGGAATATAGGGGGTTTTCAAAGTGCTATAACCAAATCTGACGACAGTTTTGAATAAAAAAAAATCTACACTCAGTAGATGAATACTGTTTTCATTACTCAATTGATGAATAAATAGATTGATCAATAAATAGTAAATATTACACTTATAAAAACATTTCTCCCTTATAATAATACTGTTTTAATTGCATATAATTCAAAAGACTGATCAGAATACTCTGTAATTTAATTAGTTAATTTTTAAAAAAATTGGTCACTCAAATATATAATATTACTTTTTTTTATTTATTACCATAACGTTTATAGTGGTAGCTTAAAAGTGTAGTATTTATTATTTATTTATCACAAATAATGTTTTAATACTATAATATGTACATGGTTAAGAACCCAGTCTTGCTTGGGACGTCATTGTCAATTTAAATTTAATTTGAATAATTAAGGCCGTGTTCAAAATGTTGTAAGCAGTATAAAAATATTATTCGCGATAGAGAAATAGAAAATTTTAAAGTGATCCAATTTTTTTAAAATGAAACAATTGAATTTTAGAACGATCTGAAGGGTCCATTGAATTATACGTAAGGAAGGCAGTATTCTTCTGTGGGTTGGAGTATATTAACAGATTTTTTTATTCAAAACTGTTGCCACATTTGATTTTAGCACCTTCAAGAACCCCAATATTTAAATTTTCGGTCAAATCTAAAAATAAAATTTTTTTGTCTTCAAAAAAATTTTCCTCTTCAATTATTTTTAAAAGATTCTCAAAATCGCCAATAAATCACGAACCCTTTGAACGATTCAAACCAGATTTGGATCATACGAAAATGTTCTTAAACTACGCGATTGCTATTGCAGCCTTCCGTTCTTCCAGGGTGCGTGGAATTCCTTCATATGCTTTAAGATAGACCCAAAGATAAAAATCACACATGGAAAGATTAGATGAGCTGGGAGGCCAGTGGACATCACCAAACTCTTTAAAAAGAGGGAAGTTTCTTCTTTCCATACATTTAGAAAACTACAGCATTATCTTAAAAGTTTCTGTAAAAAAGAAAGGTGTTTACCGAATAAAAAGATAATTGAAGTTTTTTGTGGACTACGTTGGTTCTAAAGAACGTAGAAACACCACAGTTAAATCAAATCGCGTAGCTTAAGGACCTTTATCGATGTCCTGAGCTTGGTTTGATTCATTTGAAGGGTTCCTGATTTATAGACGATTATTAGAATCTTTAAAAAATTTGAAGGGGGACCCTTGGAACAATTTTTAGGCCATAAATTTCTATTTTTAGATTCGCTCGAAAATTTGAATACAGGAGTATTTAAAGATGCTAAAACCAAATCTGACATCAGTTTTGAATAAAAAAATTATGTTAATATACTTCACTCCTTAGAAGAACACCGTTTTCATTACGTATAAGTAAATGTACCCTTCAGATCGCTCTAAAATTCAATTATTTCGGTTTAGAAAATTGGATTACTCTAAAATTTATTATTTCTGGAACACGAATACTGTTTTTATATCACAGATAATACTCATACTCTTTTTAACGAGTCCAGGATATCGTGTAAACTGAAGACCAGGTACAGAGCTTTAAACCCAAACGTAATTTTGTGGTTTTCAAAATTTTGAGCACCCTCAGAAGTAAAAAAAAAATTTGTTTTTTGTTTTCGATGGTTTTTTAAATATAAAGGTCTTTTGATGTGCTGAATCCAAATCTGCCAACATTTTTGGTGTATATCAATATATAAGGCTAGTTTACTTAATAATTTAAACGCTTATTTTAATTTGTATGACTAAAGCTCATATATTTCTTATTTTATTATTTTGTATTCGTTATACTCTGAAAAACAAATGTTTTCTGGAAAACCATGTCGATATCATTTCACCAATTCGAGTTATATAATAAAGCGTTTTCAGGGTATTTATTTATTTTTTTCAACATCTAGGGCCCGTTGGACGAAACGGTTGGACATGTGTCGATTTTATTCTATGTAGAATCACCCAAAAAAACTTGATCGGCGTCGGACACAACGTGAGCTCCCTTGTAAGAACCAATCTACGGTGAAAGATGAATTAGAATAATAATTGAAATAAAGGAATACCCTAAAGGAATAAATGGTAGAATAACGATAAAAAATTGTTATATTTAATTCATCGTATATGACACTATGTCTTATACAGGAGCAAGTACAAAAATAAAAAAGAAAAGAAAAAAAAAATATATCAGAATACCTGATTATTCTTATGCCCTAATTTTTGATAATTTTACTTTTGAAATAACTGTAACTGGAATCAAAATTCCAGAGGTGCTAGGATTTATGTTCTGATTTTATTTTCATATTATTGGCCTCGAGATCCTGTTTATGTCCAACTTATTGGCATTTCATCTGTCCCTCTTTCTGCCTGGCTGCTTGTTAAGCAATGACGAAAAAAACTTGTTTCGATTTTCTTGGGTTTCGGTACAAATGTTCCTAGAAGTCAGGAAAAACGACGTAGAAATGTACATAAGGAATTTTTATTTTTTTATCTGATCCATGATGGCGGTCCTTTTAATGGCGTTTTGACGGTATCATCAAATATATATTTGTTACAGCAATGTGATTAAATGCGTTGTTTGATTATCTCCAAAGTTGACAAGAATATTTCTTAAATTTATTTAAAACGACCTGTGTAAGAATTATTAATTTTAGAGTCCACATTTTTTTTATAATATTATTAATATATATATAATGACAGGGATGGTGAAGAGAACACAAATCAGATAATTACAATAATTTTGATTAGATTAAATTATTTTTGAATGAAAAACATTGATCAATTGCATGATCGGTTATGTGATTATTTGTGAATTTTTTTGAATATCTCTTTCTCGAATATTGTCGAATCGTGGTAATTTTTTTACATTAAAATTTACAATTATGCAGGGTGGCACCACGGGAAAGAGACATTTTTAAATAAAGCAGTACTACATTGATTAATGGTTTAATATATATATATATATATATATATATATATATATATATATATATATATATATATATATATATATATATATATATATTAACATAGAAATAAATATCCAATTATGCTATTTCGAAATGTTAATTTGTGGATAATAACATCGTTTTTCGCGAGCATACGTTTGAGGACATTTACGGAAATTTGCTACACTCTTCTTCACTGATTTATGCGATTTGGTTTGCTATTGCAGCCTTCCGTTCTTCCAGAGTGCGCGGCATTCCTTCGTATGCTTTAAGACAGACCCAAAGATAAAAATCACACTTGGAAAGATTAGGTGAGCTGGGAGGCCTGGGGATATCACTAAACCGAGGAATGAGCTGATGTGTGCATTTTACAACGCTCGAACTGCAATTACTGAAGCTCTGGCTGAAATGTGCAATAGTCCCTCCATACATTTTCCTTATTGACTTTTCGTATTCGACTCCAAATAGCGTCATCATTAAAACGATATTATTTTCCGCAAATAAGCATTTCAAAATGGATAATTTGAAATCTATTTCTAAGCTAATTAATATTTGGTTAATGTCAAAGGAATAGTGCTTTGGTTTAAACCGTCCGTTTTCCTGTATTACTGATATTACAACAGGAAAATGTGAACTTAGGCTAAAATGGTATATGCAAAGCTGCATTCGTATTAAGTAGATTTGAGTTGCGATTGGAGAAAAATGATGCAAAATAAAATAAAATACCATAACTTGGTTCGCGAGGTCTACTGTTCATAGAACTACTTATTATTTTATATTTTGATTAAATATTATACATACAATTATTATATACAATATTTTGGCATAAACATAGCGGAGTGAAAAAGTCCGACAAATTAAATGGTTGGATCTTGGTTTCAGTGAACTGGCAATAATTCTAATTCATACTCCTAGGCTTACAATGAAATCCTGCCAAGGCGCAGTGGGACGATACGTCTATCAAACAAGAGGAGTGCAGGATGTGCCGATTTTGATCAAAATTTTTTGGGTGATTCTGCATTGAAAAAAAGTAGGACCCATGTCCTACCTTTTTGTACAATGGGCCCTTGGAGCTGAGAAAAAAATAAAGCATTCTGAAAATGCTTTATTTTATGTCTCGTGTTTGAAATATGATATATACACGGATTTTCCAGCTAAATATTTGTTTTTTAAATTATCTTAAAGGGAAAATATAACCATTAAAAAATAATTGATTTTAGGTCAAACAAATTAAAAAAAGTGTATAATTTATTGGACCAAAAATCAATTATTTTTTAATGTTTATATTTTTAATTAATAATTTAAAATAATTAAGTAAACCAGCCTTATAGATTTTTTCACACCAAAAATTATGGCAGATTTGGATTCGGCACATCAAAAAGCCTTAATGTTGAAAAAATTATCGAAAACAAAAAAAATTTCTGTTCCCAGGGTGCTCAAAATTTTGAAAGCCACAAAATTACCTTTAGGTTTGAAGCTCTGTAACTCGTCTTCAGTTTAAGCGTTATCGACGTTCTTGAACTCGTTAAAAAGAGGGGAGTTTCTTATTTCCATACATTTGAAAACTATAGTATTATCTTAAAGGTCTGTCTAAAAAAAAGATATTTACCGTACAAAAAGATAATTGAAGTTTTTGCGGATAATGTTGGTTCTAAAGAACGTAGAAGAAACACCACTGTTAAAGCAAATCGCGTAGCTTACGGACCTTTACCGATGCCCTGAGTTTGGTATGAATCTTTCGAAGGGTTCCTCATTTATAGACGACTATTAGAATCTTTAAAATCTTTTGAAGAGAAGGCTCTTGGAACAATTTTTAGGCCATAAATTTCTATTTTTAGATTCGTTCGTATTTTTGAATACAGGGGTTTATCAAGATGCTAAAACCAAATCCGACACCAGCTTTGAATAAAAAAATTATGATAATATACTTCACTCCTTAGAAGAACACCGTTTTCATTACGTATAAGTAAATGTACTCTTCAGATCGCTCTAAAATTCAATTATTTCGGTTTAGAAAATTGGATTACTCTAAAATTTACTATTTCTGGAACACGAATAATGTTTATATATCACAGATAATACTCATACTCTTTTTAACGAGTCCAGGATATCGGGTAAACTGAAGACGAGGTACAGAGCTTTAAACCCAAACGTAATTTTGTGGTTTTCAAAATTTTGAGCACCCTCAGAATTAAAAAAAATTTTGTTTTTTGTTTTCGATGATTTTTTAAATGTAAAGGTTTTTTGATGTGCTGAATCTAAATCTGCCATCATTTTTGGTGTAAATCAATCTATAAGGCTAGTTTACCTAATAATTTAAACACTTTTTTTAATTTATTTGACCAAAAATCAATTTTGTTGGTTATATTTTTCCTTTAATATACTCTAAAAAACCAATGTTTAGTTGAAAAAAAACATGTCAATATCATCTTTTAAACACGAGATATAAAATCAACTATTTTCAGTATATTTTATTTATTTTTTTTTAAACGTATAGGGCCCATTGAACAAAACGGTAGGATATAGGTCGATTTTTTTTCAATGTAGAATCACTCAAAAAAAAAATTTAATCAAAATCGGCGACGGACACATCGCCCAATCCCCTTGTAAGTGGAAATAGTAATCATAAAAAAAATAAATAATACATGCCGCCTCATGAAAAAAAAAACTACATAAGGTATTTACAAATTATTTATCAATTTAAGCAAATTCTAGAATAATACAAGAATAATACAAGCGTAAACACAAATCCATCATCATTCGGAGTCAGTTTTTTTTCCACATCTTGTTGCGAAAGCAATAAAATCAATAAGTAATATTATTGGCGAATTTAATTTACATTTATTTATAATTTATTTCTTTTATATATATATATATATATATATATATATATATATATATATATATATATATATATATAAATTTTTATGTATGTCTATAAAATTATGTTTCATGTTTGTATTATATCTTTAGTTTTATAATGAATTTCATTTTATTATTATAATAATTTTTATATTTTTTTCAAATCCCTGAAATATATGTTTTGTTAAAAAATAAACTTATATTTATTTATTGATTCCTATGAGTAGCCTCTTTTGGATATTAAAATGAAATAAGTCGCTTTCAGAATTATTTCCACATAGATCTGCCATTGGTCCCAGTGTGCAAGCAACTACGTAAGAAGACGTCTTTACTTTGTAAAAGAGGTAGTGGTACTTTTAAGAACGTGGATTATTATGATGTCGAAGCAAAAGATCCTTACATGAACCGTTGCAAAGGCTGTGGAACCAGTCATCCACAAAGCTTCAGGAAATCAAACAAGATACCCTCCCATGGAAAGATCTCATACAGACGGTCCAGATCTGAAGAAATAATCCTGACCAGACTGATAATCGGGCATGCAGCCTTCACACATGGATGGATACCTAATGAGAGGACTGAAACCACCATTTTGTTAAACATGTAACACATTTTTGAGACTAAAACACATTGTAACAAGATGCACACTATATTCTGACACCAGAACAAAATACAGCATACCTTCCACTATGACGGAAGCACTAGCAGATAACGAAGAACAAATTCAAAATATAATTAAATTCTTAAAAGAAACTAAAATTTCTTATTTAATTTTGCTATTCCTGCTCATAATTCATTGTCCATAGTGCATTGTTCTTTGTTTATAAATCATTGTTTTTAGTTCATAACTCATTGTGCATTGATCTGTTAATTTAAATTATCATTGTTCATAATTCATAGTTTATAATTCATATTTCATGGTTAACTCATTTTTCATGGTTAACTCATTTTTTAAGGCTAATAAATTTTTCATGGTTCTTTTGATTTCATTGTTCATTGTATTTAATTCATTGTTCATTTCATTTAATGATTTTAGTTAATGTAAAAATGTAGCGATCACTGTATATATTTCATCAACATATTGTATATAATTCATGCTTTGATAATCATTTAAGCCGCTAATTACCCGCTTTGGTGAATTGGGGAAAATGTGGATACGTTTTATACGATACACGCTTAATTTCAGTGTTTAATTTAGTTCAAACTAATCTATTATAGGCTTATTACAGCAGGGACGAAATCAGTTCTTCCACCTTAGGAGAGAGATGTGATCGGGCAAGGGCTTTTATTGTTCGGACTAGTGGGAGAGTTGTAAGAATGTTAACATTAAAACAAGCTCTTGATGCCAATACGAAATCTCCCTTTGTCCCACCGCCTGACATTCACACAAAAAGGTCAGTTGAGAATACTGACCTAATGTTTTCCACGTGAAAATACATTCTAATCTTGTGCAAACATCAAAAGGGGGAACTTTTTTTTTTTTTTTTATTGAAGCTTTTGCTTTTTATAACAGCTCCTGAGATACGGGACCTTAAACATCAGCAAAATGTTAAGAAAACACAAACAGTTAGATATCAGTGGTTCCACCTTGATAACTATTTTTTAGTGCAAAATGCATAACAACCAATCTTGTAAAGAATTAAATTTTCTACAGGATCCACACAAAATATTTGTAATTACTTTTAACAGACGCCAAGTGCTATTGAAATAACAATCTTAGAGAAAGTAAAATTGTTATTTCAATATTTCATGGCGTCTGTTAAAAGTAATTACAAATATTCTGTGTGAATTTGTAGAAAATTTAATTTAGTTTCTGAAATGATTTTTCCAGAATTGTGAAAGGGGATTGATTTTATGAATTACAAATGTTTATAATTTAACAATAAAAACATTTTCTCGCATGTCAATCATTACGGCTTTTAAAGGTTCACAGTTTTATTTATTTTTGTTATTTTTATTTATTATTTATTTTTTTTGTATATGTTTATATATTTTTTTTGTATATATATATTTTTTTAAATTTTCCTTTACTGTCGATCTATATGTATGTGCGATCAAGTTTTGTTGTTTGATTAGTTCCGTAAATTTTCCAATTATCTAGTAGTTGTATGCTAGATTAAGATAGGGTTGATTGTTAACAGGAAGAGAGAATTATGGAGAGGTGAGAAGGTAGTTGGATGGATTAAAATAAATAAAAGATAGAAAAAAAAAATGTTGTGTAATCGAATAAAGATGAAAATGCTATGAATTATGTAGATGAATGATTGGTGACAAAAAGGGAAAGGGAAGAAAAAAAAGAAACAAATGTAAAATGTGTGTGGTGTGTGTATATGTATATATATATATATATATATATATATATATATATATATATATATATATATATATATATATATAAAGCTTTTCAAGAAAAAAAAAGTAAAAACTAAAATTTTCGAAATGTTGCACTTGGGACAAGATGTAGATGAAAAAAATAAGATGTACTTGGGTGAACGAGATGTAGAAAAAAAAAAACAATATATATATATATATATATATATATATATATATATATATATATATATATATATAAATCTTGCGGAAACGCTGTGGGTGGTATCATGTCTGATGAACGTTCCTCCACGTAGTAAATAGTTACGTTTAATACCCTTGACCTATTTAGGATATTATACGACAAATAAGATACCACTATGAATATGGAGTTTTGAGAACACTTGGAATTTTAAGACACGGGCATATTTAATAGGTTTCTCCTCAAAATTTATTATTGTTTTAATTACATAGATTAAATAATAATGTTTATGCGAATTATTTCTTTTTATATATTTTTTTTTTAGTATGGATTCGACTATTTTACACTTAAATTATTGCCAGTAGATGAGGAATATTTTAATATATATATCTATTATCCAAGAAAAAAAAAAGAAGCCCATTTAGAAAAATGGCTATGCTTGATGATAGGAGTAGAGAAATGTATATTTTATGTAGGAAAAACACATGTTGGATAATGGTATACAAAGCTGAAAAAAAAAAAAAAAAAAAAAAAAAAAACTCAGACAAATGAATTAGAATTAATATTTGAACAAAGGATCTTGTATTCTCAAGAATTAAAATGTTCAAACAGACTGATATAGGACTTTACACTCGAAAGCAAATAATGTGTTGTTCTTGTATTGGATTTTATACTTCTGTTAAATCGTTTTACACTGTGGGTAAAAAAGGATGGAGGGAACATACAATAAATTCCTTCCCTAACCCTCCCTCCCCTCCCCCCGATGTGTGCTTTTTTTTTGTGAGTGTATTAAAATATTTTACCATAGAATATGATGGGTGATATAATTTTTTTTCCGCGTGATAGATATTTTTGCTAATGAATTCAGTTTTAAGCAATTAATAAATAAACATAGCCTATAAATAAAATATAAGTAAATACCTAAACAAAAATGTGAATCATTTGATATTATTGGTAAAAATATATATTTTACGCAATTACGATATTTTTTTAACTAGGCCTTACGGATTATCAATTACCTTCACTTTATGAAATTTATGAAGGACGTTGTTTGTTATCATATCCACTAATTAATTTGTTTTCAACAAATTATTAAATATATATTTTTGTCCGAAATTGAAATATTTTTGTCCGGAAGTGAATGGATTGGTAAGGATTAACTGGCTTTCCACGAATCTAAAAAGAGCAAAAGAAACTTCAATTTCTGTTTCAGTTCCAGAATTTTGAATTATATTTAATGCGTTATAAACAGTGACGTATTACTTCGTGAATTTGTCCTATGTAATTTTGGTTCAATGTTTATATTTTCAATAATTTACAATTTTTTTTTTTAATTACGGCTAAATGTGCAATTTTATGCAGTAAAAACATAAAACGTGCAATTTGCCCTAAATTGTTTAAGATGTGCACTTTCGTGTAAAATGAAACTAACATATGTTAATCTGGATGCCTGAATTCGTGTAAATAACTTGTCCCCGATAGATTTCAAGCAACCGAAAAAAAAAAGTGCAATTGCACGAGAATTATTATTGTCTAATTATCACTGTCTATGAATAGTTTTGTTTTATAAATGACACACATTAGTACCGATATATTAAAATGGTGTTGATATAAAATTTTTATTAAATGTTACTTACCTACTAAATTTGATCTATTATTGTAAAATCTGTATTGAAATGAGCATGGTCAGTGTGATGGGCTCTATCACAAATTAGATATTAACTGTATGATTTATTTTATTTTTGTTTATGCAATAAAATGCATCGAATTAAAAAGCGCAGTGGCGCCCCCGAGATTAGCATTGCCTGGGGGCCTCAATATGGCTTAATACGGCCCTTTCAATAACGGCCGAAATTTGGAAGATACAGTGTTAAAAAACCCACTGAGATAAAACTATTTTCAATTTACTTTTTGAAAATAAAACTACTTTTGTTCTAGAGACATTGGTTCGTTTTTTTACAGCCCTTCAAAATGCGTCAGTTACTTCTGTACCACTCTGTATAATGAATGTTTTACATTTACAGTCCAAGTTGTTCCGTTTGAGGGATTCCCAAGTCCGCTACGTACTGGGCATTTGCTTAAAATAAAATAGAAATAACAATCAACTACATTAGGAGTAGTAGTCGTTAATTGCGTAAACGCCATCTCTCTTCTCCGCAACCAAAACTTCAGAGTTCATTTTTGTTATCATCCTTGAGCGAACATTTCGAAAAGGACCGAGTTTAATCAATCGGGAAATTTCTTTATTTAATGTCCCCCCTCTCCCTCCCTCCCCCCGGTATCCTTCCCTAGGGTGACTGTAGAACTGGAGGGAGGGGTGCGGTTAACCGGGGTTCTTTCTGTTTCCGGGGCAGACAAGTCAGCGCGCTGGTCGGAAACCGATGCCGCAGACCGCAGCACTAAGTTCCTTCAAGTCATCCGCCCCCTCCCCCGTCAGTTAATAATAAAGTTTATCCTTCACTTACCTAAGTCACACTCATTCGTACACAAGTTTGTCGAAGCTTCTCACACGTATATTATAATTGTTAAATCTCGGTGTATACCTTACTGTCACCAGACAATCGCATAAGCAGTCTCGCATGATAAAACTGCTTTTTTTATCTAAACTTTTTATCTATTTATTAAGTTGATAATAAATGTCTTATGATAAGCGGCCGTGCACAAATAACGGTACAAGCTAAAAAAACAGGTATCGAAATAATGTCATGTCATAAAGCTATTTTATTATTGTTTGGATTATTGTCATCATTGTATGAGCCTATTACACAGGCCAACAAAAAAAATTTTGTTGAAAATTTTTTTTAACTTTAATAGCTGATCTTTATAGATTTTTATGTGCTGAATCTAAATCTGGCCTTAGTTTTTTTGTATCAACCATAGTTTTCCGTAGGTTTCATGCTCATCAAACATCCTAACTTTTTAAACTTCTGTAACATGTTAGCTACAATAGAAACATACTCTGGGTCTTTTTCATTTTCCAAGAACTTTGTAACGACTTGCTTGAATGATACCCATGCTTATTTATCATTTAAGGTAATTGTAGATTCAAAGTTAACATCAAACATCATTTTTCTAATGTCAGGTCCGACAAAGACGCCTTCTTTTAGTTTAGCTTCTGAAAGGCGTGGAAACTTTTGGCAGAGATACTTGAAACGTGGTCCATCTTTAGGCAAAGCCTTTACAAATTGTTTTAAGGCTTAAGGCCTAATTGTTTCATGAGGCCTAAGACTGAAGGCTGTTCAATTCTTTAAAAATCGCTTAAATTAATAAATTTAACTATAAAATGTGAAGAAATTGCGGGTGATACAGCTTTTTTTAATATCATATTTGGATTCAGCACCCTAAAAACTATAGGAATAAGGTATTTTCAGTACAAAAGTTTTTCCATTGTTGGCCTGTGTTATTATTTTTAGGGATGGATGAGAATGGATTAAATTAAATAAGGATTAAAATAAACAAAAGTAAAACAGCACATGTAAAATCATTTAATAATATGATGATGATGATGATGATGATGATGATGATTTAATTGATATTGTATTTAGATAAATAGTACAATTTTTATCGACATGACATATATATATATATATATATATATATATATATATATATATATATATATATATATATATATATATATATATATTTTTTTTTTTTTTTTTTTTTTTTTTTAATATTTGTAAAAGCTAAAGCTTCTGTATAGTTCATTTTATGAAATAATTTTATTTATTCTCAGAGGAACCAGTTTTAGTGAGGTGGATAATGACTTTATAAACGAAGCCTCACATAAAATAAATAAATAAATAAAATAAATAATAATAAAGTCGGGTTATACTCAATGATTGGTGATTAGTAGACTTGATTCTGGTTAGACCGCTGTAGTCAACCCCATTACGCTAAATCGCAGGCGGTGGTATGACGTATTCATAAGGGTTGTAAATTATAAACAATACACCATGGACTACTGTCAACCGAATGGGATTTATGCGTTGCATTTAGGGTTGACTCGAAATGGGTATATTTCAGGGGATGATCTGCATTAGTGGGCTCTGCCAGAACACTGATACCAGTCTTAATTACTTGCAACGCTCGCTCTAACACTCCTTAGGGCTACCGAAAACCCTACGCACGTCTTATCCACTACTTTGCCCTTTCTCGGAACAATTTTCGTCCTCTCGGAAGAGGCAAGGCAGGAAATAACATGATGTTAGTAAGAGATGCTCGTCGCCTGCCAAGAAATCCACCAATAAAATTTTAGCAGTCACGCGGTGTTCATTTTAAGGTTTCTGGTAAGGATATAAATAGGCATCATACGAGTGTGCTAGCGAAGAAATCAATGATAACAATGAAATTATAAACTGTCCTTTCAGAGCAGTGCAATCTTATAAACTTAAGATTTCTCTTTAATTTATTACGTGATATATTTTTTTAAATAATTTGTATGTAAAAAAATTAAATTAAATTTTTTTTTTGTAAAGAATTTTTTTTAAATATTTTTATTTTTATTTTAAATAATTCACAAAAATGTTCTCACAAGTTTAGGGCTAAGCTATCAAATCAAAACATTGTTTAATACATTGATATCATGAAATAATAATTTAAAAAAATATCTCTTCTGTAAAATTTATTTTAAGAGGTTAAGCTACTCAGCCAAAAAAATAAACAGTAATACTTCAATTCATTTTAATTTATGAAAATATTGTGCGCGCATCACACAACTTTCATTTACCCCCTATTTGAAATAAATTTTAAATGTTTACATATAGTTTCCATCGAAATTCTATATCAATTCAAACATTTAATTTCTGGTAAATAATATAACAATAGAAATTAGTATCTACAACAATCAGTTAAGTATATGCGTTTTCGTCACTCTCCATTAACCTTTTACGACTGTATAGGTTAGATAATATTTTTTCTAAAATATTTATCTTTCCAACAGTATATTATACATTTATATTAATACTCTTATTTCTGGAAGGTTGTATTCAATCTGGGAAAACATTTCGGCCTTCTTCTCCTTTAGTGAATTATCAAATTCTTTCATAGTTCCTATTTATTAATTTTTTATTACTACTAACAATGTTACAAGATGGTTAATTATTACAAATAAACAATATTAAAGGTACTTTAGAGGAAGAAGTTTTGAAAATTCGGCATTTAAGCCTTATCAGACTATTTCAATGAAAAACATTTATACTATCGTAAAGGAGAGTCCTACCGGAAAGATTTGAATAGTTTTTTCTTTAAAACTAAATCAAATTCCAATTATTCATAATATATATCTATTTATAAATTTTCACATTATAGCGAATTATTAATTGATAGAAAGGGTAAATTGTTTAATTTAAATCCTCAAGTTTCTCCTTTTTATTGGTAAATATATATTTTTTTAATATATATATGTATATATATATATTAACAAAAAGGTAATTTTTTCGCTAATTAAGGCAGCATCATTCCATTTAAGGGATTAAAGGTTCCTTTTTTGGAATCTTGTACCAAAATGTATCACCCTATAAAGCAATAAAGCAATGCTCATGCTGTGAGGTTTTCTTCCAATCTAACAGTTTTTTTTTTTTTTTTTTTTTAATAATTCTTTTTAAATGATTAAAAACATTTTTAAAATATCCCATAACTTTTTTTGGGGAGGAGGACCGGAAGGGCCGGTTTGATGTAATGGAGATTCGGAGCCCTTACACGACTCCGTATCGACGCTTCTTCCATAAGACAAGACACGGAGGACACAAAAGAACCAAGACGAGATGACTCAATGAAATTAATCACTCAGCCGAAAGATGAAGATCTGATCTAAGTGGTCTACCCCATCAAGATGAAACCCCCCTCAGATTAAGTCTTGTACCTGGCGCTAGAAAAGGTTTAGAAATAAGGAATTTGCTTTTTGTAGAGGAACAAAGTACTCTATTACCTCACGGTTTATTTTAATCTATTTTTTAATGAAATCTATTTTTTTCGCTCATTTAAAACTCTCAACAATTATACGTAAATTAAGAAAAGAAATTGAAAAAGAGTGAAGTGCAAATACTTTTTCCCTGGAACTTTTGTATGTTTAAGTTTCATTTTAGTAAGAAAGAAGTTTTTCATTTTAATTATATACGTATTTATATAGTTTTAAATATACTTTTTATTTTTTTAAGTCATATGTTTTTTTTATTACCTAAATTCATTATTTAATAAAAAAAACTTAAATAAATTACATTTTATACAGTGGGGACCCATGTTGGTGTACCGCTTGGTCATAATGAAGAAAATTTAACTAAAATAGGTTTTATGGCACTTATAACATTTACTAGATTTATGACTTGTAATATCGATATGGAGCAAGCTTTAGTCATAAAATATTTATTATTTTATGTCACTGAATTGGCGGCAGAGGACTGCGGTCATTGATATAGATTCAATTAATTTCAGGCTTTTAGTGGATTTTTTTTAGGACAGAAAGATTTTTAAATGGCTTGCCTCTTTTATAGGAAAGTCGATTCCTGGATTACACTATCAAATTTCATCGGCGATACAAAATTTATCAACCAATCAAGGGGCTTTATGCCTTTCGTTTATATAATTGAAAAAATAAAATTTACTTGATATTTCTTTAAAATAATAATATCATACGTGAAAAGCCATAACATGGAACTATTAAATTATAGATAGTTTTAATAAGCATACCCCAGACTGAGTTTAGAAGGACAAAATGTCAACATATTTTACATATTCATTGCAAGCATTTCATTAAAAAATAAATAAAATAAACTAATTTAACTCGGTAATCAAACAGAGAAAAATGCGATAAGTTACCTACCTTCGCCCAGGCACAGTCATGCTACAGATAATGTAGTTACCACACAGCATTTCTGATTATTTCGACACAAGAAAATTATAATAAAATTACAAGATCGTAGATCAGCAATAGCTATTTAAAATAAGTTTAGTTTAGGTAAGCCTAGTTATTAGGAACCATTATATTATATATATTTATTTATTTTTTCGGTTGGCTCTACAGACCTTGTAGATCATTGGCCGCCTGAACCAGCCTTCTCCTCCTCTGCCTATCTTGGACCACTGCTTTCAGTTTGCTGCATGCAGCTCTTTCGCATCTTTGTTGATACTATTTATCCATCTGGCTTTTAGCCTTCCACGTGGTCTCTTGCCGACTATTGTGGCATTCATTGTTGTGAAGAGGCGTCCTGATGGATTGCTTCGAGCTACATGCCCCACCCATCTTAACCGCCTTGCCTTCATATCATGAGATATTGACTGACCAGTTTCTGTAAGCAATTCTTCATAGGTCTTTCTTCTCCATGATAGATTCTGATCCCATATCGCTCCGGTTATCGTATCCGGAGGACTTTCCTTTCAAATCTCTCGATTCTGCTTTATTGGGTGCCGGTTAGAGCCCAGGTCTCTCTGCCGTAAATCAGATCTGGTTTCATCACGGAATTGTTCACCCTTAATTTGAGATTTCTAGAGATTTTTCGGGATTTCAGTACTCTTGAAAGAGAGAAGAAAGCTCCATTTGCGCTTGCTTTACGCTGGTCTATCTCTGTATGCTGGTCATTGACTGAGGTTATTGTGGAGCCGAGATATTTAAAGCTGTCTACTTTCGGGAATGTTCTGCTATCCACGTAGATAACATTTTTGGGGTGGATTTTTCGGCTAACTATCATATATTTTGTTTTATCTTCATTTACTTGCAAGCCGATTTGTTCTGCTTCTCTTAACTGAGTCTCAGCGAGTCCTCTCAATATCTTCTTCATTGCTTCCAAGGACAGCTATGTCGTATATATATATATATATATTTAAACAATTTTTTTAGTTAAAAACCTTTATTAGCACATCCGTTGTGTTGCCAAATTTGTGTTTGTACAAGTTGAAAAATAAAATAAAACGTAATATACGAAGTTTGTAAGAGAAGAAATGGCAAGATTTTTTTTTTTAAATCCTTTCTTAGAGTAATTTCTGGGACATAGCAAATAAGTTCTTCGGATCACTTGTACATGTCAACTAGTTTACAAGAAAATATACGAGTATGTTCAGTGTAAAAGTTTACTTTTTTAATACTGATCTAAAACGTTTTGTAGAGCTTTATTTCACAAAGTAATACGATAATAGGTTATTCGGGAAATATTTAATTGATGAAATTCAACGGTTTATACTTCTGAGTGATTCGTAAAATAAAAATAAATTGTGTATCGGAATTATATTTTAATCAAGATATCTAAGTCAATCTTAGTCAAGCGTTTCAGTTTAAAAAAAAAAAAAAATAATCTTCATTTTTTGATCATTCAATCATGAACCATGAATTTAATTGTGAAAGTTTTTCATAAAAACAGGGCAAGTTTCCTTAGAGTTTATGTATAATAAAGACACATCTTTAAAACAAAATTTTTTTTTTTTACTAAAGAGTAAATTGAATATGAAAAAAAATAATTATTTAATGTTTTATTTTAAACATAAATAATGATGTTTTCAATCTTTCATACAGAAGCAAAATATTGATAATTTTTGGCCACCAAACTGGCATGAAAATAATACATATTACTGAAATATTAAAAAGTAATTTATTATTGTCTTTACCGATAGCCTTTATAAAGTTACCCTCTTATCACAGCTTGAAGGAAGTCATTTGGTTTCATCAGTAAACTTTAAATAACAAAATTAATAATAATTTTTTTATTGCAATAAATATTGAAATTAAAAATATGATATTTTTCCTCAAATAAATATACATCACAGCAAAAACAAAAACTTTCGTATCGTGGCACTCTTCTTCCAATTGAACGATATATATATATATATATATATATATATATATATATATATATATATATATATATATATATATATATATACATATATATATATATATATATATTACTGTTATTGGTCTAAAGCTCCTTAATGACCGATCATTTGTATAACTGTCAATGCTATAGAAGATATGTGCTATCTATAAAAAATATTCATTGCAATCTATTGTTTTAAAAATTTTATATACTAATATTAATTAGGATTACAGCATAATAGACAAGATTTACGAGTTTCGTCACAGATCATTATCGAGTTTCTTTTAAGAATAAAAAAAATCAGGTAACAATTCTCTGAGAGTCTGTGAAAACTTTCGAAATTTCTTTTGTTACAATGTTATCTAAAATTTCCTGCCGTTAACCTTCAGTAGAACAGGATAAATTTTACAACTATCTTTATAGTTTGATAAAGCTTATGGTGCTATAAACTTATATGCTTACGACAGCACAATAATCCTATTTACGATAAGTGGCAAGTTGATGCAGCGATATAAATTTTTTTAATAAGATAATCAGTAAATATATTGAATCAAATATAAAATTTTACTGTCTACTGGTTATTTAGCCGTATCGTATGAAGTTTTTTCGGACAATATTTATGAAACGTAAATGGATGTAAAGTAGTTTTATAATTAAAAATTAATCCCAAAATAGTCAGATTCTTAGGAGATAGAAAATACTGTACTATCCGATTGTTTTAAATCCAATCATTTTCAAAATTTTATATACTATACGTAATGTTTCCTGTCAGTAATTAATGTTAATAATTAAATAAAAACTTCTGATGGAAATTATTTAATGGTGCTTGAAGGTTTTATCACGTAAACTATTTATAGTGGAGTCAGCTGTTATACAAACAGGCTTTTTTAAATCATTTAAGAAATTTCTGGACTTATGAGTTTTCACAAGTACATTGCACATTGTTTTAATCTGTCTTAGTTTTTTTTTTTTTTTTTTCTCTCAATTTTCTGTTCATACCTCGGGAAAGAAAAACACATTCTAGTAAGGATTTTGTATCGTCTCGATACTTTAAAAACTCGGATTTATAAAAAGTAGTTCAAGATTTTGCTACTTACAAAAATGTAATCCACCGCTGATTGTTCTGTTAAGTCCTGAAAAACCTCCATTTACAAGCCTCGAGTTTTTCGCACAATCCGGAAATATATATCAAAAATCCTCTAGGAGAATTACTCCATTACTTGCACTTTTAAAAATACATTTCTTTAATAAGTGTTCATTGAATCCATTCATATTTTATAACAGCCACGCTAAAAACCGATCTTCTATGAGATACAGGATTATTCAAGCATGGTTAAAATACAGGGTGTTAATTTTAAGATAGCTCAAACGCATTTTATGGCTAAACGGTTGGTCTGAGGGAAAAAAAAAATATAGAGCGTAATGTTTTATTACGTGTACCAACCTGTAAGATTCGCTGGTGCTATGTTTATGCACATCATTTTAAAGAGTAATAAAAATTAAAACAAATGCTGTAAACAGCATTGTGATATATTTTATTATAAATAGCCAAAGCATTTATTAGGAAAAATAATATTTATGCCAGCTTGATCATATTTTTATTAAAAAGGGGAAAAAACATACGCCTGAATCGTGTATCATGTTCTTGTAACACACATCTGAAAAACATTTAGAAATTAAAAGTTAATGTAACATCAACCTTGAGGATTAGGAATTCATGCATCACATCTTACAATGCGTGCCTCAATTAGTGCGTTTCAAAATGACGAATATAAAATTCGCATTTTGGCACATTCGGATAGGTAGGGACGATATATCCATAGAGATATGATACTTAAGGCCTGTGATAGTCTAAAAAATGAAAATTTTCTAAATAATGAGCTCACAACGAAAATACAGTTTATGACCCATTTATTTAAATTTATCAAAATTATTCCTCCCTTCTGCTATTCATATTTTGATTTATTCATTCTTTTCAGCGAGCCAGTTTATAAATTAACGGCTTAATTTAACGGCAGTCAATATCATTAATCAAGCTGTATCTCTGCTATCGGCGAATTTCAATTGAGGGACGTATTGGCTGATGATGGCTGTCCCTATAATGGATAATTAACTATCATATGGGAATTTTTAATAATATTCAATATTGCCCCTTTTAAAACAATATCGATATTAATCGTGATACTCATTTATAGTATTGATGAAACATCAAGGGTTCGGGTGGTATCCTATTACCGTTCGAATTTACTTTGTGAAGACACGGAATCATTTCTCATTTTAAAAAAACTATAAATAAATAAATAATGAAGTTAATAAAACGTTCTTAAGAAGTTTCTGAAAAAAACATTTAAACAACTGTTGTCAATTCTCATGCCTAAAAGCTCAACTGTAGTTTTAATAACACACACCAAATGAAATTCAATTTTCAACATGTAGCATTAATTTTATCATCACTGATTGGAAAAAAATTGACAGCTCATTTCGCTGAAACCATTTTTTTTTGTTATAGGTACTATATACATTTTTAATGAAAAAAAAAAATTCCTTTTAAAATTTCTTTATTTTCATTACATTTATTTAATTTTTCCTTCAACCGACGCACAGCGGGCTTTCCAACACAACTTAGCGGGAGGAAAGTCACAAAATTAATGGAAGATATTTGAAATAGCAGTCTTAGCCGAGTACACAACCACCAAACCAAGATAAACAAATAAAGAGTGGATGCCTTATTCCTTTAAGTCGTCAGTATATCTTTGTTATTGTCAGTTTCAACAGCTAATAAATTCCATACCTTTTACCATAGTTTAGACTTTTTCTGAAATATAGATTGAAACCCTAGAGGTAAGCTGTTTTAAAACGTTACAACTGAATTCATAAAAAGTTGCGGTAGATTTGTATATATTTTTTCCCCGATTGAGTAGAAATTCAAATGAAGATCACTAAAATACAAATTTTAAAATGTTATAACCTTATCGGGACTTCTGATAACTACATGATATATATATTTCCCGTTTACACAAGCCATGTATTTTACATAATTACCTAATGTATTTATCATTCAACTGCATCATTTCGCCTCATTTGCAATTATATAATTTTGTTCATTTCAGTTGCGAAACATGTGATTAAGAAGAAGTGAGCTCTGTATTATTATAAGGGACCAAAAAGCAATTATTAGACCAGATCAAGAGTGCAGTGATATCTTGTATGAATATTTACAAAATAAATTCAACATTCAGGATCCTCCAAAATGTCAAAGAGAAGAATTGCTTCAATCTGTACTTTTGCTTTTTAAAATTTTAAAGCGAAACTGGATTCAGTGCAATCGTAGCTTAAAGAAATTACAGCAAAAGCATAAAAAATGTTTGTATGAAATTGAAATTTCAAACCCGGCCTTGCCCGATCTCAATTTGCCTTCAACGTCTTTCGGCAGGCCTTCAAAAAGTTTCAATGAACGCGGTCCCAAATCAAAACGAAGACAAGTCGTGACTTTACTCAGACAGTGGTCAGCAGGAGAACTCTCTTATGCAGCTGAATAAAAATGAAAGCAGTCAGGGAAGAGGGAATCGATTCTGCATTGACGATGAAGACAATTTTGACATCACCTACAAGAGCCGGCAGGAATTTTCTATAGAAATATCTAGAGCACATACAAAAGTAGATATTTTTCACAATTATTTAATGTCCTCTGATCCAGCGATGCCATGTACCAGACCATTTCCTCTAAAACAATTTAGCTCCTCTAAAGACGCATTGAAACTTATTCATATATCGAAGATACAAGAAAATAAGGCATTGTAAGTTGTAGCAGTGATAAAGTAAGCGACTTGGGTATATTTAGTGATATATCACTATAATTTTTGTGTACATGTTTAGTTTCGGTAAGGTGATTTATTAATTTATTACAAAGGTTAATTGTAAATATTTTAATAACAATTTTTTTTAGGAAAAAGTATTTTTTTTTCCTGATTTTTGGTCTCCTTTATCTTGTCTTAGTATTTTTGAATCTTTGAAAAATACAAACAAATAAATAAAAATTATGAAAAGTAAGGATAAGAAGAAAACAGTAAAATACTAAAATATAATAATAAAATAAACACATCAATCGATCCTTATACCTGAATAAAGGTTAAAATCAGTTTTTGAGAGCTTATAGCTCTGATATACAGAAAAACCAAGGTCTTAGGTCTATTTTATTAAGTTGTAAGAATGTCAAGGGTAATGACATTCATGTCTTCTTCTCGTTTTTTCTAAACTTGTCGTTAGACTAGGAATTACACCTCATGCTGTTTGTGGCCGCGGATAGAATCCCGCATATAGATCTGTTCAGAATATACGAGATTGTTTCTAACAAATTGTATCGACAAGCGGCTAAGTGGCCTCAGGCACAAAGAACTCGATATCAAACAAAAAAAAAACCCTAACGATTTCTCAGCCCATAACTCCGGACGGTTGTAATTGATTTACAGGGCTGTTAAGGAAGGCTCCCAGTGAGGCGGCCGCCGCAGTGAATGAACCGAGTATGTAAACAGGTTTTTTGTTTTGGATCCAACAGCAGCCAGGACCTGGCTAGGTCGGTTAAAGAGATGTGTGCCCGCCCCAGCTCATGTAAACCAAACAAGAACAACCGAAAAAAAACTGGGGGTTTGAGCCAAACACTACCATGGACATGGGAATATCGTAAATGAAGCATGTTAACATCATTAATACAATATAGTAATTTAGAGATACATGTGTTAAAATGTGATGCATCAAAGAGTTTTCACTTGTTTACATGCGAGAAATACAACCAAACGTATAAAAGTAATGACGATCAATGTCATTACTCATTACCCTTAAATATGGCAAATTGATACTTACGTATTATACAGTCAACCACGTATTTGCAAGATTACTTCCCTATGCTGAGAATATTATTGGAGATTACCAATGCGGCTTGAGGAAGAATAGGTCAACATCTGATCAAATCTTTCTGTTGAGGCAGATATTAGAAAAGACCTTAGAATACGGGATCAGCACCCACCACCTCTTTATGAACTTCCGTGCAGGGTACGATACGGTTAACAGGAGGATGCTATACATGGCTAAGAAGGAATTCAATATCCCCATAAAGCTGATAAAAATGGTTAAAGCGACAATGTCTGAATCAAGATGCAGAATTAGAGTACAGTCGCACCTGTCAGAACCAGTAGAAACGTATAATGGCCTGAAGCAGGGCGATGTATTGGCGTGCCTATTGTTCAACCTCGCTTTAGATAAAGCGATCCGCGACTCTGGCCTCTATGTTGGGGGACACATATTTAACAGGCAGATCCAAGTCCTGGCCTTCGCGGACGATATTGATCTGATTGCAGGAACAGAAGCTAGTCTGAAGGACGCATTTACGGCCCTGGAGTCTTCCGCCAGAAACATGGGCTTAGTCATTAACACCTACAAAACTAACTGTATGGCTGTCGGAAATGCCCGCACCTCCAGGTAGGATACTATGTCTTTGAAGCGGTACAGGATTTGTGTACTTGGGTGTACGTTACATGTCAATAACCGTTCCTCTAAGGAAATCGAAAGAAGAATCCAGGCGACAAACAGGAGCTACTATCTATGGCCTTTTCAAGCATTTTCAATCCAGGCTAATTATCAGAACTACAAAAGTCACCCTATATAAGACACTGATCAGACCCGTCCTCACCTACGGATCGGAATCCTGGGTGATTAACTGGATTGATGAGCAAAGACTGGCCGCATTCGAGAGGAAAATATTAATAAATATATATACTTTCGAATGGTGTCTAGAGAAGGCGTCACAATAGAGAGCTTTACTCCGAATTCCGCGAAACACCTGATGGAAGACCGAAAACTCACTGGATGGACCAGATAGGCAGAGAGAGGCGCGACGATTAGGTGCAATTAGCTGAACAGAGAGGAATGGGCGAATTTTCTACAAGAGGCCAAGGTCCGTAGAGCCAAGAATATATGTATGTGTACGGTCGACCACGTGGTCTGTTGGTTTCCCTTATAACCTACACTTCTTCATATCACTTCTCTTTTGTTTATTAACATTAATTGTATTAAATAAGTACTAATAAATTGTTTGTTAATAAGTGTTGATTCTTTTGAGATTTTAATTTTTATCTGTTTTGTTTTATTTATTAAAATTATTCGTAAAATATTAATAAGTTGTTTTGTTAATAATTGCTGTTTCTTTTGAGATTTTTTTTTTATTTGTGATTTATGTCTTCTTTTTTGGACGAAAAATGATAAAAATTTGGGTATTGCCTTCTAAGGAAGAATATGCAGTGAATTATTTCCAAAATTTGGGGATTATTCCATCGAAGAAAGTTAGTGAGAATGGGCATGATGTTTCCGTTATAACTAAATTTCAACTACGATGAGGCCCCGACCTCAAAAGAAGATAATCTGTCGGGAGCTTTACACCTCTTGAGCGAGCGTAGCGAACGGAAGTCCATAGCTCTTATCTTATTAAAACAGCAATAATTTTAATAATCCCAATGAATACGAATTGTTACGCCGCCACATAAATTCAATGTTTTGCGATTATTAATTTTTTTTTTAAAGAAATTTTAGTAATGAGCTGTAATTAAATTTTAAAATATGAAGATCATCGACGTAATCAATTTATGATATGAGAGACAGATCAGAACAGATCACGTGGTAGACCGTATAATAAGTTAGTAGGTACCGGTATGGTATAGACAATAAAATCAGCTGTTTTTTTTCATCAAATAATATTTAAACTTTCATTGAGACTACAACAGAACAATTCGATTTTTTTTTGTTCCTTTCCCTGATAAGAGTATTTTTTAAGAGTACTGATTCCATGAAAATTATCATCTTACCAGTAGTTTAGTGTTAATAAAAATTAATTAATAAAATAAAAAATAAATAATAATTAATAAAAATTAATGAAACAAAATTAAAAGAAAAGAATAAGAAAATCAGGAAAGTAAGTGCAATTTAGTGCGAAATCCATAGTAACCAGTCTAGTATAAGGTTAAATTTCCTACAATATCCATTCAAAATATTTTTAATTACTTTCAACAGATGCCAAGTAATATCGAAATAATAAGTAATTTTAGAGAAAGGGAATTTGTTATTCCAATATTTCTTGGCGTACGCTGAGAGTAATTACAAATATTTTGTATGGATATCGTTGGAAATTTAATCATCAAGAAGATTGGTCATAATGCATTTTGGGCTTAATCGCACTAAAAAATAGTTATTAAGACGAAACCTCTGAATATTCAACTTTTTGCGTTTTCTTGATATCGCATTTAAAAAAAAATATATATATATATATATAACTTGCAGTAAATTTAACGATCTTTTTAATTCGTTTTTCAAACATTTACCTAAAATGCACTGGGAGCGAGGTACAGAGGAAAATCTGAAAAAAGTCCACTTTTTCTAAAATTGTTGTTTCAATATTTCTTGAGAGTAATCACAAATATTTTCTAAAAATCTTGTAGGAAATGTAATCCCCTACAAGATTTATTATAATGCATTTGGCACTCAAGTACACTGAAAAAATATCTATTATGCGAACCCACTGAATATCATACTTGTTTTGCGGTTTTTGACATATTTTGGCCTGGTATCTGAGAAGCTGTTCCGAATTTCTAACGATATAAATATTGAAACCTAGAGGAAATTTAAAATTCTTTAAAATTGGCTGTGTCAAAGATTTACCGGAGCGAGTTACTGAGGAAATTGTGAAAACAGAGACGTAAATGACGAATTTGAGGACCTATAAAATTTGATTCCAACCGATCTAGGGTGGCGGACCTTCATATTTCCAGTCTATTATGAGAGTACTTTCGGCCTACGCGATCAAAAATTTTCTAGAAATCACACACGATTTTTGGCCTCAGCTCCAAGACTTTTTAGTTATCCACAATTAATAGAGCATTAATACAAATATTTATACTCGTGTTAAAAAAACTCTGTAGTTATGCCAACAATTTTTTCCAAAATGTATTCATGCATTGCGTTGAGCAGCTTGTTCCTGAATTTGATATTTTGTTTTACGGATGTAGCTTGTGCTGATATTTTAAAATGGTGATGCGAAAAACATTAAAAACAAAAATCGCTATTTCAGATAAGAATGAGAGTATGCATTCCTTAATTATCATAAGATAAAATTGGTAATATAATTCTAGAACGCTGTGTTCAATTAAATAAAATATAGAACGCATTATATTAAAAACTAAAACAAAAAGTTAAAGTTAAAAATGCTTATATATATATATATATATATATATATATATATATATATATATATATATATATATATATATATATATATATACTTTATTATTATTAATTTTCATCAAGACACAGCGTTTTTAACTATGAAACCTTCATTTTCCCTCTTTTCCGAACCTACTTTTGTAATAGATTTTCTCCTTTGTACGAGGTTCTGGGAACACAGGAAGGGTTGGTAAGCCTTCAAATAAAGCTCAGGTGGAAAATAAGATTGGCTTTTCGAGAGAGGGTGGAATCGGAGAAAAATTACTCTTAACTTGTAAAAGGAACCCTCATCTGAATTCTGTAAATATAATTCTTATTACGTTTCGATTTTCTTAAGTTACAGTTAAAAGTCCTGATTCATTGAAGTTCCATTCGATTATTATCGAAAAATACTAAAGGATTTGGGAATTTTATATTTTAATAAAGAGGATTCGTAGAAAACTTTTGATGACGCCTATTATAATTTTTTTTTTTTTAACATGAAAAATGTATCATTCATATATTTAATTAATGCATTAAACTTACAATTTATCATAAAAAATTCATATTCATTGCAATTATCAGGCCTATTTGGGCATACGGAATTGAGCTTCGGGGCTCCAAGAAACCATTCCATTCCTCTCCTTTCCAATACTGTATCCTTCATGTCCCTTACCAGTTCATAAATACGATTATCCCCAAAGACCTTTATATTCCATATGTCCAATATACAGCCAGAAACGCACTAGGTAGTTCGAAACCTTTTATCCCAACATATCCTACTATTCCCTCCGAAGCGTCTTAAAATAAGATGGACACGTGAACACCTAACGCAAAATAATCGAATATAATGCAAATTTTGGAGTCAGTACTGATATTTACCATTCATTGAAGCAAAACTATTTATAAGCACTGATAATAATCGTAATTAGGGATTGATAAATTATTTGCCACTTCTATAAATTTGTTTTATTGAAAACTAGTTTCGAATGCTATACATTCATCCTCAGTTCGAAAAACACAAACAAAATCAAAAATAAGCAATTCAAAATATAGTTTGGTATTATTATACATATTAAATTAGATTAATATAAATCAGTATTATAAAACTTTTATGGATTATGAACTTAATTAAGACAAGAAATCAAATACATGTTGGACAAAATAGACCCTTTCCAAAAAAGCGGAGTATACAAACTAAATTGTAATGATTGTGCAGCCAAATACGTGGGAAAAACTGGAAGATCGCTAAATCAGAGATTAAAGGAACATATACGTGCATATAATAATAAGACAGATAATTCCAACTTTGCAATTCATTTAAATGAAAATAATCATAAATTCATCAAAGACTCAGGAGTTAAATTAATACATCACGTTGGAAACAGCCTCAAATTAAATATATATGAAGCACTTGAAATAATAAAATCCTTCAAATCAAATCAAGATTTTTGCTTAAATGACCAAATAAATATCAATAGTCCAATCTTAAATTTAATAATTGTCTTAAAAACCCCGACCCTTAAACCGTTTACCTAAAAACATCCTACCTACCGTTCGTTCATTGTTAGTTCAATGCGAGAAGAAACCAGTACAAACTTTTCTGTTTGATATAATCCATTTAAACTTTGGTGAGTACCAACGTGTATTTGATTTCTTGTCTTAGTTAAATTCATAATCCATAAATGTTTTATAATACTGATTTATATTAATCTAATTTAATATTGGTACGTATAATAATGCCAAACTATATTTTGAATTGCTTATTTTTGAATTTTTTTTGTGGGTTTTTAGATCTGAGGATGAATGTATAACATTCGAAACTAGTTTTCAATAAAACAAATTTATAGAAGTGGCAAATAATTTATCAATCCCTAATTAGATTGATCTTCCTATACCATCATGCGGATGTCAACTGATAATGATTGTGATGTAATACTCGAAATTTATGCATTACTCGGGAATAAAGGAAATAAACTGAAGTTATAACAATGATTATTCATTCAATTTAGCATCATCATTAACAGTCAGAATATCGCATTCAAAATAATTAAACATTAAATTATGATATATACTATACTATGTAGTGTCGTCGATTTTCTCAAAGCACTTTCCTGCACAAATAAAATTAAAGTTATAATCTTTAAATATAATTCCATATAAATAAACGTATCTTTGAAAAGCAAATTTAATACTTCAATCCGGCACTGAGTGAATAGTTTATTCACAAGGCATTATCATGTAGCAATAGGCATTTAAACATATTTACTTGTTATAGCTTTATTACAGATATAAATTTCAATAATAAAAAAAAAAAGAAAAATGATTTATCACAATTTTACAAAATACATCTAAAATTATTTTATAACTTTTACAGAATATTTTAAATAGATTTGGTTGATCAAAATAACGAATTTTAAATGTAACAAGTATTTCAAGTAATATTGCTCGATGAAATTTAACTTCGATAAGTTTTGAAATTTGAAAATGAAAAATGGAAAAACATAAACTACGAAAGGATTCGAAAATTAACTAAAGGAAAAATATTTTCTCAGGTTGGTAAGAAATTTGCGGGGGAAACAGTAGGGAATACAGATGTTTAATATAACGTTGGAAAGCATACGATTTTATAAAAGTGAATGTCTAGCATATACAGCCGTAGAAGGTAATGAATGATGACGAAAAACGCATAAATTTAACTGAAAGTAATGATAACAAAAAAAAATCTTTTGTGTTTCTGAATAATTTATAGACACGTTTACAATCCTATTTAAATTCCGATTCTATTGATTATTATTCTCATTTTAGTATTATTATCTCCAAAAATGTTTTACAATCGTAAAGAATAATTCATTCACATACTCAATAAATATTCAACAAAGTGTTCATACAAGGTCAAATGCTCTCAGAGCATGGGAATGTATGTAAATTTAATAAACGGCTCTCTTACAGCTTTGCGGGAAAAAAAAAAAAAAATTAAACACAAAAAACCTTGATGTGACCTGTGAATAAAAAATAAAAAATTCTTCGCAGGCCTACAGCTGCCGTATAGTGTCCTATCGAGTCATGTGATTGAGTTTACAATACCGTTAGATCCGAATGCAGCCAAAAAAAGATTTTTTGACAAAATAAATTTCACATATAAAAACTATTAATTTTTTTTTTCAAATATTTAATTTTCCCTTGTCAAATGGTTATCAGGAGTCAGAATTTGCTTTATCACCATGAGATGCGCCATTATAGTTCTTTTTTTTTTTTTTTTTTAATTTTTTTAATTTTTTCCAAAAGTGGATATATTGACTTTTGATTGAATACTCCTATTCAATATATCCACTTTTGGAAAAGAACTAAAAAAATTAAAAAAAAAAAAAAAAAAAAAAAAAAGAACTATAATGGCGCATCTCATGGTGATAAAGCAAATTCTGACTCCTGATAACCATTTGACAAGGGAAAATTAAATATTTGAAAAAAAAATTAATAGTTTTTATATGTGAAATTTATTTTGTCCAAAAATCTTTTTTTATGAGAAATAGATATATTAACTTATGATATAATGCTCCTCAAATTTACTTTGGTTATCCAATCACTTTATTTTCTTACTTTAATCGCCTGTTATATTTATCCCAATCTAATTTAATATTTTAGCCGTTCATACTAATTTCATTTCGTTTAGTATTTTGATTCTTATGTACAAGATAAAATATTCAAAAACACATCCGATATAGAGAGCAGTATAAACAACTCTTATTTCCGACCAATTCCCAAATGTAGCTGACTGGAAACATGGCCGCCCTACTCTAATTTGTAATGCTTTGGGAAACTCTTCTATTATTCAAAAAATAATTCATGAAAATAGATCCTAATTTGTACTCTGAAGAGGAAAGCACGGTAGGTTGAACCAAGTGCCCATTCCCTGTGTCACAGGTTGCGAGTTTTGTTTGAGTTTTCTAAATTACAAATCCACTCAGGAATCTTGTCCGCTTTTAGTCCCAGACCCCTACGAGCGAATTGATTGCAAAGTTAATGAGCAATGTCGTTCTATAAATGACACTGAAAAAAAAAAAAAAAAAACGCTCTTTCTAAATCACACGCGTGCAAGGGAATGAATCATAATGAGATTCCAGTAAATTTTAGCGTAGTTGAAATGAGCAATAATAATTTGAACTGCTAATTGAAATTAATAATTTTATCTATTTCTAATCTTATGTCAATAACACAGGCAACGATGAAAACACTTTTGTACTGAAAATACCTTATTCCTATTGTTTTTAGGGTGCTGAATCCAAATATGATATTAAAAAAGCTGTATCACCCACAATTTCTTCACATTTTTATAGTTAAATTTATTAAATTAAGCGATTTTTAAAGAATTGGACAGCTTTCAGTCTTCCTGAAAAAGGATAACAAACATATAAAGTTAGGCCTAATGAAACAATTTGTAAAGGCTTTGCCTAAAGATGGGCCATGTTTCAAGTATCTCTGCCAAAAGTTTCCACGCCTTTCAGAAGCTAAACTAAAAGAAGGCGTCTTTGTCGGACCTGACATTAGAAAAATGATGTTTGATGTTAACTTTGAATCCACAATGACCTTAAATGAGAAAGAAGCATGGGCTTCATTCAAGCAAGTCGTTACAAAGTTCTTGGGAAATGAAAAAGACCCAGAGCATGTTTCTATTGTAGCTAACGTGTTACAGAAGTTTAAAAAGTTAGGATGTTTGATGAGCCTGAAACCTACGGAAAACTATGGGTGATTTAGATTCAGCACATAAAAATCTATAAAGATCAACTATTAAAGTTTGTTGGTTTGTGTAGTAAAAAAAAAAATAAATAAATAAAAACTCTGCTAGAACGATAATGTATTTAGATACATCTTGCCTGAACCTAAATATTCATTGCTAGATATATTCTCATTGGATTCTACAAATACTGCCAATAACCGATCAGTTGCAGTGAGCCATCAACTTAGAGCTACGAAGACACTGAATTACGAAGTACTATTGTCCGAGTTATTGAGAACTTGAAGTTGCTAAAAGATTGGGCGGGAAAAGATCGGGCGGGAAAAGATCGGGCTGTTTTAAAGCCTTATTGTTGGCAGCCGCTGGAAGCCTTCCAAATGCGAAATTTACTTTTTTGGCACTAATTTGAAAAAGTTAGTGGCCTCCCTGCCAGGAACCACTTGCCTTTAGTAGTGCTCAATATCTCTTGACCATATATTGATTTCCGCTCTAGCCTCTACATCGAACTTCCATACAAGCTATCTCATGATCCTGGTCATTGTACCACGCCAAAATACGAATTATATAACCGTTCGAAAATGGAAAAGTCAATCTTTATTCATAAAAATATCAATGAAAAAATTGGAATTAATAAAAAAATCAAGCCGTATTATTTACAATAAAAAATCTCAAACTAAGGCGAGGAGGGGTAAGTGCATACATCAACTTTGAACGGTATAACATTGGCCCAATACTTTCAAAATAAAATTATAACCTTAATATTCAATAAACAACATTTACTGAGCTTTTAACACAATTGGACTGATATGCCGTCTGAGTAAACGCACTTTTCCCTAAAGCGCACTTTATCCCACCTTACCTCTTATTGTTTTGGTTCAGGGGCCAATATTATTTGATTATATATAAACTCGAATTATATGATTTCATCGTAAAAAAACATTTGTTATTTTAAAGAATATCGAAGAAATATAATGAAGATTTTTTTTTTTTAATTATTATATATTTTCAAGAAATACACCCTCACAATTCCTACTCTCTTCTTTTATCGGAAACGTTTCCTTAAAAAAAAAAAAACCTTGAAATTAATGAAAACTTATTAAAGATGATAACGACTCAATTTCGACTAACCATTTTCAAGGGGTTTTCAATTAAATAATTATATTATATTTTTTAAAAAAATTGTTGACTAACCTGAGTAAATTGACAATGAAGTCCCTTTTGTATCTGAAAAAAATGAAAACGTTGATTTTAAAAATATGAAAATATCAGTATTCTATTTTATTTTGTATCATAAGCTATTAACATTTTCATTAGTATCATTAAGAAAATATGCACTTAATTAACTAGCACCAATGTATCTCGTTCGAACCAGATTAATTAAGGCTCTGGTTCACTTCACAAATATTTAAATAGACTCTCCTAACAGTATTGCTTTATAACATTATCATATTAAAGAGACGAAATAGTTATTATGGGTGTATGTTTTGACCAATTAGCCGTAGATATGGACAACTATAAAGTTTCATTAGGTTAATGGATCAGCGTGTAACAAAAAGCGTAATCCTGAAGATTGGGTAAAACCTTGAAACGTCGGTTCTATGACGTGTTTTAAATAAAATTAGGAAGAATCGAAATTTGCACATCATACTATTGACACATCAGAAACTCTTCCAAATTTTAAAATATACTATTCAAACGAACGGGATTAAATATTTGGTATGCAAAAGTTAACAACTAACTACCGTTAATAAGAAAGCAAGCAAAGGTGCGTTTATGTTAGAGCTGTGATAAAGGATAAGAGCAATAAATACTAGCGTATCAGAAGAGTTCAAAGAAAAAAATTGAATTTTTAAAATTAAAACATCATTCTAAGCTAAGAATTGAAACCTATCAACAATTTAACAAGGCGGTAAAGTGGTCATTCACGTTCAACCGCCAGGTTTTCCTCATCCCATTCTAGCAAGTGGATCAGTTACCCACTGTAGTGGTTATGTATGACATAGCGTAATGCCGACCAGGAAAAACAAAATATGCAAGGATCCATGTTAAAACATTTCTTTACTCTTCTTAATTTAGGAGTTTCTCCAAATGTATCTTCCAGATTCTGAAAGTGTTTTCTCTGGATGCAGTTAATACACAACTTTTCCCTCCGGACTCCTTTTTCCACGTTTGTTATCGGTTTGCCAGTTGACTTCTTTAATTTGAAGTATCTCTTTGAGAAACTCCCTTTTCACTTTTTCTAATTGTTTCTAGTGAATTTCCCCATAGATATGCTTTTGTCAATGTCTTGTACGGAAAAAAAAAGAAAGAAGGTTTATATGCATTTGTTTTATTTTAAGAGTCTTTTCGTCTTTGGGACGTAAAACCATAATTTTTCCCGAGATTAGGTTTGGAACAGGATTTAACGGCCGGAGTGACATTGTAGCCACAAAAAAAGGTAGCGGTACGGTATAGAAAACGTTTGTTTGAATTTCTTGTAATGCTAAACCACGGGTTTTCGCATAAATAATCATTTATTTCAGCAGGATATTTAATACTGCACAATTTTCAAAAACCTAATTTATTAGAAAATTCACAAAACCATATAATGTGAAGGGTTTCGAGTAGGTTGATTAGTCAATCGTTTGGGGATTTAGTACTTCAGGGCTAAAAAGAATTTAGGTGATTGTCGGCAAAATACAACTTTTCCGCCATTTTCCGTTCTTGCGTTCACAGATGATAACTTTATGGTTAAGTCTGATGCAAATTCAATATTTGTTATCACCGTACTATTAATATTTCGAATTTCATTTGAAGAAATAGAAGCATGTGTTCGGCCATCGATATTTTCTTCTCATAAAGTAAGATAAATATTTCTTTTATTGACCATGTGAGTTGAACTGCCGCTGTTAATTAATATAGTACTTTGAATAATACATTGAATTAATTGAATTCTTCAGATTTAGCTATTTTAGGTTAATTATTATCAAGGAAATAAGTTACTCCGAAAAAAACAAGAAAAAATAACTCATCCCACCTCTAAACATTAGAGGCTTTGCTTTTCAAAATACATAG
Source organism: Rhaphigaster nebulosa (assembly GCA_948150685.1). NCBI lineage: Eukaryota > Metazoa > Arthropoda > Insecta > Hemiptera > Pentatomidae > Rhaphigaster > Rhaphigaster nebulosa. Next base: position 66,322,699 of record OX411307.1, on the reverse strand, counting down.
AATTCAAGAATCGAATATAAAAAATCCAACCGTCCGCCTTCCGCGGCTTTCCTTAGAGACTGAAAGGGCCTCCTTTCCTATTCATATTAAGACAAATCGGACGAGTTATTTCTACAGGTTACTAACCTATCCTAAACAGAGTGGGAAGGTCGAGATTCATTTTATGGGTTCGCCACGAAATAAATTTCAACCCGCCCAGGCCGGATTCGAACCGGCATCGAAGCAAGCTCGAGGTTGCCATGGCGGCGCCTTAACATTCTCGGACACTATGGTCTCAATATGCATCAGAAACGTGAATGATTACAAAAAAAGGAGGAAAGAAAGTTATTATCAATGGAGATAGACCTCTTAAGGCGTCGCTGTGGCATTTCCAGGCTCAGGCATGTTCCAAACGATAAGATCAGGTATTACGTTACGAAAAAAACGATCCTCTATATATAGAATTGAAACAAAAAGGGTGAAATGGTATGGTCACTTACAAAGCATGTCTTAAGATCCGTGGCCAAAAATAAGCTTTCACTATCGCCAAACAGAGACGTAAAAGACGACGATCAAAGATTGCAGGATGCGGAGGAGGGTACGGCTGCAAGAGGGAATAGAGAAGGAGACTTAGACGACTAAATGTAAAAAATCATTGAATAAACAAAAGTATTTGTTCCCAACCGGAATAATATTAAGTTCCTAAGGAATTCGAGTTTTTAATATATCAAAATAATCCTGAGAATTTTCAGAATTTTGAGCGTGTCAGAAATTTTAAATCATAAAAACACTATGTCGGAGTTAATAAATCACAATTTTTTTTATATATTGTTGATCTCTTTGCATACGAAACCTACACGGATATTTAAAACCTTGATTGGCTTTATTTGTATATTTTTTAACATATGCTGCGGTAGCACCAGCGAATAGGAGACGCTATTGAGGCGAGCAGAAGGGAGGGATTCGCGGATTGTTCTCTACCCTTGATGAGCATTGCCAATAAAGCATTTAGCGATATAGATCGTTATTTGATCAAATAAAAATAATAAAAATTTGATAAAATAAATTCTCTCACCGTCGATATTATATACGTGAAGTAGAATTTTAATAAATTAGGACAGTATTTTAAACTACGTATTTGTTTTAACTATATATAAAAATACAAGTTAATATGGTGAGTGAGGTTAATATGACTTGATAGTGACTTGTAAAGGAACTACCCATTGCTAGCACTACAATGACAGTTCTATATTTAAAGGTCCCATCAATTTTAAACGCCTCAGAGGGTTTACAGGAATAGATTGGGTTGAGAGGCTACTACTGAACTAGTGGCTTTGTATAGGAATGGAATTGATACTGGGAAAAAGCGGTATCAACTCGAAAAATATGCAACATGTGGGATATTAAGATCTTGATGAATAATTTGATTCGTGGCATAATAAGGGAAAATGAGGACTGCATGACGGAATCCGGATTATAATCTCTGGACACTATGAAGACACAAATCACGATTTCGATGTCCAATTATCTATGTAAACGAGCTTTTTAATATGAGTTGGAACTTTATAAATATTTGAGGGCTCAGAGTTGAAGTCAGTAACGAAGATCAGTTTCTTGTCATTTCGTATAGTATGAGGGTTCCGTATTAGGGTGGGCTTAAGCTGAAGCTGTAATAAGCGATGAGAACAACGATATCAGCAATAGTGAAGCTTGGATCTCTGCTTTTATTTTAAAAGCTTCGAAAGCTGCGAGAAATTAAGAAGTTAAAACAGTAAATACTGGATTCCAAGAAAAAATTGTGACTTTGCAACGAGTGATTCCGAAGGAGAAGAAATTCTTTTAACATCAAGTTTATTAAATATTATTTCTTTGAAGGCAGGATCGCGATTTTGCAGCCCACTCATTACTGATACTGAAAGGTACAGGCTTGGGGAATTCCATCATCTATATAAAGATTAAAGGCAACATCCGATAAAATTTATAGAATATATGCGAATGAAAATGGAAACTTTTCACAGTATATTATCGACAATCTCGAATAAACTGAAGGGAAAAAATGGTCCGATGTTCATAGTTGACCCATTTTACATTTTTTTTTTTTTTTGTCCCATAATGGGGACCTGGCAAAAATTTTACTTATTAACAAGTCAACATCCACGCTCGATGAAAACAGAGAAAACGGATGTGGCTATTCTGTTATCGTTAATCGATCACTAGTCGTAGTTCAAGAGTTTCTTCAATATTAATACGACGACCGAAAACATTGGGTGGGTTTCTTCGCTTCGCTATTTTCGCTTGTCGCAGCTCCAGCATGAACCCACCCATAGTCACTGAATGACGTACCAAGTAGCTGATATATACTACAAAGGTGATCGGAAAATCAGTAGAAGGCACTATTAAAGATTTGAGAATAAATACTCTTAAATACTCTAGTTTTGATAAGTTCAAAACCTTCTACAAGTTTTGTGATATGAGACTAATGACTTTGGGAACACTATTTTTTTTCCTGATAATAAAATTGTTCCCTCAGCGTTAACTATAAATTTAAGATCTTAGGAATTAAAAAAAAAAAAAAAGAGAGAGACTAACTGCTACTAAACTTTTTTTTCAGTTTCAATGTCATTAAATAATATATTTTATAACTGTATTTTATTTCTGACTTCACCCCAACCATATCTCTATTATATTGAAAATAGATAAGTGGCTTATTATTCAACTCGACATATTTTTTTTTTTAATATCCACTACATTGAATAAAATAACGAGCGACAAGATATTTGTGTAAAAATTTAAAAATGCCATAGAAGCGGACACAAACCAGAATACTTTTTAAAGTGAAGTTTAAAGGTATTGAGGTATCTTTCAATGTCAGCCTAAAACCAACATTTTTGATTCTTTGATTTTACACCTTTGTATACTTCAGTTTTCGGGGGATAATCAATTGGTTACCAAACTATTAAGGACTTAGCAGGAAAAATCGATATTTATTCCGTGTTTAAGATCTGTTAATATTAATTAATCATCGAAATAATTCAATAGAACCTAGGGCACATAATTAGATAATTAGTGAAATTCTGAATAATTGGAATTTAAAATTATATAAAAAGATGATATAGTAATAAGTATTTTGATCAAAAATTATTATCATCATGAATGACTGTCCCTTTTTTATCATATATTTTATTAAAATTTCCACTATACATTCTAATTTTTATGAAATAATACATTTTAATCTAAAAAATTAAAATAGGTTTCATCAAATTTATTAATATAGGATATGACCGTAATTTCCGAGACCGTATTTAATAAAATACTGTCTAATATCTTGTTATTTTTTTTTTTTATATTGGAATATAAATTGCTATTATATCTCTTGAAAAGAAAAAAAATAAATGTCCCCCTTATTTCCTCTTCAATGCCGCTCAGCCCATTCTGCAAAAAAAAAAAAAAAAAAAAATGCTATAGAAAGAACCAATCCGTTGTAGATAAGTATCGTACCGGAAAGTGGTCAGCATTGAATTTTTCTTTAGTAAAATACCTTTCGTTAATAGATAGATAAAACTTTAGATTGTATAACTGAATGAAGAATGAGAACGAATCCAAGCAACGTATATTATATAATATTGGCAAGAGGAAGATACGATTTTAAATTATAAGTTATGGTGAAAAATACATGAATTATGCTAATTAATTTTAGCTAAAGCACATGAACACGGTTATTATATTTTGAAAAAAAAAAAAAAAAAAATTCAATTATAGGTTTTTATCCGATAGAAGATTGTGTATAATATATATATTAGGTATATTGTGAATAATATTTCTTCCTTTAATTTCAATTATTTTATAATTTTAATCTTACTATTAATTTTTCTTTATTCATTTTCACATATTTTTTTCATCATATAAAAAAAAAAAATCATATAAGAATCTACGCCCAACAAACATGGAAATGTTAATGAAAGGTATATTGAATGATAGTTTATATTTACCAAATAAATCTCTATTCATCACTTTAAGTCACTTAAATCAAAGTATGTACATTTTAAAGACATTTGTGTATATCCAATTGAAAAAAATATCGTTTTTTTTTTTTTTTTTTTTTTTTAATTTTTAATTGGAAGTCAATTTAAATCAGTTTAAAAGCCGAAGGCAGTATTTCTAAACTTGCAATTAATTAGTACCGTGGAGATTGTGGTTCGCTAAAAAGTGTGAGTTGTAGCCTATCACTTCACTAATCATTCGCATCTTTGAATCGTTCTATTCGCAGGTCATCCATCTCTAGCCCAAATACTTAAACATTTTATGCGTAATGTTGATATGTTACGTAAAAAGTAGTAACAGTAAAAAAAAAAAAAAAAAAAAAAATTCTCCTCTATAATTATATACAAGAAATGATAATGTAAGTAATAAAAATTAGAAAAAACAATCTGGTGAGTATGATAGTGCAAAAATTATTGATTACTTAAAACAAAAGCAAAAAAATATTTCTATCACAGGCATTTTTACATTCCGAAAACATAAAGAATGAACGAAAAAAAATTACCAATACAAACTGAAGTATGTTAACAGGATAGAAAACAATAAAACATATTATTCAACTTTGTAAAAGTTTTTATAGTGTTTTGTGTGATTGAGCCTACTATTGCAACATGGCTACCGGTTCGGTTGTTCATTTTGTTTTGCTTTAATTAAAAAAGCTTTTAATGCTTGGCGTTACTAAAGGACCACTTCAAACTCGGAATGCGAGCATTTAGCGTTTCGATGTGTGACCACTGAATTTTAATTGTTCTCGTCCGTTGAGGTTTTGAATGAAACATTTCTTTTCCCACTGTTTTGTCATTAATATTCGGCCAACCTTTGATCTAACATGAATTTTTGAGTTGAATATGATAAATTAAGTAATGGCATAATTATGTGTGTGTATATATATATAAACATAAACATATATATATATATATATATATATATATATATATATATATATATATATATATATATATATATATAATTTGTATATATATTTATTTCCTGATCGGCTTTTTGGGCCTTGGGTTTTTTAACAATTCATTACAGTTGACAAAGTGGGCGTATGGTCTCATACAAAAGAAATCCCTAACGAATCATAATGTTCATAATTACTGAATAATTATATATTCTTAAAGTAAGTAAATAATAAAGATAAATTAAATAAAATAAACAATCAAAAAATAGTAATCAAATAATAAATAAATAAAATAAAAATGAAACAATAACAAGAAATGAAACAGGACGGAGAAAGCATTACGCATACACCTAGTAACCAAAAATTTAAAATAAAATAAAAAAAATGAAGAATAGGAAAAAATTTATTTTCTGCTAGAAAATAAAATTTATTTATTTTTGGATGAAAACAAAATTCATCCATTAAGCAAAAGCCTAGCTATAACCTTCTGTTATTTATATAATGCTTAAATAAATACATATAGTATAAAAAAAGAGTATAAAAAATATATGTAGAGAAAAGTGTCCTATTACAAGATACTTTTTGTAAAATTTCGCTGAGGTTTTCCCAATATAATTCCCCCAATTTTTTTAGCTCTATAACTAATATTCTTTTGAAACGTTACAATTTTTTTTTTAAAGAACGGTATCGCAAATGTGTTTAAAACATTATTTTCAAAAACTTTCAAAAAAAGTTGTTTTGGTTAAGGGTAGCCCAATATGAGATAGTGTCTATGCTTTATAAAAGAAAGTTTCTTATACGTTATTTGACAACAAAAATAATAAAAATGCTCCTTAATAGTGTTGCTTATCTATTTTTTATATTTCCCTAATAATTTTTTGATTAAAGATAAAGTTGATATCTGTATTTTCATTCTTATAAGAAAGCAGAAAATGAAAAATAAAAAGATGAGCTATTACGTAACAGTAAAATAGCTGCTAAATTTTTAAGCCTTAAAAAAAAGAAACTAAGGAAAAAAAATATTACCAAGAAATACATATATCGATAAAATAAAAATATTCTGTTGTGTCTCATATTAGCTGCGGCAATTTTTTTTTTTATATTACAAGATCAATTAATTCCGTACAATTTGGAAGTTTAGGACTATTGACTAGTGAAAAATAAATTATACGAAAAGCTAATTATAAACAGTATAAATCGTTTTTAAAAACAACTTACCTTGTGTGCCAAATTTGCCGTCAAACACAAGTCACAAAAATTATCTTTAAGCATTTCTTGAATAATTGGAATGGTCTGATTAGGGAAGGCTTAAATGATTGTGTATATACCTATAAATATAGAACATTATTGAAAAATACAAACTGAGTAATATTTTCAGGTATAGTTTTAGCAGCTTTGAAAAGTTTGAGCTTGATATAGCTACCTGCTATATTGTCTTTCCGCTTAAACACATATTTTTGCTCTAACAACATCTAACACATCTATTTGAAATACCATATTTATTTATAAACTTCCCTTATATAAATTATGCTTTTGTTTCATTTCCATCCCGAACGGATTGAAAAATATGATAACACATTTTATTTAAACCTCAATAAAGGAAAGTTACGAAATAATGGCCTCAATAACAAGGCTCTTAGTCCAAAGATATTTCTTGATATCTTGGTCATTATATCTAAGGGCTCTAGGAAAAATGGAAATATAAATGGTGGTTGTCTCAACCTATGACTTATACTTTCGACAAATTACTGATAAATCAACAGAACGACCTCATCAAATGAATAACCACAGCCGTCCATTTGTGTCAACCCGATTATTCCCTTTCAATTCCCACCTATAACGAGATTGTTACTATGTCGAGTGGTGAGATAAAAAAACAAAAAACAAAATAATACTAAAAAAAAAATCAGGATATGAGAGCATAATGACGTACTTCCAATGATCAATATTATTAGTATTATTGGTCCGGCAGACATTAATATACACACATAAGTATGTGTGTGTGTGTGTGTGTGTGTGTGTGTGTGTGTGTGTATATATACGTCGACACATAGTGTATTGTCATACATACAGTAACCAATTATATTTACAACCAATTGGGTAGGTAGGGGTAAAAGTACGCAATTTTTTTATTTTTTAAAATGTAGAATAATTGGCCATCAATTTCCCTAATATTCAGCATGGAGTATATATAATTAAAGATTGATAAATTATTTGCCATTTCTATAATTAAATCACAGATTAGAGGAACATATACGTGCAAATAAAAATAAGACAGAGAATTCCAACTTTGCAATTCATTTAAATGAAAAAAAAAACAACATAAATTCATCAAAAACTCAGGAGTTACATTAATACACCACGTTGAAAACAGTCTCGAATTACATATATATATATATATATATATATATATATATATATATATATATATATATATATATATATATATATATATATATATATATATATATATAATTAATTTTGAAAAGACAAAATCGAACATAAAAAAATCCTTGGCTCTCTCTTATATCTTCAAGGCAACGAAGTTACCTCTCTATAGCAAGAGAGAGCCAGAGATGCAGTTGCGCGGCGTCATATTGGTGTTTCACTCAGAGCTTGAACTTGCAAGTTTGGAATAAACCAATTTCCTCAGGGTTTTTCAAACATATTCCTTCTTATTTCTCAGCTATTGCTGCTTCTAGCCGTTCTTTATTTGGTGTTCATCAACACCATTGATGTTGACATCCAACAACACAAATTTTAAGCCCTTGCTTTTCCTCTTTCTTCTTATTTTAATTTTCGGTAGAGATGCAAATACTGTAGGTAATAAAACGTAGAATATAATAGCAGCTATTTATTTGGAATTACCAATAAACCACTGTATAGTGGTGTAAAAGCAAGCTCATTCATGGGGTGCGTACTTTTTCCCCACAGGCCTTGCGAACTTTTATTTACCCTCTTCTGCCCATTTATTTTTTCATGGCTCAACAGGTTAATTATGAACTACGTGAACATTCGAATTTGTTTGATGAATTAAAAGATGAAATGTATCACCATCGAAAGCTACAGTCTGCTTGACAAAATATTTAGATGAATTATTGATTATATTACACCAAAACTGTTAAATAGTGATTCACCGCATTTTTGTGGCTCACAATTACAGTAACACCATGTAATTCCGTTTCATGACTGGCACTGGTTCAACAAACACGCAGACTGGTTGCGGGATCATAAAACTATTTTTATATTTTTAAAACACCACTGCGTACTTTTACGCTATTTTCCAAATAACAATATATATTTTTTAAATTTTATTCTCTATTTTGTAGAGTAGGAGTTCATTCAGGCAAAACTTTTATAGTTAAAATATATTTTTAAGGCTTCTAGCACTGATCGAGGGCCGAGTGACGACTGAGAATCGTCAGTATTTGGTGCTTACGTCATCAATTGACGGTTTTTAGATCATTAGCATTTTTTTTTCTCGGTATATTGTGAGCGGGAATCGATAGAGGTGGTGTTTACTTCCAATAATAATTCGAAAGCTATATTTCACATAAACCCTTTTAAAATAACGACGTCGATATACACATATTTATACAAAAACAGCTGATGGACAACATTAGGAACTTGGGAATATAAAAGCATAAGACTTTTAATTTGTATTTTTCAATAATTAAAAACTGTACAAAACAATTACTGTTATTTGATAAGTAAATTTTCCGTTTATCTGTTATGGATTGATGTTTTAAGAGTGTTGATATTTTTATGTTGTTAGAAGTGCTTACTTACAGAAAAAAATGTTTGATAACTAAATTAAAAACTGGGTATGGTTCCAGTTAATACGCTTCCAATCTTCATTCCTTTACGATTTTAATTATATTCATCGGTTCATGTAAACTAGGGAATTTAATTTAATTTTTAAATGTTTCAATTTAAGATTAAATTTTAATTTTTCAATTCAATAATATTTTAATTGACTCTACCGCTTTTGCCATGTTAAATATGTTTTTATTGATTATTATATCTAATATTTAAATTGCATTTTATCAGAATATTGGACCAAATAATGATAATGGTTATTGGCATTGGTACTTGCACTGATGGGAAATGAGGGGGACTAGTCAGTCAAATGGGATTTTTGCTTATTTTTGACAATCCCTGATAGATGCCTTGTGGTTGGCGCAGTAGGAGTGTGCAAGAAGCCTTATTGGGACCGCCACGAAATAATAATAATTGACCCAGGTGGAAATTGAACCCACACCGTTCCGAGCCAGGCTCTCTGTGACCCTCGCCCCCAGCGTGCTCGGCGATCAGGGCCTCAACATGATAAAGTTACTCAATATATCTTTAAATACTTTTCAGGTCAAAATACAACGGAAGTAAATAATACTGTAAAATTAATGTTAAAAAAACAAAAAAAAAACAGTCGATCTTTAGCATTACCATGATAGAAAACAGGGTTAGTAGCGAAACGAATAAACAGTACAAAATTAACTGGCAACTATTCAGTACATCTACCAACCCTTTTAAATATAAAATAATTACATTACATACAAAGGCGTAAGGTTGATTTTAAGAATCTTTTTAAGGAACTCCGCTTCATTGGAACCTCTGCTTTATAAGAACAAAATGAGCTTTCATTTAACAGAGTCTGCTGTATTGATTGCTTGAAGGATACGATGTTGACGCCTAGGGCACTTTAAAAGACTACCAGGTCCATTTATTAAGTGGAATGAGACTTTCCTTGCTGTCCTTTGTTATTCTCAGAGAGCTATGGTAACTCTGCAAACTTTACGATAGGATTTCATTTTCCGCCTGGAAGTAGAGACTCAGTCATAGGATCATTGGGTGTGGCGGTATAATTGATGTTGACGGGTTTAGCACGGAACATTATAACCTAGAAAACTGTTCCATTTCCCCTCGTTTACTGTAAACTTCGAAGTGAGAAGTCCTTAATGATTCTAGAGATCGCCCGCATATGGTACAGCCGGGTATGGCGTTAAAATTTTATTGGATGTGATTTTTACTCAAGTACACAGGAACTAATAACCAATGCAAATCTTAGCGATATTTGACATAGGTATTTTAAACATTGCTAAATAAAGGTATACCTAATAAATTTTAAACAAAAGATAAAAGTAAAGCAAAATTCAGCGTAACTTTCCAATAATTTTCCAAAACTATAAGTTTCTCTCCCAGACTTAGCAGGTAACCACAATGAGAAACTATTCGAAACTAAGGTTTTACAAGATTATATGCACACCACTAAAAATTCATTTATCACTGCTCTCATGTTTCTGAATTCATGAGTTTTGTCATCTGAATGTTTTAATAGAATCTTCGTACAGCTGGCGAAATCTATACTGTATAATACAGAAAATATGCATGTACAGGACAGAAAACAAATCAAAAGCAGATGAATAGGACTTTTTTTTTTAATCAGAGATGATGATAAGAAACTTCGTCCCAGACAGAAAAGACCCTATAATTGGAGAAAGAATGGTAATTTTCAAATCTGTTTGGAATCACGGCGTTGAACTATGGGGTTTAACGAAACAACCTCATTCTTCCCGCATAAAATTCCTCCAATCTAAAGCCCTTCGTAATATTCCTAACAATCTTAATTATGTCATTAATTAAATAATATAAAATAACTTTCATATCCCATTTGCAAATGATCTAGATAAAAAAAAATAGGCAAGATATATATACCGGAAGTGGACACAGTTTTCTCCAAGTACTTCAAAGATAAAATACGTATCCGGTGATTTGCACCTACAATCCCTCTTTGAATTCATGACTAATGCAATTTTAATTTATGGTAGTTAGTATATTTTTTTTTCTTACTTTTCCTAATCATCAAATTTTCCACAAATAGTGGAAACAGCTTTGGAGTCACCTCATTTGTGGTGGACAAGCGTTTACCCTAATCTGTATTTTCACAATAAACTGCATTTCACTAAAATCCTTTCGATTCCAAATCCATATGAAAAGGAAACGACATAATAAATCTCTCATTCGGATGGTACCAATTGATAGCTTCTTCGAGGGCCATTTTCATATCATTAATGTGATGTATATTGTCGGTCACATTGTGAAACCGCTCGACTGTCAAATCCCAACTTTTCAACGAGGACAAAAAAAGTTTAAAAAAAAAAAAAAAAATCAAATCGAGTAAAAAAAATTAACAATTAAGTATTGTGAGTAAAATTTAGGCAAAAATAAAATAAACCTTAATAAGAACATATTGTACTTACGTGTTTTCACATTGTGACGTTTCAAAGCTTATTTACTTGATGGATCTTTTAAACAGTTGTAAATTTCAATAAATAAATTTAAAAAAAAAAAAATAGTAAGAGAGACATTATACGGAGAATTGGACTATGGCTTCCTTGCGAAGGTTTTCCTGCAAAGATGGCGAAAAAATTAATTCCTAGAAAAGTGCTAGATCTGTTTTTATATAGGCTTAAGACGTGTTCACAGGAACAGACCCAGGTGGAAGCCCGTTGATGTCATGGTCATTGATGCCAGTTCTTAGCGTCAATAAGTTGAGAGCAGCTGGGAAGGACCGTTCTTAATGGAATGAGACTCAATGAGGAGAGCAAGGACCATGAAGCAGCGCCAAAGAGTCTCGGATTAAGTAATTTGCACTTAAAATAAAATTAAACCTCTCGAAAATAAAACGAAAAAGGAGAATGACTGGAAAGCATAGGCAAACCGGTTGGTGAGTTCTATATGCATATCAGGGGACCCTGGGCTCAGAAATGAAAAAAAAAATTATTTTTACAAATTTCATGCTGATCTTGAGTCTTTTCTGAAAATATTGATATATACACACACACACACACACTCTCTCTGTCACTCTCTCTCTCTCTCTCTCTCTCTCTCTATATATATATATATATATATATATATATATATATATATATATATATATATATATAAATAATTTTTTTTTTTTATATTTTTTTTTTTATGAGGGTACGGAAATGGAAAGAGTCCAAAAAAATATCGAGCTTGTGAGATGTGTTCATGCGAAATTTATTTTTAGGGAGAAAAAAAAATAAACTCATATTTATTTTGTATTTTATTTAGTTTATTAACTTCAGATTTAATTAAAATGCCTTTATTTCAGTACCCTCCTTCTTCGTTATTAAAATGTTTAAAAATTAGAAAATAATAATTACTTTTAAACTATTTTTTAGTCTCATTCCAAATTAATAACTTATTTAAATTAAATGAAAACCGATAGAATTTCATCAGAAACTCAATATTCCAACACTTCAAAAGAAAAACGCCAAATTTCCAAAAGACGTGTTTTATATTACTCACGCAACATTTTTTTTTTTTTTCAAAAACTAGAAAGCCGAATTAATACATTTTTTTTTCTTTCTGTTTGTAAAATCCATCACATTATTCAAAGCCTTTCGTGAAACCTGAGGACCATTAGGACCGAAGAAAAAAAATCTAAAGTTGAAAAAAAATTTATTGTCGAAGTAAAAAATTTCCTTGACTATTTTGGTTTGGAAAACTTCTAAATTCCTCCTCAATAGATGAGGAGTGAGACGGAACCAACAGTATGTCGTTATATCTTACAATTCTTGAGAAAAAAGTACATAAAAAAATGCATTTCCACCAACACCCCGCCACGCAGTACGGAATATGACCGATTTTACTGTACAAAATTCGGAAACCGTCCTATCTTACAGAAAATTTCATGCTGATCACGAATATATCCAACATTAGGAGAAGGAATGATGTTTTAGGGAATGAAGGATTTAGGATTAGTAATAAACTTTAATAATTTATTAAAATGGATAAAGGCCCTGAAATTATACAAGAACGAAGAATTTTTTCGTATTGTGGCCTATTCTTCCAAATATACGATATGCAAAATTGAATAGAATAGAAAAAAAAATATATATTATATATAATAATAATAATAGTAATAATAATATATATTATTATATGTATATATACTATATTATATACTACTATGTATATTATATACTATTATATATATTATATACTACATATTAGACATATATACTATATATTATACATAAATATTATATATTATTCATATGTTTACAAATATACAAATATATACATATTATGTAGTATACATATATATGTACAAATATACATATACATATATGTATATGTATGAACTTGATAATGCTCACATCGATGAGGCAGAAATACATTCTTAAGAAAAGTTAAGATGCGAATATTCGTACCTGTTTAACGGAAACGCACAATAGTATCTATCTTTAAAAACTTTCTCTTACGTATTTTGCTCATTGAATAACGTAACTTTATAAACAATCACTACAAAAAAATAATCCGAAAGTTAACGACACTACCGAAACGGCGCACCTGTGTTGAAATCTAAATGAGGACTGAATATAGAAAAACGTAGGCCTTACTGCGGGTGAGTGGTGGGGGTAATTTGATTTGAGGAAATACTGAAGTTTAATAAGTCGAATGGTATCACTTCTTAACATTGTAATTGAGATTGTACAGCCAAAACAAAAACAAACAGACATTTCCCTTCTATCCTAACATTTTTCTTCATTTAAAACTTTGCACTTATTTTTTTGAAAATATTTTTTGAAATATTTGGTTCACAGATATTGGATTTATTTTATACTATCATTAATTTGTTAATATTTTGATGGGTATGGTTTATATATGATAATAAAATAAAATGGGTCCATAACAGTCCATTTATTTAATGAATAAAAGCTATCAGCCCCATGAGGAGGTCATTAAGTGCCAACAATAAATGTTTTATAATATATTAATAAATTATAATTAAAGTTAAGTTTCTAGATTCATTATTTTTGTTGAGTTGCTTTTGCTACTATAATACAAAAATAAGCTGTTCTAATTAGAGTCTAATAAAAGTAGTACCGCCGACGTTGGCTCACCCTCCGCCCATCTTCAGTTTTATAATTATGAGGAGCATTTTTGAAAATTCAATTGTATATGATAATCTATAATAGTAGAAGTTGTGAGCACAGTTACCCAAATTAAACAATTTTTGAACTATTAACCACGGGGGAGAACTGCTTATTTGCCTAAATAAGTCAATATCGGTCATGGCCATGGGTCAGTAACATGATATATTTGTATCATTGGAATCAGTGGGAATGATCTTGCGAACTTGGTTTTGGAAATTGGTGAAGGGTCGGAGGTTTGTTAGTGGTATCGGCATCAAATCTTCGGGTTCATTAAGCCTTGATCAATTATTATTATTATTATTATTAGAGAGGGTGACTCTCAAACTGGCCCGTAGTTTGAGAGTCCCAAGGAGATTACTGGTCAATCAGTTATCATATCCTTCAAATTTTTAGCCTAATGGTTGAAGCGAAGTCACATCTACAAGAGACTAATGTTGAATCGGGTATAAATTTTGCCATACTCATTCCCCCTAAGTTGCAAAATGTAATTACCGTAGCTATCCCAAAACACGGTTTTACATTTCAAGTGTGTCCATTGATATTCTTACCCCAGTCTTTCAGTTTATGTATTATGGAATTCTCATGCGAAGAAGTGAAATAGCTCGAAATTAAAAGAAAGCCTGAAATTCGGGCGAGCAGTGAATGCAGGAGGGAGAGGGGGTGGTGGGTAAGCATGGTCATAAAAAAAAAAAAATTTATGAACATCACTGTGCCAAAAAATAAAAACGGAAATTTGTGTGAGAATGCCAGGAGATTAAAATGAGTACAAAATTGCCTTTGAATTGGTGATATTACGCAATTTGTGCGTGATATTAGAAAATCCTATTTGTTTTTCAATTTATAATTATTTGAATTGTGAAGTTCAAAAAGGACTCATCACCGAAAATTATAATTTAACAATCGGATATCAGCCGCATTCGCTTGTAAAATATCTGTATGTATGAGTAAAAAAAAAAAAAAAAAAAAAAAAAAAGATGCGTTTTGAATTAACTCCCATTTCTCAATTCATTTATATTTCAATGTTTTTTGAAATTTTATACTCGCCCTTCTAGTTCATAATTAATGACAAATATTATGCATTATTCAGTATAGAAAGACTTATGCCTGTAAATATAATTACAATGGCAAGATATGCGATTAAAATAGGTCTAATATTTAAAATTTTAATTTTCATGGCTAAAAATTACTATTGATCTTTGCATGGAATATTTTAAAATGCCAATAGTTCCCAAAGATCACCATTTCTTTGTTTTAGGAATTTTCGCACCACTGTTAGAAGCTTTATATTTATAGAAAGATGTAGGAAAGTAGTTGGTTCATTAATCAAATCCTTTTTCAAGTCCATTATAAATTGATAATCGTGGCAGCAAGTTCCTAATCAACCTTTTTTCTACAATAAATGCTGTAAAGCAGTCGAAAAATAAAATTCAATTAAATAGTTTCAACCGAAATTATGGCTTTCTAATTATAATTTTGAGCGAGGAAAACAAATCGTCCCGCCATATAATGAGGCGGTTATTATGTTTTAGGGGTGCTAAAGAAAGATAATGCACAGCCTATTGGGGGAGGATTTAGTGCTGTAAAATAGCAGTTATTATAAAAGGGTTGGTGTATCGGCGGGCGGAAACGTGTTCGGGTCGATATGAACCCATTAGAACACACGCGAATGATTACCAGTAATGAGGATATATGGGTTATACTAATTTTGCAGCCTTGTGAAACTGTTGTGTAGGTTGGATACTCTGTACGGGCTAACAGCAGATCTGTTAACAAGGGAGCCAGCAGGAACACCATGCGTTCCTGTGCCTAGCCTCCATCCCCGAAACCCTTAACTCTATCCTATCATTAATGAAAAACTTGGTTAATTTGTTGTTGTTTGAGTCGGGTTCGGATACATGATACCGCTTAATGAACATAGTATTTCTTTTTAATCCTTAATTTGGCAAGGATATATTTAATAGACTAAAAAATTTATTTTTGTTTATGCTGTTAAGGTATAAATAAGCTGATTTTAGAGTTTTAAAAATTTTGGTGCATTTTTCGCTATGATATGAAACATATATCTATGTAACGTAATGTAGGATACATTGCCAATTAAGCTGATTTAGGATAAGCGGTGGGTATAATGAAACACACATAAATTAAAGGAATACAATTTTTTTTTATAAACAATATTGATATTAAACTTATTGAATATTGATACTAGCTAAAATATTTAACAGATATACCACCAAAAATATTAAATCAGGAATTAAAGAGAGAATATACCCGGCTCTCCAAATAAATTTTTATCTTCTTTTTTTTCTCCCTTTTAAAAGAAAAAAAATATTAAATAATGTTAAATAATAAAAGTGCTAAAAATAAATAAATAAAACAAACAATAAGAAACTGAATACATTTTGATTTGAAGTAAAATAAATTTGGATTATACTGAATTTTTTTAAATTAATAATTAAATTTGTGTAAGTTTTCAATTTTAATAATATTTATTGAAGTAATGATTTTTTTAAAATCAATAATACGAATCTATCAACTTATTTAAATTGATCCGAACAAAAATCCTTATACCATCAGCCGATTTAGCAGTGTATCCTATAGGATACAAACGGTAAAATGTAATTTTCTAGGCAAACATCAAGTTAATGAATTTGTTTTTTTTTTTAAAAACCAATATATACATAACAATAATAATAATAATAATAATAATAATAAAAGGCTTAGCGAACCCGGAGGTTCGATGCCGATACCACTAATCGCTGTCTACAAATCTCGGTCCACCGACTACCTTCCAAACCCAAATTCATTAGATCACTCTTAATACTATCCTCCCACCTACGTTTCGGTCTACCCCTCGGACGTTTACCAGTCAGCTCAGCGTTTATTAACTTTTTAGGAATTCGTTCGTTACTGAGCCCAACAACTTTGCAAGCCCATTTCAACCGTCGCGATGATATTACTTCGATTATATTAACAGGGTGCATGCTCCGCAATTCCGCGTTGTGTAATCTCCTAAACTCTCCAGTTGACTCATCCTTTTTCGGACCAAATATTTTACGCAGTACCTTATTCTCGAATACCTTAAGGCGTTGTTCGTCCTTCAAGGTTAGCGGCCACGTTTCACACCCCTACAGAACTGTAGGCAAGATAATAGTTTTGTATATTCTAAGTTTTAAGTTTCTGGACAAAATTCGCGACCTAAGTAATGTTGACACCGAAAAATAACAAGCATTTCCCGCCTTTAACCGCGCCTTTATTTCCTCTTGAATTTCGTTTTTTCTAGTAATCACAGACCCCAAATACTTAAATTTCTCAACGTGTTCAAACCTATTTTCTCCTATATCTATATCCTCAAAATCGCCTCTGTTTCTATTGCTAACCATATATTTCGTCTTATCCGTATTTATTTTGAGGCCAACCTCTTTCCCAGCTGTCATCAACGTTGCTGTATTCAGTTTTAGTTTCCATGTCCTCACTTAATAATACCTATAGCTATAGTTATTACACTCCGTCCTCGGACCTTTTTTGTGAATCGGAATAAGTATAGATTCTTTCCATTCTTCGGGCATTTTTTCATTTTCCCAGATCTTTTTAACCAAAAAATGTATTTTAGAAACTCCAGCTTCACCGCACGTTTTTATTATTTCACTGGAAATGTTGTCGATTCCCGCTGCTTTATGAGATTTTAATTTTCCGATGGCTATTTCGACTTCCTCCTTACTCGGTTCTTCAATTAACGGTTCAGCACTCTGATATTCAGAAGGAGGAGGTTGATTATTATTTCCCGAATTCAAAATACTTTCAAAGTGTTTTTTAAATGTATTTACAATGTTCCCCGGATCGGCCAAGATATTGTTATTTTCATCTCTAATTCCATTCATTGCTGGTTCAAACTGTTTACGCGATCTGTTTATACCCTTGTACATGTCTCTTACGTTGTTTTCAATTCTATTAGTTTCTATCTCTATTATTTTGTTTTTAAGATATTCTCGTTTTTTATTTTTGAGGAATTTGGACGTTTCATTCATCAAGGCCCGGAAATTAGCAACATTGTTATCGCTTGGATTATTCAAAGCTTTTAGTTTCGCGGCTCTTCTTTTTTCGCACAAGTTTAGACAATCATTACCGAACCACGGTTTATTCTTTTTATTGTCCCTTTTTCCAAGACACAGATTACTTACCTCTTTAATATTATCCCTAATTCCGATCCATAGCTTGTCTACATCTTCGCGATCCTCATCTAAAAATTCCAAGGCTTCAAACCTATTCTTGATTTCTACCGCGAATTGATTTCTAATTGAAGGGTTTTTCAATTTATCTAGATCAAAATTTTCGGAACAAATACGGCTTTCTTTCCTTTTTTTTATATTAAGTTTTTGTCGAAGTTTCGCGATTACTAATTCATGATCTGACCCACATTCTGCCCCACGATAAGACCTCACGTTAATTATACTATTTTGCCATCATATATAACAATACATGAAAATATTAATTTTAAACCGATTAATTTAGAGTATAAATAATCAAAAACTGACTGAAAAGTTACCTAACCGGAGATCGACGCCATTTCAGTGGTTGAGGTACAATTCACTGTAACAATTTCTAAAATAAACTATCTTCCACGGCAAAGTCGTATTGGAAACTGGTGGAGGTTATGCTACAATGCCTAAAGAGAGTTATGAAAAATAAAGTAACTAAAATAGACACACCAAATTTAAACTAAAAATCGAGGAAAACCATGTATCTTGCAGGATATACTGCCAAATTAAGGGTTAAGATAGGACTCCGTTTGTATGGATTAATGCTGGCCTAATGGATATAGATCAATTCCGGATAACATGAAATTCCGGAAAAGAGATGGTAGGATCAGTAAACAAAAAATCTTGATGCTAATGACATTTACTAAAGTAATGTGCAAGAAAATTGTTGACAAAGCTTTAGTTTAATAGCTCCAACATGGCGACGGCAGCAACTAATCAGCAATCGAGCTTCAGCCTGATGTATTTCGATGTTTATGTAATATTATGTGGCTTTTGAGGGCGGGATATTTTCTTCAGCTGCAACCCCTACCACACTCAATTCTTCCTGTGAAATAAATTTCGAAATAAAGACAATTTTCATGTTTCCGACCGAAGATTATCACAATCGTATAAAATGTACTTTTTCTGATTTAGGAACAGAGTTGAGATCATTAAAGTTCTTCCATGTTGAAAGTTTAAGCCGATTTGTACACTGAATTATGGACATATCGTACTATTTTAGCCCCTCTGTTGCGGCAGGTAAGCAAACAATGAAGTTTAGTCGCCCGGTAGATAAAGAGCTTAGCGGACTTTGTGACTAGGTCGTCCCAGACATTTTTTGTCGATAAAAACCGGTATCAATCTTTAATGGATTTTGCAAGTTTTCCGTGTTCGGATGATACAATACCGGGCTTTTGTGTCGTCTCAAAATGCACCTTGCACTTTTTTCCACCACCGGCGGTGCTATCCATCGGATCCGGGCGATTTAAGGATACCCCTTTGCGCTGTCTGATGATTTTTGTTCCCTTAATGCGGGGAAATATTTCTGCCGACACGGAATCCAATTACCTTTTGCGCTCTTTAATCTTACTTCTCCTGCAGTGCGCTCAATTGCCCTGCCCGGGGATATGCATCAATCAACTTGCCACTTGACAGATTATTCACCTTATTTCTTCTCGTCTGGCCTCCTCGTTTGGCCAGAATACACATCCTGGAACAGAATACACATACATGATCCCTTCATTCGGGGGGTTAAATTAACCCCAAGTGGTAAAAAACTACATAAAAACTTTACTTACTAAACTCAACTAATTACTTCCCGTTAACAATAGTGATAATTAATTTAAATCTTATATAACTTAAGATATATTTTAAATGAATTTTGTTAAAAATAATCATTAGATATATAATAATTTTTGTCAAAAACATTGTCTTGCATATTTCTTTCAGGAATCTAAGCCTGTTTTATGAAAAACATCACCAAGAATTTTTATTTAGCCTATAAAAGTATTAGCCCCTTGTCTCTAACGTACACCATTATTTAAAAAATTACAGTGATTACAGTAATGATTAATTAAAATATATATATTTTGAATTAATTATGATTAATATGTTCAATAGATATTTTAAAGTTTTAGCTAACAAATTTTATCATGCATTAATTTTTTCTAAACATTTATTTTGCGACCATAGATCCCTTTTTTATTGAATAAAAAATTCCCAAAGTTTTAACGGGTTCAGTTCAATATTTTATATTTTAAAAAAAAATTAAATACAAATTTATGTATTTTAAGTAGCTCTCTCTCCGCCTCGAAAATAATTATGCCTTAAGCTTTCAAGCCGATAATAGTTCTTTTGCATGTTTAGATAAGCTAGTTACTCATAAGATAAAAGATAAAATGTAACACTATGGATTGGAGGATATTAGCGTTACACGTAGTACATTTTAATGGAGAAAAACAAAATAATCTTCTTTTTTTTCCATTCATTATTTCTTTCTTCTTTTTAAATAACTCAAAAAATGTGTTTTCATTTTTGATGTACATAAGTTTAATTATTTTTTATCTTCATATATATATATATATATATATATATATATATATATATATATATATATATATATATATATATATATATATATATATATATGTGTGTGTGTGTGTGTGTGTGTGTGTGTGTGTGTGTATTTATTATTACTTTTTTGTATATAGTATATACGGTAGTAATGGAAACTTAGAGCCCTAATAATTATTGCCCTCGAGTATGGCAGATTTTATTGCACCGTTATTCAATAAAGATATATATACAATGACACTAACTGTAAGCTGGTCAATTTAATGAGTAATTATAATAATAAATATTTTCTTGCTTGCATACTCTGCAGTCTTGGTCTATATGTGCTCCCAGTTGATTCAGCGATATATGGCGGCTACTTTACTGATCCATGGTACCATGAGAACGGTTAATTTATTTAGGTAAAGCATAAATGAATTACCTTTCCGTGGTAATACGTAATTTGGAAACTGAACTGTTTATTTTGAGTAATTGTACCCCACAGATTCTTTTTTTATACTTTTTATAGACTAATTAAAACAGCTTATCACTTGATTTTGTTTCAATCAAAAGTAACTCATAAAGAAATAATGATTCTACCATCTTAATTTTAGAAACTAGTTTAATTTAAGCTAAATTAATCCGAAATATAAAAGATAAACAAATGAATAATAAATGCTAAAAAAACAACTTAACTATAAACTATTGTCCAATTGAATAGATTAAATGCTACCAATTCTATAATGGGCTTATCGAATATAGTACAATATTTTTCTGAATTTATGCCAAAGTGTAGGAACCTTCAAAAACCCTCGCCTCCCTCCGATCGTTTGCTGTATGAGATACTACCAATTAATATTTTTTATAAAATTGATGACTTTTCCGCTGAGAGACAGCGGAAAGAAGGGGTCTATTTTCTTCACAGAGCATTATAAAACATTAATTACTCCGCCAAGATCTAAAGAAAATAATAAGAAACTTACTGCTGAGGAAAATTCCCTGAATAGTAAAGAGCCAGAGTCCCCAAACATTAACTGTCTCACTTTGTTGGACCCTCGGCCTGAATAGAAACTAGGAGCTCTTGAAACTCGGTGAAACTCGCTTGAAAGACTTATTACCGATATTTTTCTTTTGAATTCAAATCTATTTCACATTTTCATAAATTACTTCACACAGCTGTTTTAAAAATAAATTACCTTCTTTGCGACAAATATTATTAATCAAGGTTGATGGTACCAATTTTATTTTAGATTGTATTTAACGCCGAATAATCAATTTTCCAATAATAAATAAATTGGTGGAAAATTACTAGTTTTCATTAAATTTCGGGGGGGGGGGAGGAGGGCAACATATTCGACAGGCCTTATCTCTATCGAGAGTCACATGCAATTTTTCTATTTATCCCTTTTTTGAAGACGGCGGAGATATTGGTGATACAGATATAGAAGGGAATAGGTTTGAGCACGTTGAGAAATTTAAGTATTTAGGGCCTATGATAACTAGAACAATGAAATTCAAGAGGAAATAAAGGCGCGGTTAAAGGCTTGTTATTTTTCAGTATCAACATCGGTCGCGCATTTCGTCCAGAAACTTAAAAGTTCTGTACGGGTGTGAAAGGTGGCCACTAATCATGAAGAAAGAGCAATGGCTTAGGGTCTTCGAGAATAAGGTATTGCGTAAAATATTTAGTCCGAAAAACGATGAGTCTATTTATTTTTTTTTTAATAACTGATATGCTTAATATGGTCAAAATTATATCGCAATTGTTATTTAATATTTTTGCAGGCATTTCCACATTTCTAAAATATATTAGATGTAATAAAACTAAAAATGAGAAAAAATATATAAATAAAATTAAAAAGAAATTAGGTGGAAACAGATGGTTTTAATTATTTTCACAGTAGTAGATGGTCTATGATACTAAAATACAAAGATACAATTTAATCCATCAAATGCAATCAATCAGTGTTATATAGATATGAAGATCTGAAGCCCTATTTTTAAACATTACATATATTTTAGGCCATTAATTTAGACATACGCCTAAAATATGCTTCATGTTATCTTATTTGTCATTTATAATTTTTGTACACACGATAATTTTCGAATAAATAAAAAATAGGATAGTATGAAAAAAGATTTTTTTATTTATCGCCTTTTAATCAAGAGTTATAGAATTTTGGCCACTAAATGGACAATTTTTCCCACTGTGCGTCGGAGGGATAGAAATGTAGGTGGGAGGATTGCGTTAGGGGTGATCTTACGGATTTGGATTTGGACGGTGACCGGTGGGCCGAGGCTTGTAGACAGCGATTGGTGTTATCGGCATCGAACCTTCGATTTCGCTAAGCCTTTTATTATTAATAAGTTTTGAAGCGGTACCGTTGTTTGATTTCTTTCATGGTACAATACTTGTTTTTTCTCCTCATGTTTCGGCTATTAACCTTTAGTTCAGAACTTTGACTTGAAAATGAAATGAAATTAAGTAGCACCGCTTTGATAGATAAGCTGAAAAGCCCTGAATAGATTAAGCTCTTACAAGTTCTTCACGCACCCTCTTCATGCTTTGGGACTGACACCGCTACACCAAGGAGTGCCACAAATTCAGTTCAAAAGATCCTGGATTGGTTGTACATTTTTTATACTAACAACTCTTGGCATTCTACAGAATCACCGCGTTTGAAAATTAAGAGTCAACCCGTTTCACGGTATCTTGACAAGAGAAATAATGTTTCTATTAAGTTAATTGGAATGTTTAATTACGAAAAAAGTTTTTTTTTTTTTTTGTAGTTCTTACTAAACTACTCCTAAAAATAAAAAGTGGCCCACTTACAAAAATACATTTATATGGTATTTCTGTGAAATATTTTTTCAGCATAACTACATAATTTTATTAATTAATGTAATTTTTAAATGTGAAAAAAGCATATGAATATATGTTATAAAAGAAAAAAAAATGGTTGAAACAAAATTTTTAGCTTTTCATTTTTGTTATAAGGAATTCCGTTATATTTTATTTTTTTGCAATTTTTAACAATAGTTTTTAATCCAATTTCCATGCTTATCCTTAAAATATAATATAATTTGTATATATAAATAATAATTTAGTTATGTAAAACTTTCCTGAAGATAAATAAAGTGAAAATTCGTTTTTAGTTATTAACGTAGTCATGCTTTTAGTAATACATTACAGTTATTTATGGACTAAACAAACTAATCTGTTCATGTAATGAGGTATTTAGATAATATAGTAACATATTCATAGCCCCAAACGGAAACTGAAGCAAAAACAAAGGTTTGACATTACTCACCACATTTCAAAAGCGTCAATTGTGACCGTAAGAAGTGAGCAAAAAGGGGTCTACAATGGCGCATTGTATGTTAAAGCCCCCCGCTAACACCTGTTAGACAACTGTTGCAACTTTTAGAAAGAGATTAAATATACAACTTGGCAATGGCCGCCCGAAACCAACTCGGCGCATATGTCGCGAGATCACAATCGGACCTTATTTCAACATTTATAACTTAACCTTCCCCCACTCCTGTTGTTTAATGTTGTAGTTTACACAAAGCTAAGACTGTTGTTTACAGCATTATTTGTGTAGAATTCAAAAATACCCAACTTAAACTAGCAATGCCTCCATTGTTAAATTGTTACACATATTTAAACGATATTTGTACATTAATATGATCGGAAAGGGTACGTATATCCCGAATCAATTATAAATATTTATTGTATTTATTTATATATATATTTAGGTAAGGTAATGTAGGGTAAGTGCGTTAAATCCGCATCCTGGACTTGTGAGAACAGCCCATATAGGAGCATGGAGTTTGAACCCTGATTACCCACCAATAGGCCTTTTTTTTCCTTCTTTTTTTCTTAATTTTTGCGGTAATTGGAACCTTCAGAAGCTGTTCTTCAAAATACTTTGTGATTTGCTTTTCTTCTTGACACCTACTAACATGTTTTGCTTAGGCAACTAGAAAATAGAGCATTGAAATAAAAATCCTTTTTTTTTTACGATACATTTAGTCAATTATATTTCACAACTCTTCTAATTACTGTATCTGAAGAAAACATGATTCTAAGACAAGTTCTAATGTTTTTTCGATGATTACATCAGTATAATAATCCTCCGGAAACGATCAATTTTGTACTTCCCTCACCATCGCTACTGCTTGAGTAATGGGTCTTCCAGATACCTTGTACGCACTTACCCCTTAAGACAGGGGCAAGTACGTATTAAGGCTTTCAAAATTGAATTATCAATCTCATGGTTAAAACTTGGGTATGATTATGATATATATATATATATATATATATATATATATATATATATATATATATATATATATATATATATATCATAATACAATAATTATATTAAAAATTACATTCAAACCCAATATAATATAATATATAATATAATTCTTGAATGTAATAATATTTAAGCACAATTCGTTTACGGAACATTTTTTAAAAAAGAGGGAAATCTAGCTTCTACAATAAAATAAAGATTTTACAATCGTGTAAAGTGGAACTTTGTAAAATATATTGCGCACTTACCCGACATAACCTTAAAGTAAAACATAGTTTATCCGGATCTCCGGATTATCCGCATCAGATGTTTTTTATTTAATGTTCATATTGGATAATAATTTTTAACCATGATAGCAAGAACGTAACTATGTATGAATACGCCAAATTATATTCGAATTTTAGTTTGATTCAATGTACAGTTCGTAGGAACTGTACGGAACAGCCT
Source organism: Rhaphigaster nebulosa (assembly GCA_948150685.1). Lineage (NCBI taxonomy): Eukaryota > Metazoa > Arthropoda > Insecta > Hemiptera > Pentatomidae > Rhaphigaster > Rhaphigaster nebulosa. Next base: position 66,297,474 of record OX411307.1, on the reverse strand, counting down.
ATGTGGTAGATTGTACAATAAATTATGGCAATAAAATGCTTTTTGCTGAGTCTAAGAAAGGTTTACTAGAGTGTCAAATTCGTTAAATTCGATTGATTCACCACTTTTAAGCAATAAACACCTATAATTTCTTAATTTGTTATTGCCATCCACTAGTCATGAATGTACTTGAATTGGCAAAACATTGACTGGTTAGTGATTGACTTCTGTTTGAGAGAGTTAGGTCTTTGTTTGGAATCCTCCAATATCAACCTTATTATAGGTTAGGACATTTTTTTTTTTCTGTCATTAATATTTATAAGCATTCATTTAAGTAGCAGAACTCAAATTTTATTTCACTGTACATACAAAACCAAACCATTATATATGGACGTCATATAGAGATGGTTAAGAATAAGAAGAAGGGGGTTCTTATTCTCAACCCATCTCTACATGACGTGCATATATAATGGTTTGGTTTTGCATGTACAGTGAAATAAAATTTGAATTCTGCTACTTAAATGAATGCTTATAAATATTAATGACAGGAAAAAAAAAATGTCCTAACCTATAATAAGGTTGATATTGGAGGATTCCAAACAAAGACCTAACTCTCTCAAACAGAAGTCAATCACTAACCAGTCAATGTTTTGCCAACAGACGCCAAACGTAACCAAAATGTCTATTAAGAATTAATGTTGTTCAGGCAGAATCACATGACAGGAATTATTAGGTCAATGCCACATCTAGAATTAAAGATTTAAGTACGTATATTGATAACACTAGACAACGAAATTGAACTTTTTTTTTTGTGTCTGGGTTGAAAGTGATTGTGTTTGCTTGGTTAGAACTTAACATTGAGAAAAATGAACAGGGTTCCTCAAAATATTTGCTTTTGAAGCCAGGAGTATGCTTTTAGTATATTTTTAATAGACATAAACATCAAAAATATTCATATTGCAATCAATTCGAATTGTAACACAAAAACAATATTTCAAACACAAAACATTTTAAACTTCTTGTATTCAAAACAAAATAAACTCATAATTCACTTAAAATAAATCAAAAATGAGCAGTCATTGTAGTCAAAAATGAGTTTTCCCACTCGAGCGCCTCAGGGACGTGGAACTCTCTCGAATGAGACTCCACACGTAGTCGGTATTCCTCCTTCGCCATCATCAGTTTCCGGGTCAAAACCACGGCCTTCACTGCCTCTCGAATCGCTTGAAGAAGAAAGACACTTATTTCCATGGGCTTTGGATGAGGTGGAGTCGGTATAGGAAACTCCGGTGTATGTGGCTTAGGAGCTTTGGAGGATAGGATGTCCAACTCCATGAACTGGAAGTCTTCGCCCCTTAATCGTGTCATATAACAGTTACTCACAGAAATACAGAAATAACAGTTACTCACGTGGTCAGTCGGTTCCCTTCAAATCCTTGGTTGTGCAAACTTCATGGCACGCTTCTTCCCTCTATACCATCCTTCCAAGTTTTTTTTTACAGTTCCGACAGGGGAAATTTGGGGCCCACACTTTGTCCTGGCTGCTTACAGGGATTCCAAAATATGATTCATATGCCCAACAAATCTGAGGGTTAGATTTTAGGGCATATTTTGTCTCCCTCACTTTAATGAAAATGCCGTATACAAAACAAAAACTGTCCGCTGCATGCTTGCAACGCCGTCCCATTGTCCATAATTTCGACATCACTCGCGAATGATTCACAATTAACTGAATAGATGGTGGCTCGAGAATGTATTTTTAAGTTTAAACCAAGCGATAATACCTTAAATAAAGGACAATGTTCACTCTCAAAACATAAACAAGGCTTAGACCGTTGTTGAAAAATTCACCAGCAATGCGCTCTAAAGTGCCCTTATAATATTTAATGAAAGAAAAAATATTTATTTAATTACTGATCCCCTTTTAATGTTTCGGCCAATGAGAAAGCAGTAAAATAATCAGCTGCTTTGACTTTGCAGAGAGGGAAAATGGGATGACATTACAACCATATTAATTAACAACCGTGTTAAGAATAATTCAGGATTCCAAATTAGAGTAAACAAGCTCCCCTCCACAAAAGCAAGCATTCTTCAATAGGAAGGTCATATTCCACCCTATTTTGGCATAATATGATGAAAAATTACGGTCTTTGACCAGACACAAAAAACGAGTTGTATAGTGTAATGTATCTGATGATAAAGTCAAAACAGAATAATTACTACAAACAGTAAATAAAAAACAAATCTTATTTGTTATGTTGAAGATTGTTTAAAATTAAGAAACTTTTTTCCATCTGTCCAAAAATATCTTTAATATTTAATAAATATCTATTTATCTATATAGTTTACTTATTATAGATATGTATTTATTGTTTATAATATAAAAAGAAAAGAAAAAACATAAAAAACTCAACTCCATTTACACGGCCTTGTCCGGAAACAAATAAAAAATTATTATTATATATCAAATGAAAGCCAAAACGAAAATGACAGATAAAAATACACCCAGTTTAAATTCGAATTCTATATTAAAAAAATATTTTTTAATAAATATTTGGTTTCTTATTTGATAGTACTTAAAATTCAAGGATGTTTAATAATAGAACCTTTAAACTTTGTTAACATATGTGAACAATCTTTCTGACCAATTGGTATTTTTTCAGTTCCAATATACAAATTGCATTTATAAAAAAAAAATATATATATATATTTAAAAACAATATCAAATTATATTAAATATGATTTAAAATTACACTAGATTTTAATATTACATTGTTGCACATATAACTAACAAATCAAGCTTTATGCATCCTATAGTAATAAAAACGTTTGAATAAGAAATTTTATTTTTAAAAACACTCGAAAAGTTTAATTTATTGTTTTAAATGCATTTCTATTTCGAGCTACACATCCTATGTTATTAATTGTCATACGAATAAATTTATCCGTAAGATTTATTAATTATGAGTTGATTGAAAAGATAATGAAAGATCATACTATATCATACAGCATAAGGTGTTGTTACTTCTGTCAAAACAATGAAAATGGGACTGGACACATTTCAAATAATGTGGTTTTAAAGCTGGACATTGATAATTTTATTTGGTTTTCAATGAACCGCCATATCTCACAAAATATTTATCAATGCTGCAAATTTAAGTAGCCATTATGCATGCAGCCTCTCCCCCTCTCCTCCTTCTGACATTTTCCATCGATTTCCAGAAAATAATTAACCAACAACATATTCTACAACCTGACTGCCAATATTGGTTGTCGTCCAATTACAAATATTTACCTTAATAGCTGCTGCCCCTGAGAGAAACTGTAGTTCAATTACATGCTAATTTCGGCTGCAGGTTGTCATTATTCACACAAAATTATTCCGAACTGATATTCCAGAGCTGTTTTAAAATTAAAATTTTTTGTTTGGTAAGCCTTTTTCCCTCCATATATATTTTTTATTCCAAAAATAATATTCGATGCTGTTCTATAAAACCTAACCCATCAATGATTTTAAATATATATATATATATATATATATATATATATATATATATATATATATATATATATATATATATATATATATATATATATTTATTTATTTTTTTCCATCTTTTCCTTACATGTTAACCCCACATAAGAACCGTTTATTATTGTATACATGCTCCATGCCTTAGAGGCATTACATAAATAATAGAAAATAATTAAGTAATAAATAAAAAAAAAAATGTTCATATAACGAAAACAAATCCGAATCAAACAAATAAATAAACTAAATAAAAATTAAATAAATCCAGCAAGAAACTAACTATGCTGCCCATGGCAAAATTTCTAGACCCGATTCTCTGTCTGAATTCTCTCTCTCTCTCTCTCTCTCTATATATATATATATATATATATATATATATATATATATATATATATATATATATATATATATATATACATACAAAATGTAATAGAGCTACAAAACATAGGGACATTAGTGACTTTCAAATGGGCAAAGACACACTCAGAGGTTGAGTGTAATGAACGGGCTAAAGAAGCGGCAAAAAAAAAAAAAAGTGATTTATTGCCGTTATACCATCATGAAGCGTTATCTTACCTAAAGAGGGATCTGAAATTTGATTTGGTTAGTAGATGGGATCAAATGTGGGTGACCTCTACCACATCACCTAGCTTAAATAGATTTATGCCCCATATTACATTACACAATTACAGAACTATACACAGTAATGATTACAAATTAACGCAACTACTGTCAGAAAATCAAGGTAACATAAAACAATATCTAAAACGATTCAACATTATAGAAACAGAATTATGCGAAGAAGACGGACAAATCCAAAATTTAAGACACATACTTTATGAATGTCTAAATTCTTAAGTATAATTTTTTAATAATAACATCCATAATTATTATTTTTAATTATATTTTAATCCCAAGTTGCTTCGCATGGGAATACTTGTTTAGCTTTTATGAAAAATAGTCCTTCCAAAATTATATAATTATAAATATATATGTAGAAAAATACTACATTATTGGTATACGCTGACGATTTGTTATTACTTATGAAACGACGATATTTTGGCGAATTATAGACAATAGCAAACCTAACACTATTAAGGCTTAGACATTGGACTAGACGCAACAAACTTAAATTTAATTTGGAGAAGACTAAATACCTAAGTAAAGATAACTCAATGTGACACATTCCAATATTTAGGTCTATTGTTTGACAGAAAACTAAATTGGAACAGAACTTTGGACAATCTTTATAACGACACATTACGCAGCACGACAATCACCCACATCGTTCGACAATCATGCACATCGTTCTCGTTTGACCAAAGAAAAATTATCGGAACTGCAAGGAGTAAACGTTTTGCCTCATCCTGCGTATAGCCCAGATATTGCACCATCAGATTATGGTTTGTTTAGACCAATGGCTCATTTTTTAAAAGGTCGGATCTTTGATAATTACGAGGACGTAAAAATTGGATGTGAAGAGTTCTTTGCCTCAAAACCAAAGGAGTGGTACCGGCATCAAGTCCAACTGTTGGCAGAAATATGGGTGAAAGTAGTTGAAAATAATGGACTTTACTTTGAAGAACAGTATTCAATAATGTTTAAAATATGTAAATCTAAAATATGCTAACTAATGCACAAGGACTTTTGTAACAACCTAGTATATAGATTTATATGCACATATACATATACATATAATAGATGATTAAAAAAAAAAAGAAAAAGCGGATAAAGGGATATAGTTTAGACTTTCAATGAATTGAATACCAGTATGACTGAAGCTTCGGTGTCAAAAGCTTTAGATTAATTTGAAGTCAGTCCGTCCTATCCTATTTAATGTTGGAATATTGTGAGAGAATTTCTTAAAAATAAGTTTAATCGTAAGAATTAAGTTGCAAAATTGGTAAGATGGAGGTGGCAGTTTTCCCATGAAGTGTGTGTGCGTGAGCCCACAGTGGCCAATTCTTAAGCGGGCGACTTCCTCCCTGCGGCTGCTACGGTAGGATGTAGAACATGGTTTTACTACTTCTTTTATAGCTTTTAATTTACTAGGGGGGACTTTTGTCCCACATGGCTTACCATCTCTCCGATATTTCCATTTTAAGAGGTCTACTGAGTTCTGATGGGGTGAGAACGGTAGTGCCCCGGCCAAGGTGCGTGAATACCTCTCGGGCTGCTTGATCTGTGAGCTCGTTGCCTACAATGCCAATGTGACTGGGAATCCATATGAAACATACGTACTTACTCTCGTTTAAAAGTGTTGAGAGATGGGATTGGGTACTCGGGGTACATACATTTTATGCCGTTTAGGAAGCTTAATGAATCTGACATTATGACGATAGTCTTCTGATCTATTGATGTGCAGACTGATGTAGGACTGAAGCTAGCGCATGGAGTTGGGAAGTGTATATAGAAGTTAATTTATGTAGTTTGAATTTATGGGTTGAGTCGCTGGTTACAAAATGCGAAGCCGGTTTTTTTTTTCTGACTTGGATCCATCGGTATAAATTAAAAAATGTTCCGGAATGTATATATATATATATATATATATATATATATATATATATATATATATATATATATACACAGTTGATAAATTACTCTTGCGCGTTATCAGATCAGCTATTGTAGGAAAAAAATGAAAATCTAAATCAACTATAACGACGATATAAGAAGATGATGTCACGATGACCCATCATATCAGCCGCAAAAACGTTTCATTTCTACCAAGATTTCACAAGATTCCTTTGATAGCAGCCTCCTTGGCTTTTTTCCTTACCCTAAGCACTACCTTCAATAGACCAAGGGACCTCTCACGGAAATACATTATCTACTTTCAAAAGATTGATCCGTCATCTGTAATATAGTTCATATCTTCAGCGTTCATATCCTCTGATTTTATAACATATCGCTATAAATATCACTCCCCAGAGATAGACTCTGCACGCTACTGTGTACTCGAACAACTTTATGGTTTAATGAAAATAGTTGGATAAGTCCGATAGTCCTAATGATCATCGCATCTCTATTGGAAGTGATTAGATCATCGCATTAGACTCTCATTAACAATAATTGCCGATAAACGACGAGGCGGAACGCCCTACGGAAGTAACTAATACTACCTGTAATTATCCAAAGCTGCATTGTAGTTAATATTCAATTAATGTCGTAAAACACTGTTCAGTCCTTGCGCGGGAATATTGAAAACTGAGCTATGTCGGTTAGCTCTTCCACAACTCTCTGCGGAAAGTTGTAAAGGCTCCGGTAGGGTACTTTGTTAAGGAGGATTAGGTGGAAGAAGTCTTTTCACGTACGAATTGTTCCATTGTTGAAAGAAAATAAGTTTCTCTTAGCTGAAAGGGAGCTGAGCTGTTTATTCCCATAACCTGCGAGCATGTCTAAATAAAAAACTTTTGTGTTGTTAATTATATCTACCTTGGATCACAATTTAACGTTATATTTTTTTTAAACATTGTTTAAAACATAACAACGGAAAGAGTCTCTCATGATATCACCGTTATTCCTACATACTATGGATTTTCAGAAAATTTAAATATTAAGCAGTTATACAAAAAACAAAATAATTATACTTTATTAATGTATGATCAGTGGTACAACACCATAATGCACCATTGATAGCGCCCTAGTACACCTTGGATCATTAACATCTTGTACCTATAATGTAGTTATCATGTATTGAAAATAACATTTTTATACAGAAATGTATTTTATTGTTTCAACAAAATTTAAGCACAGAATTGAAAAAAAAAAAGTCATAAATAATAAAAATGCAGCATATTTACGAATTCCTGTTTATTGGTCGCTTCTACAATTCTGAAATATATATATAAAGCTGAATGTAAAAAGCTGTAGTATGGATTCAGCAATGGAAATCGCAACAAACGATAAAAAAAAAAAAAAAATTGAACTTAAACTTTATTATATTTTATTATTTTATCTAGCGTCTTGATAGAATCCAATTGAAATCGAAAATAAGTTCTTAGATATTATAGAAAAGGTTATAAAACATTATGTAAACTCTGCAGCCTTTTTGGTACTTCAACTATAAATATTAAAAACACTAATGTTTATAAAATTAAAAAAAAATTATATATTTATTCTAACTAATAGTTTGTTTCTAAATAATTTTTATATTCCTCATTAGATTACGAAATACTATTATGTGTCATATTGGTTTACTATTTTCAATAATGAACCTTTGTAATCGATCAAGAAAAGAAAACGCTTAACCGCTCTCAAATTTTGAGATTTCAAATGGATACGAAGAATCCAAAAATCCGTCCGTTCGGCGTCTGCGGATTTTCTCCATGACTGCTGGGCCGATTTTTTTGAGATTTCGTAACAGTCACAGGCTCCCCCGTGATCATCCTCGGAACTCGACATTACCATCCGCCGCAGTGTTTTGAAAACAATTAGTTACTTTAATTTTTTTTTCTTAGTTTTAATGATTCCGAAATTTTTTAAAAAATGTTATAAGTTATTAATATTAAATTATTGCGTATTAATAAGCAGCATTTTTTTGTAATTTGTAATTATATTGGTTTTTGTTAGAATTATTTTTTTGGTTCACACCTCACAACTAGTACACAACACCTCACAACTAGTACGGTTGCCGTATACTTGAAAAATAAAGTTACATAAACACTTGACGTTCGATGATCAATTTTAAATTTATTTCATTTGATCTTTGTATTATAATTATATGAACAAAAGAAAAAACTAGTAGCTATAAGTTATGTTCTTTCATTTTCATGAAAAATAATACCTGCTGTTTGACCAACAATATTTTCCAAAACATGGATATTACGTGGGCCGCACGCATCCCGCAGCCAGATGTCCGATTGGGAATCGATTTATACGGAAAGGGAAGATAAGGAGCATTTAAATTATCTTGTTGAGATGTGAATAAGGAATCAGTTTTATCAGTGTGTATAATACATGAACTGTGAGCGGTATTAAGATGTATCGGCGCTACGAGAGGCGACTTTAAAGGATCCCAAGGCAAGTCCTGTTATGTAGATCAGCCTTTGGCTCCATAAAACAGGACAGTTTAACCATCACACTTAACACTTCACGGCCACTTAAGGTGTTTCATTAAGAACTTTATTAGAGATACGCAAATTAATTACCGCCTTACAAGGCCAAAGATCAAACGTTGATTGATACACCATGTCCTTCTTTCACACACAATTGAATGTAAAAAAATAGAAGCATAATTCCACGTGATCAGAAAGAGGAAAATTTTACAATAACAAATTCTTTTTTTTTTTTTTTTCTTCCACAGTAACCCTAGCATAATTCCACGTGATCAGAAAGAGGAAAATTTTACAATAACAAATTCTTTTTTTTTTTTTTTTCTTCCACAGTAACCCTAGGGGGGGGGAGGGGGCCTGCATTCATAAATATGACAGATTCCATGCTGCAGATAAGTGTATTGCCTGCATAGAAATATTTTAGTGTTTTCTGAAATGAATATCAAATCATAAAAAATATAAAATAACAATAAACCTTAAACGAAAAAACACAAAAGAAGAAAGCAAGAATAAAAAAGAAAAGTAAATAGAATAAAAGAAACATTCAAATAAAAAACAAGACAAATTTAGTGAATTAATAGAAAATTAATTAAATCATAAACACAATAAAATTTAAATAATAAAATCATAGTTTTTCATACAATAGAACAATAAAATCTTATGCCTAATATTGGATTTTTCTTCTTCTTTTTTTTCTAGCTATAAGGCAAATTTAGATTTATTATTTCACCCTTCGAATGAAGTCTTTCTTGCATTATTAAGATACCTTTAAATTTAATAATTTCAAATTAAATTAAATCATCAAAATATCGAAGTTAATTTTTAGTGGCCTATAAAAGCTGATTTAAATTATTGACGTAATTTTCAGAAAAAAATGCTAGATTTTCTAGTTTTAATAGACAAGTTATAAAGTAAAGCCCGGCTGAGACCAAAGGTAATCCGAATAATCTGGGTAATATGGATAAAAAGTAAAACAAAATTCTTTAATAAGCAAAAACCGTTTATTACGATAAAAACTATTTATAGCTGGAGAGCCAACCTCATATGGCACTCTAACAAACCTTTCTTAAATTCAACATAATGCACATTTTATTACCATAATTTATTCTATAATCTATGAAGGAACTGTAAGCTGAATCAAACCAAATTGCGAATATTTGGCCTATTTACACGTATCTTACTATCATAGTTAAAAATTATTATCTAAAGTGAACATTAAATTAAAAAAAAAATCTGATCCGGATAAGCGAGGTTTTACTGCATTTCTTAATTTCGAGACCTATGGATTTTAAAATTAATATGAAAGAAAAATTTTGTTTTCAGGCCTATTTCTATCCCGGCAAAACATTTTCAAAACTGGCAATACAGTGATTAGCACTGATTACATAAAATCACCATGTATCAGTCAGTGTTAATAACTTTATTATTCACATTCATGTGACGTATTTGTTTTATTTTTGCGCATTACTATTATTAAATAAAATAAACAGTTAAATTAATAAACATGTTGACTATAGAGGGAATTAAAGGAGTACAGACATAGTAGGGCCTTCAAGTGCTTTGCCGTAGCTGCCATCTTATTAAGTAAATTGACATGTTAATTTTAGTACACCTGAGGCTTGAATGTTAATTGACAGAAGGCGTGGTAATACAAGATTCAGCCTTTTAATTTTTAATTAACGTACTAAACACATTATGTAGCCCCTTAATTAACAAACCGGACGGTTCTGACATAGATATTATGTAAATCACAATGGAGGGGGTTGTTTATAGCCTTACATCGGTGAAGGTTATAATTACAAGAACCCATACCTGTAATAAAGAGTTTGATTCATTAACACAATTACATCTGCAGTACTATTTAAGGCAGAATTAAAGTGCTGGTATTTCATAGAAACAAATTTAGTAATTTAACATGCACTATACTTCATATTATGTTATAATCTTTCTTATAAGGTTATAATCTTAGCCGTATAAGCTTTTAATCATAAGCATGTAATACGTATTTATAGTGTTTAACTGTTGTATCATTCGAATTATACATCAAACATTAATTAAAAATGTATAAATATAATTTTTATATATAATTCTGTAAACCGTACAAAAAAAGTTCTGTTGAATTCAAGGCTTCTTGATTGGCTATTTATTATGATTTTTATGTTTTAATCATTTTAACTCGTTTTAATTATATGATTAAATATTAAATAAAACTAATAAATAAAATATTAGAAATACCACTTAATTATTTGAGAGATTCGGTAAAAATCTTAGATTCTGATAATATCTAATAAGGAGATACAGTTTCTTGAACTAGGTGAACTGACTAAGATCACGCTCAACCGATTAGTTTTCCCTCAAATCCGTTGAAGGTTTAGGTACCTACTTTATAGTAGCTGGGTATGTCCCAGGAGGGTTTTGTGCCACAGACAGACTCGAACCTGGGCCGAAAGCAGCGCGTGGACCTGGGCACTCGCCTCCTTTGCTCCTCTCCCCCTGAATCCGCCCCTGGCCTTACCCACTGAGCTAATGTACTCTTTCTGCAGATAAGTAGATGGGAAAAAGTGATAAATATGATCATGGTAATCTTAGAATCCAACTTTATCATGGTATTTTTAGAATATTCAAATAAAAAAAACCTTAGGTTTTTTAAGTTGATGCCTATGAAACTTAGTCAACGGATCACTAGCTACTAAAACCCATTGTAGGCCAAAATAATGGATCATGCCTTTGTCTTATTTCTGGTGTAGTAAAGACGAGCACTCAATGGAATTTCTTCAGCAGATTTCTAAAGCGATCAGATGCAAATCGCTAATTTTTATAGGAACCCTTATTTTGCCATCCAAAACTATATTTCTGTCAATTGGGTTACAAATAATTATTCGGTATCCAGATTTACATTTTTATATCAGAGGAAAGAATTTCAGACACATATGACCGAATACTTCTCATCACTTTGAAATTAAAGATACCTACAAAATTAAGTATGGTGGATCATCTAAAGCAGGGATCATCTCAAAAGTTTTTATCCCAAGGGTTACACTGACTCCTCAAAGTTCTAACGACCTCACTGGCTCCTCGAAGTTCTAAGGGCCTCACTGACTCCTCAAAATACTAAGAGCCTCACTGACTCCTCAAAATACTAAGGGCCTCACTGACTCCCCAAAATACTAAGGACCTCACTGGCTCCTCAAAGTTCTAAGGGCCTCACTGACTCCTCAAAATACTAAGGACCTCACTGACTCCTCAAAATACTAAGGGCCTCACTGACTCCCCAAATACTAAGGACCTCACTGACTCCTCAAAATACTAAGGGCCTCACTGCCTTCTCAAAATACTAAGAGCCTCACTGACTCCTCAAAATACTAAGGGCCTCACTGACTCCTCAAAATACTAAGGGCCTCACTGACTCCTCAAAATACTAAGAGCCTCACTGACTCCTCAAAATACTAAGTGCCTCACTGACTCCTCAAAATACTAAGGGTCTCACTGACTCCTCAAAATACTAAGGGCCTCATTGACTCCTCAAAATACTAAGAGCCTCACTGACTCCTCAAAATACTAAGGGCCTCACTGATTCCTCAAAATACTAAGAGCCTCACTGACTCCTCAAAATACTAAGGACCTCACTGACTCCTCAAAATACTAAGGGCCTCACTGACTCCTCAAAATACAAAGGGCATCACTGACTCCTCCACTAAGTTCAAGCTAGCACATCATACAAACATACACATATCATCAATTACTCTTATAATGTTCAGTATTAGTTATCATGTTTCGTAATTGACCTTTAAATTAATACATCTGATTATTGTTTTGTGCGATTTAGTTACGTTTTTAATTTTATATTGTAATCAAAATAAACTGTGGCGGCCCGTGTTTTGGAGACCTCTGCTCTTAAGAATAACTCATCTGTACCCTTGGGCATTCCCACTAATAACGGTAAATATTCTGTCTTCGAAATAATAATAAAGCTTGCGTTGTTTTGTAGGTAAATGTCTTTCATCGTTTTCATACCCGTGGAATCAAGTAAACAAATTTTATTTGATTAACTTTAGGTTAAGCATAGCAAAAGAAAAGACGAGCGGGGTAAAGATTAAAAAAAAAATTATTAAGGGGGTTGATAACGTTAAAATTCTTAAAAAATATGGATTATTACTATCCTTGTCGCTATTATATTCGATTATGTTTACGCAGCTATTGTTTGCCATGTTCAACTATCTGTTCCCCATTTTTTTTTTTTTTTACTGAAACAAAGTTGAAAAAATAAATAAATATTATGTTTTGTATTTTTATAAACCGTCCTCGGGACTGGCCCTCCCATTAGCATAATAAATTGCATTGGATAAATAATTATGTCAATGTATAACTGACCCAATGAAGATAGAAAACACATAATCTCAAGATTTTAATCGTAGAACGTAGTTTCTCTTTTAAAGAGAAACTACGTCATTCACCAACTTTGAATATTCAAGAATTTAATAAAAAGCGGATTTTTTCAAACTGCCGATGTGATACAAAACGCTTTCCAGGAATTCAGTTCATTTCCTTTTCAGATCCCGAGCTTTTGTGTAGGGAAAATTGAAAAACTTGTCCATTGAATGAATTCATTGCAAGCCAAGTAACATAATTTCATTAATTAATAAAATTAGCGCTCTCCCGAAAAATTGATTTTATGTTTTACAACCAAAATAATAAGAAAAAACAATATGTCCTTAGGTAGCTACTAAACGGTCGAACACAGTCTTGTTGCTATCACTTATCACATGCACTGTAACCTTCGTTTCTTATTACAGTAACCCCTCGTTATAACGTACTCGGATACAACGATCTCCTCGCTAAACCGAACCAAAATCGAATCCCCCAAAAAAATGCATTGGTTTTCTCATAGTACCTTCGTTTTAACGTACAAAATCCGTTAATAAGAACTACTTTTGTGCTCCTAGTGAGAAATAACTCGGTTACAACGAGCTTAAAAAACTTTTCATTGTTAGCAAAGCGTATGTATTAACAGCCTGGATAGTGGTTTAACAAGAATGGTTCGTAACAATAAACACTTGGAATGTTTTTTTCTTCTCATCGTATATGAAACGCTTCCGGTTCGGGGCCCATACTTGCGGAAAAATATCTGTTTTTGGTTTTGCTACATATGTATATCCTCTTTTCTTATTGCACATACGTATTTGTTTTTTCTTTAATACATACATACTGTTGATTTTGTATTTGATTGATTTTTTTATTTTAGCGATTGATTATATGTATTACGCATTATTATAGGCTACACATAAGTGTAGTCTTTCTGTATGTAGAATAGAATGTTTTAATAAATGAAGTGTTATACATATAGCTTTGTTTTAAGAAATTGTTTTTAACGACATTATTAAACTACTCAATTCTTTTTTTTATTCCGATATTACGAACTTCATTATGACGAACTGCTGATTTTCTGGTTTCTTTGAGTTCGTTGTAACGAGGGTTTACTGTAGTTCTCTGCTGTGTCTAGTATTGTGATTTGTGTTTAAATAAGTTGTCTTAATTAATAAATAGTTTTTTTTTTGTGTGATTTTTGTATATATTTGTAATTTTTCTCCATTTTTTTTTTTTTAAAGAATAATGATAAAATTAGGGAACTGCCTTCTACGGAAGAAGTTGCAGTGAAATATTTCAAAAATTATGGCATTACCTCATCGAAGAAAGTCTGTAAAAATGGTCATGCTATTTCCATACATAAATAACTAAATTTAAATTACGGTAAGGCCCGACCGCAACTGAAAATGATCTGGCATGGAAACGCCAAAGAGCGAGCGTAGCGAGTGACATTGATCTAATTAACGCAATAATAATTTTAATAATCACAATTATTACGAATTTTTAACGCCACCTAAATTTAAAGTTTTTGAATTATTAAATTTTTTTAAAGGAATTTTAGTAATGGATATAATTAAAATTTAATTTTTATTATCGTGATATGAATTCCTATAAATATGAACAAGATCGGCGTTATCAGTATCAGGTTATGACGGACTACAATAGAACTAAGGTCGACCGCTTGATTAGTAAGTACCGATAAAACTGTTTAGTTATAGGATAATGAGAACCATTACAATTTTTGTTTTCTATTTTTTTTTTCTTTGAATGGTTTAAGATATATAAAAAATTGAAATATCTCCCGTTCCTGTTATTGCCTAGTGGTGTGATTTTCTGTTTTAAAGTATTTCATATTTAAAAAAAAAAAATCTTATATAAACACATTTATTTGCTACGAAGATGGCGGATAACGTCAGGGTGCAATGTACTCAGCAGTATATTAACACAGTATATTCCGGGTGAAGTCGAAGCAGAAACAGGTGTGTGGGACTTGTTATTACAGTGTAACTGTAGAAACAGCTGAATCTAGCATTTCACACATTTAATATAAGGAATAACTCTACATCTTCCGCTCTTGTATTTTAATATAATTAAATTTCGGATTTATTGCGGTAATGCAAATGATACAGTCCACTTTGACATGTATACGATGCACGAGATTATTCTGTAAAGGTGCAAAAATACTGTGGTTCACGACACCTGTAATTTTTCGTCAAGTATTCCCATATTAAAATATTCATTTCTGGTTTATTATTGCTTCCAGGATAAAAAAAAAATACAATGACTACAGGATAAAAAATACTTTGCCTTTATTCTTGAAACTGTTTAATTTTACACCTTAATTTTCCTTAAATCTTTACCACCGCTATGAACAAGTTATAGTCAACCGCTAAATAGTAACATCAAGGCAATAGTATTGTTATTAAATTTTCATTAAGCGATTTTCTGTAATTTTTTTTTTAACCTGAACTTACCTGTATTTGAAATATATAATGTGGGGAATTAAGATGAGGCTACACCAAAACCGGACTTGACTTGACTGGAGTCCGGTAGCGGACCCGTATCGTGTATTTAATAGAGGCGGCGACAACGGGTCCGGACTGGACTTGAGCGGACTTGACTCCGGTCTGCTATTAAATATGCTATTAAGTCCAAATATCCAAGTCACGAAAAATGGTCTGTGTGTGTATGCGGCAGGGTAAATGACCCAAAAGTTCACACGGCTCCTTAAGTTGACGCATCAAATTTAAATTAAAAAAAAACAGCAATAAGATTGAAGATAATTCACTAAATTTTCCATGAGCGGTAGTTGAAGAATAATTTTAGCTCACCTGATCAACTATGTTAGCTCTGTTAATAGCATTGTCACTAACAAGCGTGAAACGTCATCAAATCACGCACCTGGCTCCCTTCCTTAGTGAATTCGACAAGAAGGTAACAATATTTCTTAAGATTTTTGTTTGGTGATGCATGTATTTTATTGTTTGTAATCAACTCCAAAAACCCAATGACACTTAAATTAAGGACTGTAAAAAGGAGGAAATACGTTACAATAAACTATGGTATACTAAGCTGTTACAAAAGTCATTGTGCATTAACCCATTGCTGACATTAAAGTCTCCATTTGAATTCTTATTCAACACTTATGTAAGCAATGCATATATCGTTGTTTACTTTGACTAATCCTTTATTTAATTATGTATACCGACTGCCTCTACCTTTCATTCCATTTTATAAATTTCACTGATAATGCTGGGAGAAAAAATTGTAATTCGTGGTCTTCTGAGGCACTACTGGAAAAAAGGATTAAATGCGAAGGCAGCTGCTGAGGAAATTGGCGCGGTGGAAGGTAAAAATGTGGTGCATCGTAATACAGTAGAGTTTTGGTTCAATTCTGGGAACAACAGCCATCAAGGTAATGCTTTGTGTTTGGTGGATTTATGAGGATGTTTTGCACTTTGATCTGGTTCCAGATGGCAGGCCTACTGGCGTTTAGCTTTACTCTGAACAACTCGAAAGAGCAGATAGAGTTTTAAAAGAGGAGTCCCCTGTTTTGTTCAATCATATTAAAGTGATGTTTCAGCAAGACAATGCTCCTGCCCATCGTTCACTATTAATCAAAGAAAGATTCTCAGAAATGGAGGGTGTTAACATCTTACCCCACCCTCTTTACAGCCCTGACATTGCACTGTTTTGCTATGGTCTTTTACTGTCAATCGCACATCAAATAAAACAGGAATGTCAAATCAGGATATAAGGAGTTTTTCGGCTTGAAAACTAAGGACAACCAAATTCAACTTCTGGTAGAAAGATGGGTTTAAGTAATTGGCAATGATGGCCACTATTTTGAAGAATAATTTTATACTAAAATTTGAATAAAACTTATTCTATGCACAAAGACTTTTGTAACAACCTAGTAATAATATGAATACAATAAACAGGCTTGTTCCTTTTCTTGTCACAAATGCCAATTTCAGGAAAACGTCTGATAAAATTAACAATCATCCTGTATTTGGAACGTAGGATAAAATATACCAATCTCCAAAATCACTGCTTGTACATGGAAAAGTTGGTAGCCCTGCCATTTATATAGTTCTTATTTTTAGTTAAAAATACTTTGTGTACATAATGTTTTGTATCTTGAAAAAGGACATATTTAATTGTGTTTTAATATCTGAAAATTTATTAAATATTCCATTGTTCCTTGTTAAAATAAAATTTTGTTGCTTTTTTTAAAGAAAAAGTTGTATTATTTTCATTTTTTCTAACATCCTTAGGAACAGGAAAGTCAAATTTAGGCACTGACCTACTGCAGATGTGTCAACATTGGGAAAAGAATAAGGCTACATTTATTTAATATTTTTTTTCTTGAAATACCTAATGTCTCAAAAATTGGTTTTATGCATTTCAAAAAGAAGGAGTTAACAAACAAATTTAAATAACCAACATTTATTTTCTATAAAAATTAAGGGAAAATTTTATAAAAGGAAAATAGGCTCTCCTTAAAGCGTCGACTTTTGGGTTACAATTTTCTCGAAAACTGCTCAAACGATTTTGATCAAACTCCTAATATCAGTGTACAATTAAATGCTCTTTAATATCAGGTAGATCTTATCGAAATAGTCTGACAGGGCTTAAATGCTGAAGTTTTAAAATGGCTTCCTCTAAAGTATCTCTAATTTTGTTTATTTAGAGTAATTAACCGTTATTCATTGTTATTTATAATAAAAATGGATAAATATAAACTATGAAGGAATTTGATAATATAAAGATCTTAGAAAAAAAATATCATCTAATATATAAAGTCGTATAAGGTCATGTAGATTGCGAAAAGTGCTTATCTTTAAGTGATTATTTTAGTTAATAATTTGTATATTATTATTTAATGGAAATTAATTTTTTCTTTGGAAACTAAATGCAAACTTTTATTTTTAATAAGTGTGGTAAGTGGTGAGCTGTGTGATGCGTGCACAAGATTTTTTTATTAATTTAAATATTCCAAGACTTTAAAAAATCTCGTTCATGTTATCAAATTATTATTTTCTGGTAATTATTTTCATAGGTGATGAACCTTTGATTTGAGTTGTTTTAAGTTTGCAACCCTTTAAATGCGGGCCAATTTTTTATTTTGTAATTTGGTGTAAAAAAATTTTTTATGTTTACACATGTTCTTAACGTTATTTGAATTATATTTTTTAAGGCCGCGAGCTTCTTACAACTAAATTACTTATATAATTTTTTTCTTTTAAAAATTAGATAAAAAAGTATTTAAGTAGCAATATAACACGTTACGAACTGAATCAGATTTATTTTAAATATAAATATATAAAACAATTTCTTAATGAATTTAACTCTCTAAACTACATTTTAACACACACAGAAAGATGTAGCGATGTTTTAGATCCCACTAGACAGCGTATAGTGGTCTGGGGTGGAGAATCCTACAGCCGTATTGGATAACTTCCCATGTTTTACGACACATGTGCGCACTATTGGAGTGCCCCTTAATTTGTAAGACCATAAAGCCATGGTTGTGTCCCACCCTAAAAGGCTTGCTTATCAAGCGGCAACTTCGGCAGATAAAAGTGTTGTGGGAAAGGAAGATAAAAGATGTACAGCCATCGTCATTTCTATTTTGACTTCCAACAGTAGTTTAAGTATTCGAATTTGATTTTTAGACATGTCTCTTTTATTTTTATTTTTTTTTTTGTTCATGATAAGATTTTCTAGATGTCACACTCAAAAAAAATAAATAATAATAATAATAAATAAATAAATCAATAAAACACACAACCAAGACAACTGTGAGATCTTTGTCAATTATTTTGAAGAACTCCTTAACTGCGAAACACCTCGGAAAAAAAAAAGAAAGAAATGGAGACACCAAAAAATTCAAATTCTGAACCACCGGATGAAGCAGAATTAAGAGAGACAATAAATTCATTGAAAAACAACAAAGCATCTGGAGAAGATGGAATAATAGCTGAACTCTGGAAGGTGGCCAATGATGCTTTTATCGTTAAAACAATGAAACTGTTTCAAGAAATTTGGAAAGAGGAAAAGATACCAGAGGATTGGCTAGTGGCACTCATACACCCATTACATAAAAATGGACCAAAAACAGATGTAAACAACTATCGAGTTATATCACTCCTACCTGTTACTTACAAAATCTTCTCTAAAATATTACTAAATAGGCTTAAACCTCAACTTGATTCAAAACTGGGAGAATACCAAGGAGGCTTCAGGAGAGGGCGCTCTTGTCCAGAACAAATATTGAGCTTGAAAATGATCATCAAGTATCACACCACACGAGCCAAAGACATCTTCACATCTTTTGTTGACTTCAAAAATGCCTATGACTCAGTAGACAGAGAAATACTAGTCGAGGTACTGAGAGAATATGGAGTTGATCAAAAAACATTCAACCTGATCAAATTAACACTCACAAACACTGTATCAAAAATAAAATTTCAGGGAGAGATCAGCAAATCATTTCATGTGAGGACAGGACTAAGACAAGGTGATGGTCTTTCACCGATGCTGTTTAATGTGGTTTTGGATAAGATAATGAAGACATTCTGGCAAGATAACGATTCTGGTGCTATAATTGGATCAAAGAACAAAAACGTCAATCCTAAATGTCTGGTCTTTGCAGACGACCTGGCTCTCTTAGCTGAGACTGAACAACAAGCTGAAACACAAATCAATGAACTCAAGGAAATAGCAGAGAAAGCTCGAATCCAGATCTCCTTCCAGAAAACAGAAATAATGACGACCAAGAAAAAATATTCGAAGAAAACAGTGAAGACCAAATATGGGCAGATTAAAGTCACAAAACAGTTAAAATACCTTGGAGAGATTATCAGCAACTATGGATCCGATAAACCTACAATAGAAAATAAAAGACTGAAACTGGGGGAACTAAATTTCATCACTAAAAACATCTACAACAAAAAAACTTGTCCATCAATGCAAAAATAAAGCACTATACTGCTGTGGTAAAGCCGGGAAGGTCTGCCGACCCCACGCCAAATCCACGGCTGATGTAACAGAATAAATAATTAAAAGCCACAACCGGACTCGAACACGGGCCTGGGAGATAGGAGCACAGTGCTAGATTCAACCAAAGCCCACCAAAATTAATATTTTTTTCATCTTCAAATTAAACAGACAAAGCTGCAAAAATTGCTTAATGAATGTTTTAGTTTACTTTTTTAAAAGTTTTTCTCTCCAAGAAAATTCAATGAATGTTAAATGTGCAAATATAGAGCAACAATACTTCCATCAACTGCTTTATTTATGAAATCAGAAATTTCAAGAAGGATTTGCCGTCAAAAAATCTTAATGATTACCTGCATTGATCATATATTTGGTTTTATTCGTGTTTTGCCAAATAACGTATTGTAATTAACTAAAAGAAAAACATATTTAATTAAATGTGTTAACATGAATGGAACGAACCTAGACAATAAATTTCGATTGATGTATTGTTTAGTTATAGAAGAACATAAAAATTAGCTATTCCTGTCTCATTAGCGAATTCAAGCAGTTTTTGAGCATAAAAAGAAAGTGGTCGGACAAGCTTTGGAATGCTACCGAAGACAATGAACTAGCGAGTCGTTTGGAGTACGAGCCTGTGGTTTGGCAGGTTTACGCTTTTAGGACCAGTTGGCCTTCAGGGAGTAGGAAGAAGCACTTAATTACTACAATGGAATTAAGTGAACGCTTCTAGTTCTACCAAAATAACGGATCGGAAATAACGTAATAATAGTTTGTCTATTCTCTTAAGTTACATAAAAAAAAAATTTGTTTTTCAACCTACTCTATAATAGGAGGAGGTTCTCAATTCGGCATCTACACGTGTATTCATATATTGTAGATATGTTTACGTCTAACTTTTTCGGACGCAAGACATATTTTTTGGATTGCGTTTTTGAGAAAATATTTGAAGTTGTTCTTATGTTGGTCCCTGTTGAATTTCAGAAAATAGGGACAACGGTGGGATAGAGAAAATAATTAAAACAAAAAATAAAGGAATAATTATAATGAATCGGGTATTTCACGCATTTATTTAGTGACAAGAACGAACGATATCCAGCGTTGTGTATTTTCCTTAATCCCTCTTGATAAACCTTTGTGCTTCAAATTAAGACGAAGCCCACATTATTCCCAAGTCTGATTTTGGCACTTATTTAAATATTCATATATTTAGCTCGTTACTTTAATAGATGTCATCAAAATCAAGTACTTTTTTATTTACTGATCAATCTTTCGTTTATCCAGAATTATCCCATATTCTGGAAGAACCCTATCCACATTATTACGGATAAACGGGATTCAGGTCTGTAAAATTGTCTGTAAAATTGCGGCGAAGAAAATTCGGTAATACATAAATAAAAAAGTGTTAGAGTAATATGAATACATATCTAGCTGAAATTCTTAATGGTATGTAAACTAAACACAGGGTTAATTATTAAACATAACAAAAAAAAAAATTATCATGTAATATTTATTTAAATAAATAAAAAATG
Organism: Rhaphigaster nebulosa; assembly: GCA_948150685.1. Classification (NCBI taxonomy): domain Eukaryota; kingdom Metazoa; phylum Arthropoda; class Insecta; order Hemiptera; family Pentatomidae; genus Rhaphigaster; species Rhaphigaster nebulosa. The sequence goes on along the minus strand of OX411307.1, from coordinate 66,276,010 downwards.
ATTGCGATTATACTACCATTTTTTTAATTTCGTCAACTTTTTTACTTTTGTAGGCATCTCCCCCACCCTAAAAACAAAATAACTCTAAAAATTATTGAAAAGGTTCTCCTCTTGCCAATATAGCCATATTTTTTTTGCCTCGCATTAAAAAATTAGTTAGAAACAATTAAAACAATTGCGGAGTAGTGCCCTTTAGCTATTATTTGTCAAATCTGAAGGTGTCATCTAAGATGAGCCGAAGGACACTACATCTCAATTGAAGGGATAAGTGGAATATGTAATATGGGCCATTCTTCGAAAACAGGGAAATCAGTCCCATTAAAGAAATCTGGCTTTTTTGACTCATTTGGCAGACATTTTTTCATTTATTTTGACAAAGCATAATCTTAGATCGTTTTATCTGGGATTAGCTGTAATTTATGTAATATATTAACATGTTTTAATTGTTTAATTTGTTTATATATATATATATATATTTAATTTGTTTAATTTCTTTGAGCTGTCAGAACTCAAAACATATCGCTATCAAAATAAATTAGGTGTGCACACAAGCTCAGGAATTTTCAGAAAAGAGAACAAATTCGTCATAAAATAATTACGTTGCCAAGTTAAATTAATCGCTTGTCCCTTGGTCATGTGCCTCACTCACTCACTTTTTTCAATAATGGGCGACAAGTAAACCCACAGCCTTCTTCATCTGAGGAAAACAGTCGGCAAGCCTTTTAACAAAGGTTCCTTCCTAACCAAATTGTAACCGATGCTGAGAGAAACCTCCATTAACATGCCGAGACTGTGAGACGTTAAGTTGAAAAAAGCGTTTTGCGTTTGGTGATCCTCACTCCCTCACTTGATGCGCATGGAATAAAGAAATTAAGTTAAATATTTGATGAATTTCTATTATAGTTCTTCAGGTTTTATTGGATTTGGTGTAGTGTAAATAAAGAGGCCCTACAGTTAAGGCCTAATCAGTTAGCACAAAAACCTCACTCCCTCACACCTCATTCCCTCACTTTTAATTTCTTCATAAGAATATTTAAGTATAAATTTACTATCAAAACTGTAAACCTATCAGTTTTAATCAAAGTAAACGAACCACTAGGAGTCGTATATTATCCCTTGTTTACTTTTAATTTTCATCTAATATTACCGTCTACTGCTTTGTAGATTTGTCTTAAAAAAATGATTTATTTTAATTAAAATATAAGTAAATTTAACTAAAAACTATTGAAACTAAAAATATTTCAATAAAGCTATAATTTTTTTATGTTATTGTTATGATTTCCTTGTAATATATCCTCAACCTCACTACGGCTACTCTACTGTTCTCAGTTACACGCTCACTCCCTTAATTTTGAAAATTATGTAGAATTTTTTTATTTTTCTTCCGTTCTAGTAACAATTACAATAGGATATTTTTACAATAGCATCTGAGATGTAATTCAAATCAATAGAAAATTAAATAACGAAATTATAGTGCCATTTGAAGCAATCAGAAAATTACTAACAAATCTCTCTACATTCGATGAATGACCCATACGATATTTTAGGAAAAATAGTGATTTTTGCTTGGAAGAATATTTTAAATTCTTCTTTCCAAATAGCACCTTTTTAATTTTTTTAAACCTTGAATTGTGGTGGTTATCAGAAATGGAAAATTGAGTTATACGGTCTAATATAGGATTATTAAATAAAAAATCATTAAATCTCAGGTTCAAATTTTTGTAACATTACATGTACTTCAATGGGAGCCTGTGAACTCACTAATACTTGCAGTCAATATAAATATGCAAATTGGGAATTGGACCCTTATACAAGTTTATGCTCCTACAAATGATGCCAATATCCTGGGTAAAGAGCAGTTAATATAAAATAAAAACAAGAATAATTACAGGAGCATCGTTATTATGGGGGATCTCAATGCACGAATACGTAATGACTACACGAGAGCACATGGAGTGATAGATACACATGGAGGGTAAAGTAAACAACGACAGTGGGCAGCGTTTAATTGAATTCTGCATGTAAAATGACTTACTCATAGGGAGTTCCTGCTTTCCACACAAGTTAGTACATAAGATAAATTTCTCAGCCCATGAAAGGAATGCAAATAGTATCATTGACTACTTCATTTATGGGCGGGAAATAAGAAGGTATTTCACTGATGTAAAAGTTATTCAAGGCGGGGAGATAGGAAGCGACCATATGCTACTGGCAGCGGGCACAAAGGTACTAAAGGAACGCAAGTTAAAGTCAAAAGTCTATGACAGGATCGAGATGAAAAAGCTGCAAGAACCTGAGAAGAAATACCAGTATGAAGAAGAACTGCGAAGAAGACTTCTAGAATTGGACGGGGATGTAAGCCTAGATGATATGTGGAATCATATAGTCAGCTACAATAGTCTGTGGAGTCAAAAAGATAACCATGAAAGGCAAATGTACATCATGATGGAACGAAGAACTGAGGGCATAGATTAGGGAAAATAAGAAAGCCTAGAAGGATTACTGCCAAGACAAAACTCGTGAAAAATGACAGGTATATGGGACGGTCATGAACAGGACGAAGGAAGCAGTAAAGGAGGCTAAGAGAAAATCCTGGAAGGAATTTGGAGAAAAGCTTAACCAGAATCATGATCCTATATATAACCATGGTTAAAACATAAAGCTCTTTAGGAGTAAAATATAATCACTAAGGGGCCGTAAATGTAAAGAAATTAAGAATATTAAAATGAGGAAGGTGAAATGATCACAGATGATAAAGGCATTCTAGAGATTTAGAGAAAGCATTGTGAAAGACAATTCAGAGATAACTTTCTGAACCCTATGAATAATCAGGATGAACGATGAGACAAAGTTCGATGGGGTGATAGAGGAGGAGGTCGAACAAGCTATCGAAAGGATGAAGACGGGGAAAGCTCCAGGACGGGATAGTATAGTTGGAGAGTTTGTAAAGTATAGAGGTATGTAACTAGTCAGGTCTCTCCAAATGCTTTTTCAAAATGCTAGGGAGAAGAACAGGTTACCAAAAGAATGGGGATATAACATTTCTATACACAAGAAGGGCAGCCAGTGTTCCAACGATAGGCCCATATGCCTCTCACCAGTTGTCTAAAAACTATACGCAACCATTTTAGACAGTAGATTAAGACTTATATAAGATCAAGGCCGGCTTCAGGCCAGGACGACAAACTCAAGACCAACACACTAAGGAATGTCATACAAAAATTCGTTGATCGAGATAGAAATATCTATTGCGACTTCCTCGATCTTAACAAGGTGACAGTTTAAGCCTGTTGCTATTTATACAATATATAGTATGGATGAGGTAGCAGGAATATGCAAAAGGCGAACTGAAAGGACGTTCCTGGGGCGAAGAAACCTGCGAACTTTACAGAAAAGTTGTAGCAGACCATGGTATGTTGTACCATTAGTAGGAATGGTATGCAGATCAGCACCGGTAAGAGCAAGATCCTGCGAGTAGGAAGGCTATAGGAGTGAATCCATATATACTGCAACGGAGGAGAGATGGAAGCATTCATGGACTTCACCTATCTCGGAACAGTTATGGATGGGACTGGGAAAATAGACTTCGAAAAATCAAACAGGATAAACAAAGCAGATATTTATAAATAACTAAGATAAAGATATTTAAAAATAAAATTTGAAGGACACGAAGTTTAGAAAAGCATGATTCATATCAAAATTATTTAATAATTCAGTTCTTGAATTATTTAACTTTGCAGAAAATTTGCGAATTTTGCAGTGGCTGAATCACAAAAAAGCATTACAACTGACCCTGGCTGGCATCAAAAGTCCATTAACTGAAATTATCTCACTTAATTATATTATATTAGGTCACTTTTGATAGATGCGTAAGGTATAAGTATAAAACATATATTTGCTTTTATTTTAGATGAAATATATTTATCTTTCTTTGTACGATTTTCATCATGCATAACGAAGATAGTTGATCGAACGTGTGAAAATAAAAAAAACGCCGGGAATGTCATGAAACCTTAAAAACAAACAAAAAACGCCAAAACCCACTTTGTTATAATTTTTTCTAGGCAAATGAAAATTTGCACCTAAATGCAAGTATGTTCAAGGCAAATTGCCCCAAATTTTTAAAACAATATGTCCACCACGAACGTCGGTATTCCTAATATATGCTCAATAAATTGTGAAAATTGATGACAAATCGCGCTAAAATTAAGTGTTTATAGTAATTAAATTTCCTACAAGATTCATACAAAATATTTTTAGTAATTTTGAACAGATGCTAAGTAGAAAGGATGTAAAATATGATATTCATGTAAATTCTGGTGAAATATAAAGGTTCTGAAAAACTGATTAGCATCATTTTTTTTTTTAAATTAAGTTCTATTTTTTTTGTTTGGTTTTTATAATTATATTCATAATTGTACAATCAACAATTTATTGATTGTTGTATATTAATATAATTTAGATACATTTTTATATTATATTTTTATATTGTATATTTATATCGCATATAAAATAAATATATGATATATTTATATTATTAAATATATAATATATTTATATTATATAAACATATACTATATATATATATATATATATATATATATATATATATGTATATACTATATAAATATATAATATATGCATATAAATTATATTCAAATTTATAAAATGTGAGTACCCATATTCGCCTCGTTTGTTTAACACAGAAAGACATCATTATTTTTTTTTTGTTGCTTCGGTTTTAATAATTTCTATGATTTATAATTTACGTTTTATTTAATTATTAATGTTACTATTGACAGGCTGAATTCACAAAGGTAGACTGGTATATACACAAAATTTGAAGTATCTAGGCCCTTCCTTTTGAATGTTATAGAATTATGACCGATTTTTGTCATTTTCGTCCCACTGTGCGTTGCTGTGAACCATGGTTTTCATTTTTGTTTTTCTTTTTTCTGGAGACCTAAATTATCTATACAAGAAAAAAAAATAATTTGATAATAGCTTAATTTAATTAGACAGCACACCTCACAAGCAATCTAAAAACGATTAACCACACTGAGATAGTAAATCACTCCAAGATTGTTTAACTCCAAACGGCCACTAACATTCATTCCAAATGGAACAATGAAATGGAGCGACTAGAGAGCATGGAGTGAGGACAATTTCACCCACTGACGATCACTCCACTCCATTTTTCCATTTTTTACTAGCAGGTAGCGATTCACGCTCCTACAAGCCATTTTCAAAACTATTCCGAACTCATAATTACTATAATTCTAGGCAATAAGAAAAATTATCTCTGAATATTATGAAAACTATATTAACAATTATAAGGATGGAATTAGAAACTTTGCTACCCACAATATCCAGTTGATAATTTTGGTCACACCTTTTTTCAATACAATGAAAAAGTTAGTAAATAGGTATTTTGTAGTATCTAAAATCTTTAAATTTTTCATATTTACAAATTATTATAACTGTTGAGAGTTAATGGAATATTAATACGATAGTAAGAAAATTAAATAAATTAATCTTTAGGTACTCAAAAATTTAAAAACAAAAAAAATATTGAGCATTTATAGCATTTTATAAATTCATTATAAATCCATTCAAATATTTATTTCCTTTTAATTGATATTTTTATTTTTTAAACGTAACTTAAGTTATGATATCACTATTTTTCTAATATAAGAAAGATCATTTTGTATATGTAAAAAATATACAATAAAATACCTAATTTGTACATATTTGAAAAAAAAAAATGTTTTTGACCGTTTATTCTTGTAACCCTAATAAAGTTCTCTCAACACTAAAAAAATAATTATTGTAAAACATTGTTGAGCATATAATATGTAAGAGGATCAATATTAAAATTTTTCCATTTTTCGGTAGAATATTTTTTTAAGATAGGTAATGTGGGGTAAGCGTGCACTAGATATTACAAAGCTCGACTTTAAATGACTGTAAAATCATTATTTTGGAAGCTAGATGTTTCCTCTATTTTTATTAATAATGTCCCTTAGACGATTATTTTTAAATACTACAATCAAGCCCATGTTTCAATCATGCCCATTTCTATTTGATTGATAATCCAATTTAATAGTACCTAGTACGCGCTTGTCCCTGCCTTAAGGGGTAACTACGTACGACGTATCTGGTAGACCCACTATTCAAGTAGGGGCGGTTTTGGAGCGAGTGCAAAATAGTTCTATTTCCGGGGAATTATTACACTAATGGAATCACTGAAATAAGTTAAAGCTTGTCTGAGATTTACATTTTACAATCTTCATTTAGTTATGAAAGTGGGATGTGGAATATAATTTAATAAATGTATTGAAAAAATAATGTTTTGTTTTTAAGCGGTTGTCCGGAAGCATCCAGGAAAACATGATAATAAGAGTAAGTGTACATCACGCACACTTGTCACACAACAAAGGTTCGCACTTGACCCTACAATAACGTTTTGTTGGGTGTTTGCGGACAAGAGCTTGAAAAATAGAAAACTGTCAAGGAGAAATGTAAATCGAGAATTATTTTCAAGAATAGCTTCTGTATGTTAAGCAAAAAAGGCCTACTGGTAGATAAACACCGATATATCTCTACAGCAAAACTTGAAAGACACAACTTTATCAACAACTTGGAACTTATATATTTGCCACTCGTTATACTTCACCTTAGCAAACTTTCGTGGCTCTCACCAGTATATAGTTTTATAACTTTATTGGGTAGATACATTTATAAAATGATTTGTTCAGAATTCGGAAAACGCATTTTAAGAAATTTTATCCTTGAACATTAATAAAAATACCTTCGATATCCGTGAGAAGCGTATGGTGCCTTCAGATAAAATTCCAGTGAATGCCCATGAGAAAAAAAGCAACGGTAAAAGGCATAATTCCAGAAATGTTCCATCGACGCCGTGAAAATTAATGGGGAATTTTTTAACATTAAAAAATAATTCGGATTAAATTATCAAACGTTGGTTAAACGCTACAGATATTTACTAGGGATCAGCATATGCTAAGCAAATTTAATATGGATCAGCAATTTAAATTAACACACACCCACAAGTTTCTGACCTCGCTTCCTAATCTATAATTATATATTTTAAAAAAATATTATAATAATTGGATTTATTTATTTAAGGCTTTGATAGAATGATTACAAAACACTTGATATTATTGCTTTTTTTTCATAAATGACCGAGATATGGGCGTTTGAAACCTTTAATCGGCCTTCATTTTGAAACTGTCGAGTTCCGAGGATCACCCTGGCGACCTGTATGCAGTAGTCTCGGAGAATAGCAGTGGATGGCGGACGTCGTATTTTTTTTTAATGGATTTTTGGATTCTACCTATCTTGAAATGTAAAACCTCGAATTTTGAGGGATGTGGGTTGAATTTTTTTTCGTGGGCGATTCTAAAGGTTTATCGTTGAAAACAATAAACATTTTTTTTTGTATTTTTATTAATTTATTGAAATTTACAACTGTTTACATACAAGTAAATGTGAAGTAAGCGTACAAAAAAATCATGAATTAACTTGCGAATGAACTACTCATTGATAGCTCAATGGCTATTTTAAATTAGAAGGTCCCCTGGCCTTCTCCTTTTCAGACGCCTCGGAGGGTTATCGGGAATACATAGGGATGAAAGGTTACGAACAGGTGGGTTTGTGTGGACAAGGAGTTTAGAATTAAAGAAGGTACGATTGAGTTCTTTATGGATGATTTTATTAGTGACATAGTAAGGAGCATTAAGGATTCTTTGAAGGATTTTATGTTTTTTTTTAGTGGAGCCCCAAAGCTCAATTCCGTATGTCCAAGATAATGGCAATGTATTTGAGCTTTTTGTAATATATTTGAAGTTTACAGCGTTTGTCAAGTAGATTTGTCTCACAATGTGACCAAGTACTTCTATGTCTTTCTTGGTGGCGGTAGTGGGAGTGGTTGTGTGGAGTCTTCTCAAGACAACTCTGTAGGGCTTTTCTTCTTTTAGCTGATAACGGTGGAAATCATATTTTTTTCTGTTAGATTACACGTATTGATTTTTATGTCTTTTATTCGGGAGAAACATTTTAAATTTGTTTGACCGATCACATTTGAGATTTCATGGCCGAATGCCATAAAGTCGTGAATGTTACTGACAAATATTGGAGGTGGCTCTGGTTCAGGAAGCTGACGGTGTGTGCAAAAATCAGTTGTAGTATTACTTAGGGCTGCATACCTATTGCTGGCTGGTATGGTAGGTAATGTTGAGGTAGATTCTATTTCATTGAGTGTAGATTTACTGCGGGTGTTAGGTGGCGGGGTTTGTTTTGATTTTACATTTTTATTCTTCTTTTTTTTATATGGTGAATTCCTAGCAGAACCGGGTGCAGCATTTCGTTGTCACTTCTGGACACAGTTATGTACATACACAAAAAAAAAAAAAAAAAAAAAAAAAAAAAAAAAAAAAAAAAAAAAAAAAAAAAAAAAAAAAAAAAGCTTTCTATGGAAATGAGAGAAAAAAAAATGAAAAAGAGGTTGATATGTATGTGAGTTCGTACTCGTGTCAGACAGAAGCACGATACATTTGTCAGAGCTCAACCCACTGAGCTATGGAGCAATTGATAATGTATATAGATATACCGGCCGATAGTTAAAGACCCAGTAGCAAGCAGGTAAGAGTGCGCCTGCCATATAGGTTATGAAAATAATAAACTAAAAGATTAATACTCGTTTTTAATTACGACTATATGTTTTTCCCATTTCTATTTTATTAACTTACTATTTAGTTTAACAAAAAAAAATAATAATAGGGGTCCAATGAATTTTTTTATTTTTTAATAATTTATTATAATTTCAGTGTGCCGCCAGAAAAAAAAAAAAAAAAAAAATGATAACCATTGATTTAATGTAATATTTATAAAGATTGGAAAATAAAACCTTTTTAAAGTGTTAAATCCAAAACTATTCTCTAGTTGAATGGGAAACCTAAACGTTTTACTGTGCGTTTTTTGTCCTTGATAAATATATTTTTATTTTTATTAGAAATGTATTTATTTCAGATTAAAAAAAAAAGAAAAGAAAAAAAAAAATGCTTCCCCTCTAATGAAAAGCTCACAAAACCCCATAAGACTTTGAAGTATTGTGACAAAGTGCACGACATTTTCCTACAATTTTTGCGCGAAGCCAGCGAGAAATTATATCTTAAAAGAATATCTAATAGCTGCGGTGTGAAGGGAGGAAGTCTACTTTCACAGTCTGTTTGAAAGTACCCAGCAATTTTCGAATTCATAAAAAACAACAGGCCTCAAATAAGTTGCACGTTCACTTTTATGGGAGGGAAAGATTAATGGAATAGAAGCACTTTTTCACAACTACGTTTTCAACCTAGCACATCTTGTGCAATGCTTCCGATTTATCAAAGGCTGTACGCCTATTTATCTTGTTGTTTTTTTTTCTCTCTTAATGCTGTATTTTTTTTTTTTTTTTTTTTTTTTTTTAAACCTTCGTCTGAATATGTATGCCATGTATAACTCGCTGATTATGGCAATCGTTATGTTTTTGTTAATCGTTATTACTACTTCTAATTTTACTTTAATTTTTTTATTGAGATTTACAACTTTATTAAGAACGAGTGGGGGGAGGGAAGCCCGTAAATACAGGACATAATATTTGTTTATTTATTCTATTCCGTATCATAAAAACCTTGGAAACAGATTTCAGCAAGCAGTAGCTGAACGAACATAATTAAATACAATGACAATGCAGATAGTAATAACCCGTATTTTCACAAAGTTAGCCCCCTAAAATACAAAAGAACATAATAAACGATTTTTTTTTTTCTGTGCCCTCCCCCCGATTCAAATAAACTTGCTTCCACCTGTATGAAGTAATGACAACGATTATCTACATAAACACGCAAGCTTTTTATTATACAGGCAGGTACAGCAAGTAAAATATAGCATTTGATTATTATTATTATATGGTTGTGACCTACCTCCCCTCCTCACCACTCAATTCATTTCCCGAACGGCGTTTGTAATGTTGAAGTATGTATATTTTTAATAAAAACAGCTCATCCCCCCCCCCAAATATCCCATACTCTAGTACCAGCAATTTATATCTGTTTGCAAAATGGATCCCGAAAAGACTGCTTAAACTGCTAGGGTTTTTTGACCTCAGAAATCGACTGGCATAATTCTGTACCCTAGAAAACCTCTAAAGGAGGCCACTGACAACAACTTCAAATGGAGCGATGGAGTGGAGCGACTGGAGTTCTTGGAGTGAAGAAGATGATCACTCTACTCCGTTCTTTTTTATACCAACAGCGAGTGATTCATGCTCCTGCATACACGTAATTTCAATGTGCTGATTAATATAACTCTTAAGAATTTATAAGATAGCAATATTGCCTCTACAATAGCAAGAGCATTAAATAATTTTATCTTCACTCAAAAAATAAATATATAAAAATAGTGGAAATGCTAACCAAATTAGAAATTGGAAATCTACAAAAAATGTTTATTTCCTTTTAATTAATATTTATATTTGCTAACAAAATTAATAGTAAAAAAATAAACAAAATTTTAAGTTATATATATTTATATGAAATTTACTGACAAAAAATTTTTTACGATTATTATTATAGCACAGGCTAAAAAATATGCAGTCCATCGTTCCACTCCATCATTTTTCCATACTCACGGTCGGTTGGAGTGATTGGATTTTGGCGTGGCGTCATGGAGCTTAGGACCCTAGATTCCAGCCGCTCCACATCACTCCGAAAATCCACTAAGGTTTTCACTGTCGTTCCACATGGCGTGAAGTTGTTGGAGTGAAGTGGTCGTCATTGTCTCCTTTAAAACGTGAATGAATCAGTTTTTTTCCAGTCAAATCTCATTCAAAGAAATTGTTTTAAAATGAATAATGCGTCATTTATTATTTTATTTTCAATTTTTATGTCCATTAATTTTTACTAAAATATGAATTTAAATATTTTAATAAAAATAGAAGGACAATAAAATGAACTGTGGACTATTGAGAAAGCAGAGGGTGGGAAGATGTTATAGCTTTTACATATTGATTGAAATATCTTGAAATGATGTACAACTCTATTTGGTTAGTCTTCTTTGTAATGTCGATGTGATATGTCACGAGAGTTACTCAATCAAAAGTTGTCCTCTTGATTTTTCTCAAGTTTTTTTGCACTATTACCTACCAGGACTAGTTGCCATTGTAAGATTGACCCCCCCCCCCCCCCCTCTCCCTCCCAGTAACTAAAATATACTTTTTGGATTTAAAATATTTAGCGATAATTTTCGAAATATACTTCGAACAGAATGTAACTCGCGCTAACTTTTCACAAGCAATTTTTGTACAACCTTTTTATTTTTAAACATTGAATATTTCAAAGTGTACTCTGCCTTGATATAAACTAAATACTGATTGAAGGATTAAAAAAAAAACCAGAAAAAATGATTGCCAAGCTCGAACCCTCAGGACAGCCAAAGCGGCATACTATTTGAGAATAATTATTTTAAACTTGGATAGAATGGAACCTACTAGTTTTATAAATGTTATTTTTCAAGCCTTAACAGCAGTAAAAACTGTTAGTAGGAAATAACAGTTAGAAATGACATGTTTATAAACAGCTATTGTTTATATAAGTTTTTATTTTACAGGACACCAAACGATCAACGAAACGAGATTCATTCAATATTTCGAAAATTTAACCAATTTTTTTTTTTTTTTTTAGAAAATCGTTTATTAGTTGAAAATTCCAATTTAGGGGCCTATAGTTTGATCTAGGGCTGCCGAAGAAACGAGATAGGGGACGCGGCTTAGCAGGTAATGGGCCATGGTCCATGTTGACTCGCTTACGCTGTATTAGCTTTCTGTTTGCTCTCAAAACAGCAAATGCAGCGTCTGCATTTAAGATAAAACATTAATTAATGCCGGGGCGCAGGGGGCCAGCATCCATTGGAGTTTATCTAGCCCTAATAAATAACACATGCTCTTTTTGACCCCGCAAGTAATAACAGATTTACTCTGTAATTCCAAAACAAATATTAAACACAAGTGGATTTTGTTACAATGCTATAATTACACAGGGAATAGTGTAATAACTTTTAAAGATGAATTAAAAAGGGGAGGGGGTGCGAGAAGATGAGGGAACTATAAATGGGGTAATTTAAAAAAAAAAACAACGACCGTTTTATCAAATTATCATCGAGGAATGCAAATACGTACTTTAAACCAATTCAATGATTATCAATTACTAATACTAAAGGATTATGTAAGCTTGTTTTTAAAAATGTGATCCGTGCAATAAAGCCTAAGTTCTTCAGTTGCAATCGAACAAGAATAATGACTATTCCTATATTAAAAAAAAAAAAAAATTACAGCCGCTGAAGCAACGCGTGGAATTATTCAAATCGAAGGAGAAGGTGCCCTTGACCAACGTACAGCGCGGTGTTGGTTTAAAAAATTCAGCAGTGGAGATACGTCCTTGGAACGGAAGAGGGGCTCAGGGCGACCATCGGTGGATATTGATGAAGTTCCGTGATATTTGTTCAATGTATGAACTCTGTCTGACTTTTACTGCGAATCGTTAGATAGGAAATATGCGAAATAATTGGAGTGTTAGCTAGCTTTTGGTGAAGCGTCAAGGTGCTTTAATTACCAGCAGCATGCGGTCACAAAGTTCCAGTCGGACCAAGGAAAAGCTACAAAAAAAAAATCTTCGGAGTATCGAGGTTCTGCCACAACCCACTGTACAGTCCAGACTTCGCTCCATCAGATTATCGCTTATTTCGTTCAATGGCCCACTTTCTTCAAGAGAAGTTTTTCGACTTCCGTCCCAAGGAGTGGTACAAGCATGGAATCGAATAACTGGCTGAAAGATGGTTTACAACATTGGATTACATAGGGCTATATTTTGAATATTAAAAAAATAAAAACAAACTAATAGATGTTGGGAGATTTTTGGATTCCAACACATAGCTTAACTTTCTCAGACAGCATTAAATAACCAACAAGTCAAAATTTAGCAAATTCAGTTATCATCTGGATGGAAAACCATGTCAATCACATAAATGAAGATCAGAGATAGCACATCTCAAATCAACAGTCTAAAAGAAATTAACCAAGTAGAGATAGTAAACCACTCCAAAACGGTTTAACATATACTATAACTAGAGGATTTTCGTGCAGTAAAAAAAAACGAAAAATGTACAGTAAAAAACTCAAATTGTGCAAATTGTTCAATTATTCATGACATATATTTCATTGAATCATTTTGTAGCACTCCCTCCACTACGTTTCATGAGTTTAAAATAAAACATTATTATTAATTAATTTGTTTTATCATCCTCACTGTTATTTTATGCCTTATTATAAGAGCGTGAAAAGTATTCATATAGATTTAACTGAATTTAATGCTTTCAAATTCTATTTTGTTTCGTAACTAGCGCTCCTATGAACCTGATAAGATCCCTAAGGTATAGTGATTTAGTTTGATTATGAAGCAAGGAAAAAGAATATTTTCGGCATTTCATTATACAAAATGTTTACCATTTCATTATATACCGTTGACTCAGTATAAATAATTATAAAAATTATTAATTTTAAGTCAACGATATAGTTTTTTATAAATAAGGGTCTGGGAAAACAAAAAAAAATATTTAGTTCTTTTATTAAGTGATTTTTTATTTTAGGAGGTTAATAAACTTTTAAAAAAATACGGGTTATTACAATCTGTATTGTCTTTGTACTTAATTATGTTTGTGCAGCTATTGTTTGCTGGAGTCTTTTTCCCATGTTTTTTTACTGAAACAAAGTGGATGAAATAAATATTATGTTTAGTATTTTTTTCCAGTGAAAAAAATACTCCTATTTCTTTCTGTATAATTGCCATCTAAACTAATTATAAGAAAATAAAATATTATGAAGGTGAAACTCTAATAATCATAATTATGTTAATCGTTTATTCATAATATTCCATATCAGGTAAAAGACATTATTATATAATCTAAACTAATTATAATTTGTTAATTTGAAATCGATAATTAGCTAATTAGCAGAAAGTTATTCTATAGCCGAGGGTAATATATATTTCGTTTTATACCTTGACTCTCTACCATATTAAACAATGACCGCTATAATTTAATGCATTCCCGCAAGACTATAACCACCAAGGGATTTGAAACGTAGGGCATAAAATACAAAAACCATTAGGGAGAGCTGGTCAATTGTTTTCAATTAGGATTGTTTAATGCAGAATTTATTCGTAAAATTATTCGCTAGGTGTAAAAAAAAAATAATAATAATTTAGAAACATTTTAAAAATTGTTTTTATTAGATTTTATTTTCTTCCTTTATCGACAATAGCAGGGGGATCCGGAACGGGATGTGTGAGATTGGTGAGTAATGGGTGTTAATGATGTAAATAAAAAATGACAGAGGTGGACAAAAGCATGCCCCAAACGGGAGAAATCAGGTAGGAAATGGATGAGTGGGAGCCACTGTGAGTTTTGACCATTGTTTTGTGTAAATTTGCGCTTCAGCCATTAAATGGCCTGGAAATAGATTTAACAGTTTGATGGCCCTAAACTGAACCTGCTAATATGCTTTAGTTTTGACGATTCATAGCAAAATATTTAAATTCGAATAATGTTATAAAAAATAAATATTTTTGCTAAGTGAAACAATGTTATTTAATATAAACACGTTAATTGCTTTCCCAATCACTTGTAAACTGAAATGATTCATTTTAATTTTAATAAAAATAAAAAAAATCAATTTCTTTTTTTCAAGAATATAAATTATCGGATAGATGGATTAAAAATAAAATATGAATCAATACTATTATTGTGATAAAATTATTATTATCATGTAAGCACATATTAAATTGATTTATATGCTGTGTTCGTAGTAATCCAATATTAAGCAAAATATTTTATGAATATCTTTTCTCTCTCTTTATTCATTTTGTTTATTTATTTTTAGACGAAATATATATTAAAAATTATAAAAATTCAACGATTTTCTGATCAAAAAGATCTAAATAAAAGATATTTCCAAAGTTTTCTAACTCGCCACTTTTTTTTCTACAATGTATAAAAAAAGAAATATATATATATATATATATATATATATATATATATATATATATATATATATATATATATAAGTTATGCGACGGCGAAAGAATTGAACTAAAAAAAAGGAAGGGTTTAGAAATAACCACCACGACTTCTGAAACAATACTGTTTATTCGTAAAAGTAATTCTCCTTATATACAATCGGAATGTTGTTTACATTCCCGGATGGTATTAAGGTTGATACTGCCAAGCTCCGGTCTTTAACTCCCCCCCGCCAGTTTACGGGGATCTCCGTAAACTTTATATTCCACCCTGACTTGTGAATCTCCTCACAGAGCGGAGCGGACAGTCAACCTTACTACCTTTCATCTTATCTTTTAAGAAAACAAACAAACAAAACAAAAAAAAGAAAACAACTCAAACGTTCTTCTGCAACATATACAATAAACTCTATTATCGCTATCTTATACTTAACTTAAGGCTCACAATTCTTACTATTTATCATTACAAAAAAAAACTTCTATTTATACACTACCACTCACAGAAATTAAACAAAGGGTTCTTACAGCTACACTTGCACTAAAAAATAAACTTTCTTATGCTCTGGCACAAATACAATTGTGTTATGATTACAAACAAACAAAAAAACAAAAAAAAAATCCGTGTGCAGAGACGGGGGTACTCCCGTTCACTCTAGTTTTTCGGGTTCTACCATAGGGAGTTTCAACTGTTCAATGTGAACCGTTCGTCTCTTTCTGGGTTCCTTGATGCTCTCAATGGTTACTATGTTATGTTCCCTTATAACTATAACCCTAAACGGGCCCTCGTACCGCGTCAATTCTTTCCCCCTATTAGACCCCATTCTCCGGTAGACGGTTGTCCCTATCCGTATCTCTCCCATCCGATCTCGTACCTTTAGGTTCTCTCTCTCTACCCTTTTCTGTTTCTCCCGTTGTATTTTCCCCCGTACTCTCTCCCAAACCTTCGTTATCTCTACCCTATTACTGACGATTGCCTCCGCCGTTTCCTCATCCGCGGCCGTATTCCCGCAATCTCGTCTCCACCCTCGCACTCCGAACAAAACTTCGATGGGTGAGTACCCCGTGGTAGTGTGTATCGAATGGTTATATGCAGCTACGGCTTTTCTCATAGCTACATCCGCTTCATCTCCCTGCTCTCCCTGATACACGCGTAGATGGTCGCTCAGGGTACTATGTAATCGTTCGATATTTCCCCTGCTCTTGGGATGGCCCGGAGTGTTGAGATGCCACGCTATATCTAATCTTTTCGCTTCCTCTCTAATGGCGACGCTATCGAATTCCCTCCCTCCGTCGGATGAAATTCTGTCGGGCACCCCGTAAAACTGAACCCATGCTTGTAGGGCCTCTAACACTGCTTCCGAAGATCTGTCGCATACCTTATACGCCATTGCTACTTTGCTGAAGAGATCTATCATGGTGACCCATTTGAATCCCCTCCACGTGAACGTGTCGACCTGCAGCTCTTTTAATGGCGTGTATCCTGTGGGTGTCTCTTCTTGTCTCCCTCTTGGCGGATGCCGGTCGTACTTCGTGCGCATACAAACTTCACACGCCCCTATAGTTTCCTTGATAGTCTTCTTCATTCCATGCCAAAAATATTTCCTCCGCAATGCTTGCAGCGTCTCGTGAACCCCCGATGGTTTGTTTTTCCCTGATGATACGCTAACGTCACTTCTTTTTGTTGCTCTACGTCCATTATCGTTTCCACCATGTATTTGCATCGGATAAACGTTCTATCCACGCCAATTCGTTCAGCTCTCCAAATTCTTTTAATTTTCTCCCATATAGTAGCATTCCCCACGTAGAGATGGTGAGTTTTTCCCGTTTCTGACGCGTCCCTTAGTGCCCTGCAAATTTCGTCCTCTCGCGCCCCTGGTTGTGACCAGATCGTATTAATTTTATTCTTGCCATATTTGGTATACGCTATTTTCATCATGCCCGAGGTCCTCGTCTTCCAGATCACCTGGCGCCGTTTATCGTTAACGATTTCCTCGATTTCTTCCATCTCTACCGGCCTCTCCTCCGCCGAGTCCTCTTCTTCTGGAGACTCCTCTCCTCCCTCAGTCTCTGTCGTCTCGTTGTCTCCTTCTTCGCCTGGCGTCCATTAGGCATCTCACTCCCCCTTTCCACTTAATAATTGGCAACCAGCATGACTTACCTCTGATGTTGTTGCATGTCGCTGTGCGGTCGCCTCTCTGCGGACACTCCTCTCAGATTCTTGCTGGATTCCTCCCTTCCGCCGCCGCTCGTCGTCGCTCGCCCCATTGTCGACTCCTGGCTCCGCTGCTCCCAGGTTCCTCGTCCTCAGTCCCCGAAGTTCCCGATGTCTCCGTCGCCTCTTCTGAAGTTCCACTCTTCGGGAAAGACCCCGCCTTCCTTCGCACCTTCTGAGTGTTGACTTCCATCGGCTCCGCCCGTGGTGTTTCTCTCCTCCGGTAAATGTATGGGCATTGTCTAGCAACGTGCCCTTCTGTGCCGCACTCAAAGCATCTAGTGCGAGGACACTGGGCCACTAGATGTCCTGGTCTCCCGCAGCCATGGCACTTCCTCTCTTCCTTTCGAGGACCATTCCGTGCTTTAGGTTGTCCAGACCTTCTCTCACCTACCGAGGGTCTCTCTCTGTTCAGGTACGCTGGTTCTTTTCTCCTCCAGCCTATTGGTGTGGTTCTGGGGCGTCTATCGGTCACCCTGCTCCACCCCGTTTCTTCTACCTCCATCCTTGTTTCTTCTTCTCTTGCGCTAGAGTCGATCATCTCCTGGGCGCATTCGACGAATGAGCGGTCCCTTGGCAAGCCTTCTCTCTTTCCAGTCTCTTTCGCCAATTGGACCTTGAGGATGGTCGCCAAGAATGCCATCCTGCCTTGTACCTCGCCTATGCTCAAGGTTTCACGCATTTTTTCTGTAATCTGATTGAAGCGCGCTAGCAGCGCTCCTGCGTATTGTCCACTCGTCTGTCGCGGAGAACGCCTCTCCCTAAACATTTGGTAGATGTCCTCTTCCGGGGTCCACCTGCCTCCTCCGAAAGCCTTCTTCAGCCTCTCCTTGATTACCGGCCATGGTGTCTCCTCGTCTGCTTGTATTAGATTTAGGATATTCCTCTTTACTCTACATACCAGAGCTGCCTTCAATGCGTCGGCATCTCCAGGGTTAACGAGGTTCTCCGATGTCTTGGCCTGTATCCTCGCCATAAGGCGATCACCACCCTTCAAAAAGTGGTTAAGCTCCCCTATTTCGCCGCCGAAGCGCTCCAGATCGGAAATAGCCCTCCGCAGATCCTGCGATGTAGCTGTCCTTAGCTTCATCCATTCCAGAGCGTTGGCATGAGCTTCCGCTATGGTCTCTCGTGGCAATGGAGGTAAATCCGGTACGTTCAGCACTGCCGGTCTTACTACGCCTTCTGATGCCATTTTGAATTTTCTTCGTCCGCCTGGTTCGAAAAGTAGCAAAAGAAAAAGGAGGGCGAAATATACAAAAAAAATTTCCAACACAAAAAGAAAAAAGGAAAAGAAAAGGTCTCGCGTTACGACCTCCCGGGTTTCGGCACCAGTTATGCGACGGCGAAAGAATTGAACTAAAAAAAAGGAAGGGTTTAGAAATAACCACCACGACTTCTGAAACAATACTGTTTATTCGTAAAAGTAATCCTCCTTATATACAATCGGAATGTTGTTTACATTCCCGGATGGTATTAAGGTTGATACTGCCAAGCTCCGGTCTTTAACTTATATATATATATTACATATACATTAAGACCTGGGCTCTAACCGGTACCCTAGAAAGAAGAATCGAGAGATTTGAAATGGAAAGTCCTCCGCATGATAACCGGAGCGATATGGGATCAGAATCTAAACTCATGGAGGAGAAGGACTAATAAAGAGTTGTTTACAGAAACTGGACAGTCAATATCTCATTATATGAAGGGAAGGAGGTTAAGATGGGCGAGGCAAGTAGCTCGAAGCAATCCATCAGGACTTCTCTTCACAACAATTAATGCCACAACAGTTGGCAAGAGACCACTAGGGAGGCCAAAAACTAGATAGATATATAGAATCCACAAAGATGCGGCAGAGAGCTGTAAGTAGTAGCCCAAGATAGGTAGAGGTGGAGAAGGCTGGTCCAGGCGGCCAAAGATCTACAATGTCAGTAGAGAAAAAAAAAAGTTTAAAATCCTGTAGTCAACCAAAATATACAAATAAAAACAAAAAAAAAACAGTAAAGTTGTTTTTATAAAATCTTAACAATTTAAGATGGTTTTCAGTTTACAGTGGGTCAAAAAAGTATTCGCAATTACTAACATTTGATAATGGTTGTAAATAAACAAGCTGTACAATAAAAACACGGTTATTTTCGAAACAACAATTTATTAAGTAACATCGTTTATCAACATAATCATTTGAAAGTTTCTTTAATTTTATGATTCTTCAAATAACAAGAAAGATAGAAGTCAAAAAATATTAGATGACCATCCGTATGATGGTATAGAAGGATCAATCTAATTAGGGATCGATAAATTATTTGCCACTTCTATAAATTTCTTTTATTGAAAACTAGTTTCGAATGTTATACATTCATATTCAGTTCTAAAAACATACAAAAAATTAAAAAATATGCAATTTAAAATATATCGGTTTAAGGATCGGGGTATCTCCAGTAGTGCCGGTGAATGATTGTTTTTTCTGTTATAGATGGGAATAAATTTAAGATTGGGCTATTGGAGATATTTATTTGGTCATTTAAGCATAAATGTGGATTGTATTTGAAAGATTTTATTATTTCAAGTGCTTCATATATATTTAATTTGAGGATGTTTACAACGTGATGTGTTAATTTAACTCCTGAGTCTTTGATTAATTTATGCCTTTTTTCATTTAAATGAATTGAAATGTTAGAATTCTCTGTCTTATTATTATATGCTGGAAATGTTATGCATTACTGGAAAAACCCCGACCGTTAAACCGTTTACCTATAAACATCCTACATACCTTTATTTCATTGTTAGATCAATGCGAGACGAAACCAGTACCAACTTTTTCGTTGGATATAATCCATTTAAACCTTGGTGAGTACCATACAATTAAATTCATAATTCACAAATTTTTCATGATGCTGGTTTATATTACATCTAATTTAATATGTATAATAATACCAAACTATATTTTGAATTGCTTATTTTTGAATTTTTTATGTGTTTTTAGAACTGAAGATAAATGTATAACATTCGAAACTAGTTTTCAATAAAAATAAATTTATAGAAGTGGCAAATAATTTATCAATCCCTTATTAAAAAATATTAGCAATTTACTGCATTTTAATAGTATTTTTTTGAAAATTTAAGTTTAGTATTTTGTGCGAGTTCTCTCTAATAACAGCTTGAAGTCTTCGGGGAATAAAATGGACTAAGTTTGCAGTGGTTCCAGTGCTTATTTTATTCCATTCTTCTTGAAGAGCATTTATAAGACCTTCCTTCAAACATTTTTTTTTCCTAATATTAATGACCAAAATCCGCCACAGATTATCTGTTGGAATAAGATCCGGACTCTGAGAGAGGCTTTGATTTGTCGACGTGTATTATACAGCAACGAATGCTTCGTTGCTCTTGCTGTATGCTTTGGGTCATTATCTTTTTGGAAAATGAAAGATTTATTTAGACACAAAATGTCACCAATTCTCCTGAAATTGCGGCGCAGTATATCAATATAACTAGCAGCAGTCATAATTCCATCAATAAAATGTGTTCCAACAGCAGAGGACGCCATGCAGTTCCAAATCATATTTTTTCCCCCTCCATGTTTGACTGTAGGAATTACATTTCATGGTTCATACTGAGCATTTTTCATTTTCCGAAAAAATCGTCTCCCATCTGAACCAAAAATGTTGAACTTAGGTTCATCGCTAAAAATAACTTTGTTCCAAAAATCTAATGATTTTGGTGATCTCTGGCAAAAGATAATCTTTTTTTTCCTCTTTATTTCTAAAATTAAAGGATTTTTACGTGAAGCACTCCCAGAGAATTGGCCTTCATGTAAAACATTTTTTATTGTTTGGGGATGCACTGACTTACCACTTTGTTAAGCAAAATCTTCGGCTATACTTTGAGCACTGGGTTTCGGTATTGCTTAATTCTTCTAATGATGTCCCTCTTTTCTCACTGAGTTAATATTCGAGGTCGGCCTTTTCTTGGTAGATTGTAAACACCACCAGTGTTCTGATCCTTTTTTATGACACTTCTAACAGTAAAAAGACTTAAATTTAATTGAATCCCAATGGCCTTGTAAGTCAATCCGCAATTTCGGCGGCAAATATTTTTTTCCTTTTCACGAATGGAGAGTTCTTTAATCTTTGGGGCCATTTTGCAAATAACGCACTGGTGCACTCCAAGTGTGAAAAAATACTAAATGAGATAAAGAAATTTGGTTTAGACAGGTTTAGACAGCATCCTACTGATGCTGTTTATAGCGAGAATGGCAAGGATTAGTGAATTCCCAATATTTTTTTGGTGACTATGTTAATGTTTTTTATCGTTTATCTTTAGTTGAAACTAATGCTGTGACATCTTTTTTTGCACAGTTTTTTTTCATAGAATGTGAATAAAAATGCCATATGTCCTATTGAAATCGCTCCCATTTTTTGAAGCAAATGACAGAAAAATCTAAATTTCCATTACTTTTTTGACCCACTGTAAATCTCAGAGGATTTTTACTTGATAATCCATCTCCATGACTTGGATGTAGCCGCTGAATTAAGTCTCATCGAAAACGGTTAAACAGTTTAGGAATTCACTAATTCAAACTTATTAATTAGATAAATAAATTAATTATTAAATTTATCAAATCAAACATGAATTATAAACATTAAACATAGGCTCTCTAATTAAGTTATATCTCAAAATATTATATTATTAATCAAAATATTGTATTATAACTCAAATTAGTTAGACTGCACTTCCTTTCCTTTACCTTTGGTATTGAAGGAACTAAAATAACATTGCCTGTTAAACTGTTTATTAGTTCATTTGGTTCTTTGATTTACTTCTCAAGCATATATTAGATAAAAGTCAACAATACATAAAATAAATAAATTACTTTACTCTTCGACCAGGAAAACAGATCATAAAATCGTTACCAGTTGCTTTTGCATATTTATATGTTATTCGTTTATCTTTCAAGTCATTAGGCACATACCTATATTCCTCTATTCAACATCCTATATATCCTAGAGATATTTCTACATTATCAGCTTCAACTTCCTTGTACCTCAGATTTTACCATTCATTTAATATTTTCCGAAATATTCGAGGATTGAAAGAAACTCCACGCCATTAATGTCAATATTATTCATTCAGTTACAACATTCGAAATCATCATATCATGGAGGAGATTATTAATTATTAATATTCAAGAAATATTTATTAATTATGAGAAAGACTTTTTCTAACTGTCCCTTATCGGCGAAGGTGCTTTTGATCGTCAACCACACGGTAGTATTGGATGACACTGTGGACAGCGCTGCGGTTAAATTAATATTTTAAAAATATACAGACATTTGAATAAGCTTATATACGCAGTTGAAATAAGTTTGACATCAAATTTAATTTAGTCTATGTTTCACGGCAGTGTAATAACTATTCAGTTAAAGTTGGGCAGTTATTTCACCTATACTTTACACGAAGTAAGCACTCGAAACTTGTGACTTTTCTTGTAGGCTCTTCCCAGGGGAGTCGGAGGAAGAAAGACACTGAAGATGAGGTCAGAGTTACAATGGAACTCTTGGAAAGCCACAAGAATAGGTTAAAGCTAACTCCAACCCTCCGAGCTTTGAATTTCGATGACAAAGAATTTCTTTATATATATATATATATATATATATATATATATATATATATATATATATATATATATATAGAGAGAGAGAGAGAGAGAGAGAGAGAGAGCATAAAAGCATATGTTTTTTTATCATAAGATTTTTATTTTTTGTATTAAATTTTAATTCAATTATTCTGAATTCTTATAATTTAGAAATTAATAGATAAAAAAGAGCAACAGTACATACATGCATACGATAATAAATTAGAAATTATGAATCATAATAAAAATAACAATAATTATCAAATATTCTTTATTAAATCTAAATTGTTATTGTTTCTTTAGCTTTCGTTTAATATCAAGTTAACTTATCGTCAAAAACATTTATATTAGTCCAAAAATTATTATAATGATTCCTCTAAGTAAGTCATTATAAACTATAATAAATAAATAAATAATATAATAAATAAATAACAAATTTTATATTCGTATAGTTTTATTTAATTGGGCGTATTTTTAATTTTAATTTGCATTTTCGTTGGTGTTTGTTCAATTTGCTTAATTTTCTAATTTGAATCAGATCGCATTATTATATTTTATCTTTAAGTGGCTGCTTATTATTCACAAATAAAATTAAGAAAAAAAGTGGAAGTGAAGTGTGAGGGTGTTTGCAGTGGTATAAGATGACATCCACGTTGAGTATTAAAGTTCGTTATTAAATTAAATCCTAATTTTTATTTATTTTTTATTTTCATAGAAACCATAGAATCCATCAAAACATTTATTCTAAGGCAGGAGTTCCCAGCCATGTTGCCGCCTGACATAACCTGTGCCCACGATCAACCGGCAATTGTTTTCCTGCTGCTGTTCGGCGAGTTTTCAATAAAATGTATATTTTTCTAAAATTTTAAATACCTATCTAATAATTAATTGGAAACACAAGCGTATCTGTTGGAAAATAGTAATTCTCTACTATAGTAATAGCAAAAATCTGGATTAGATTTGAAGGATTTTATTATTCCAAGTGCTTCATATATATATATATATATATATATATATAATTTGAGGCTGTAAAATGTTGAAAAAAACATAAATCCATCAAAGACTCAGGAGTTAAATTAATGCATCACGTTGGAAACAGCTTCAAATTAAATATATATATATATATATATATATATATATATATATATATATATATATATATGAAGCACTTGAAATAATAAAATCCTTCAAATCCAATCTAGATTATTCCTTAAATTACCAAATAAATATCTCCAATAGTCCAATCTTAAATTTACTCCCATCTATAACAGAAAAACCAATTACTTACCGACATTACTGGAAAAACCACGACCCTTAAGCCGTTTACCTAAAAACATCCTACCTACCTTTCTTTTATGGTAAGTTCAATGCGAGAAGAAACCAGTACAAACTTTTCTGTTTGATATAATCCATTTAAACCTTTGTGAGCACCAGCATGTATTTGATTTCTTGTCTTAATTAAATTCTTAAATAATATATTATAACGTTCACAACTGTATATAAGATGTCACAAATAAATATTCTGCGTCAGATTAATATGATGTATCCGAGACTTATTGAAAAGGTCTCGGGGTCGTATTTTTTTTTTTTTCAGGCGCCTTAGAAGATTATCAGAAATCGATTTTGAAATAAGATTAAAAAAAGCGGGTCAGCTCCGTATGATTATAGTCAAATAGGTCATATAGAAATAAATTTGAAGTATAGAGCGTTTTGCTAGAAAATGTTTTAATCTGAAACGATAATTTTCTTGTCTTGAGTAAATAATATTTGTTTCTGCTTGTTATAGTTTCGACATTAATTCAGTCAAAAAATGAGTTAAATGAAACTATTACTCACCGGCATTACTGGAAAAACCCTGACCCTTAAACCGTTTACCTATAAACATCCTACCTACCTTTCTTTTATTGTAAGTTCAATGCGAGAAGAAACCAGTTCAAAATTTTCTGTTTGATATAATACATTTAAACCTCGGTGAGTACCAACATGTATTTGATTTCTTGTCTTAATTAAATTCATAATTCATAAATGTTTTATAATACTGATTTATATTACATCCAATTTAATATGTATAATAATACCAAACTATATTTTTAATTGCTTATTTTTGAATTTTTTGTGTGTTTTTAGAACTGAAGATGAATGTATAACATTCGAAACTAGTTTTCAATAAAACAAATTTATAGAAGTGGCAAATAATTTATCAATCCCTAACAAAAAACAAAGGTTGTGCCCAGTGCCTGACTAATAGCCTATAAATGTGCCCCCAGGTTATAACAGAAAGGATCCTGTTCTAAGGGGTTGCATGTAAAATACACCCGTATGACAATTCAAGTAAATTTTTTATCATAATTAGATATCAAGATCAATCAGTCTTATTCCCAAAAATGTACAGATTATGTCAAATTTAAACTTTTCAGAAACTTTTATAGCTTTCCGTAATTCTCGTTTGGAAGTTGAATCCCGACGATATCAGGGATCCGCCAACACTTTTTATTCTTTTAAAAACCGTTGGAGATCGATGGTGAGTTGGGAGTTTTGGTAGCTTTGAACGAGGCTGTAATTGATAGGGCAAAACAATGTTTTATGGGCGGCTGGCGGTGATTTATAAGGCTGTGTGGGAATAAATATAAAGGAAATGGCGTTCTCCCGATCCCGGTGTATTCTGTGTCATATCCGCCAGTTGGCGGGGATAAAATATAGAAAAAAAGTACTCACCACCGACCAATCCTCGTGAGGCATCTACTCCAATCGCTCAGTCAGCTTCGGATTTCGATGCTAGGTGTAGGGTCAGACATGTCCATGTCATCCGCGCTTTACCTTTCCGTCAGTTCATCAGGATGTTGGTATTGCGTCGTCCTTTGAACAGAGCGCTCTGTGATAGACATTGTCAGAACGCATAATTCGATTTCGAATCCGATTGGACGCGATTCCAAATACGTCCGTTCATTGTACAAGTTGCCAACATTGTGAATACGACTTTCGTGTTTTACTTTAACCTTTTCAACAATGCTTAATGAACTTGTATGATCAATTTTATAACATGTGTAAATTGATCAATCTCTTGAAACATTCCAGAACTTTAGAATTAACTGCGGCGACCAAAATTCCAATCATGTCCATCCGTATCGAATTCTGAAAGCGCCATTCAATCATTTCTGACCAAATGGCACATCGCGAATATTTTTACATTTCTGAATTTGAAAAAAAGAAATGGGACGCAGTTGAGGACAAATGAAGAATTGGCGATAAATATGCGGAGGCCATATGACTCGGGGCTGGTGTAATCAGAGCAAGATTTGTTCCTCTGTCTCCGCTCCCTTGAACATATCTTTTATTCAAATCCTAACACGACTCGTATATAAACGGAACCAAATTTTAAATTGTATATATTGATTTGATTGGTTTATTGTTTGCCGATCCTACTCATCAGCATATCTTTCAACCGCTGCCCTTCTTGAGTTTCCAAAGTCCATAAGTTGATTTGTTCGCCCTTAGAAATATATTTCATCCATTCCTGATGCTACATGAATGAGTATTGAATGAACTTAATAATGGCGTTTTTTTTTTTCTTTAATTATTGTAATTAAAATGAGTGGTCTATATTTGAATATGTTTGCGAATATCTTGAAAACATCATGGCAGTAGGAAGTAAATATACTTTCTCTGTAGAGCATTCATTAGAAGGATGTGCATTTATTTCAATTCTACTAGGTCTTAAAGAATAGCCTTGTGAATAAATCTTCAAATTTCGAAATATGGTATAGATGCTAATATTAAATTTAATTTTTTTCTAGCATTTTCACTCATCTAGAATTGTGGTGAAAGCGGTGACGTATAAGTCATCTTACCTTCAACTTCCCATAAACATATTTCTTCAGTTTCGGCCTGTATGTTAAAACTGTAAGCAGAAACAAGCCGCAGTATATCACAAGAAGATATTCCGAAACATCTGAACCTTTTTCGCAGCTATGACGATTGGAGAATCGGTACAAATTCTCAACTATCTATAACAGCAGTTAATCAAACGGAAAATTGCGTGAGATAGCTGGGCCACGACGATGCAGTAAGAATGTTTCTCCGATTCTTAGAGAACTAACGCTTTATAAGCTACATGAGGTAAAGAAAACACTTTCTGCTACTAATTAATTGTGTTATTAGATAAAATATACGGCCCAAAGAAAAGTGAGTCATCTGGAAAATGAAGACAGCTACACGAAACTGCAGTGAACCCATTTGAAATGGGTGGAATGAAGAAGGAACCACAATCAAGATAAAGAACGCTCATCTAAAGGAGGCCCTGGATGTGGCAGACCGAAGCGTAGATGGTACCTTAAAATCTGATTAAATCAATTTAAGTTCTACGGACAATAATAAAACAATGTGATAATGAGCCCTCTTGGGTAGTTTAGGTTCCGCTAAGCCATACTATCTTCCTATGATATTTTAATATTATAAAGTTCAATACCTTCAACTGAAATCATAATCTTTGTTGGAAGTACTGCAGAAAAAAAAAAAAATACCCTATCAAAAGTATTCAGCCAATAATTGCATTCATGAGATTTTTATTCTATAAAGGTGTACTTCAGTGTGCAATAAGAAAGAAAAATATATACATAAAAGATGAGAAAAAAAATATCAGTAAAGTAGAAGTGGCACTAGAACTCGAAAGAAGTGGAAGAGGATCGGACCCTGTAATTAGTGGAGAAAGAGAAGTTGTGGATGGTGGAGTAAAAATGCAAAAGAGCCCCCCACCCAACCTCCCCAACTCTTCCCTAAAGCACCTATACTAGGTTAAAAGGGTGGAAAAATAAAAATTAGACCCAGCTCCTGGAATTAGGGGTTTTGTCTAATTGCCAGAATACTTTGGTCGTCGTAAGCATTCGGGGGGAGTCCTAGGGTATGGTGAGGGCTGCTGTGGTAATTTAAGACTTAGGGAACAAAAAAAAAAAAAAGGCAAAAAAAAAGGAATTACCTAATGCCCCTTCACAACTACACTTACAGATTGTTCAATGCTTCCACGAGGGTCACTCTGCTACATTTAGTTATGCACCTGAAAACAGAGAATTCATTTTCCTTCTCAATACAAAAGATAAACTTTTGTTGTTATCATTTAACAAATTATGAGAATGGGAAAAAATATTGCAGCGTAAGTCACAATATCTACTAAAATAATGCGATTGGTTTCGAAACCGGGGAAAGAAATTTTTCAAGAGTAATAAAAAAAACAACCTTGATTAAAAAAAAATATAATCGTAAATCAGAAATATTGAAATCAAATATTATCCACAAACTTGTCTTGAACTCGATTTTATTTTTAATCCCAAGTATTTTTAGTACCGAACTGTGATCAGAGGTTGATCCGATGCTATCTATATAGCAGACGCCTAATTTAGAATTTTTCAAATTATAATTATAATTTTTGGCCCTAATTTGAAGTTTGAATTCCATTTTGTAGATAGCTCTTATTTCATTGCTATATTCAAACCCCGATTGGACTGAGAATAATTTACATACATTTTCAAGAAAGCCCCCATTGGAAATCGCCCGCGTTTAATCTTATTACGACACGATATTCCCTATGTCACAGTTTAAAATGAAGTTAGAATTTTCCTTCCTTCCTACCTAACCTGCATGTCAACCTGTGTCCACTGAACAGGAAAAAAAAAAAGAGGGATAGAAAAAAAAAAAAAAAGAGGGAATAAAAATCAGGAAAACAGTAACGAAGAAAACTCTAATTCGTTTTGCTCAATGGAAGTTGCCACATCGGAAATTCTGACCCGTTCCGATGTTAATTATTACATTTGCATAATTTTATTGATTATTCCTAACGACGGTATAATTGACATGGCCATCTACCTGGGAGTTACCTCTGGCAGTCGGTCGTCAATGAGTGATATTCATTCATATATAATACATAGGAATTTTTCAAATATTACATTTCTCTGCTATACAGTATTCAATTTTAGATTGCTGTATTTGTTGATCATCAATGTGATACAATGGGGTACGATTATTATCATGCCAACCCATCTCAAAAAAAAAAAAAAAAATAGCTAGATGAATAAGAACAAGAATGAATCTCGCTAAATTTTTTTTTGAGATGAGTATCATTGCGATGTGTTTAGATTTTTTTTTTAATTACACAATGTAATATTTCTCTATTCCATAAGTGATTTTAACGACTCCGTAAGTAATGACTTTATGTGCCAAAGATATTTGTAACTTGAAAAACAATTGTATATGTTTTTTTGTTTTTTTTTGAGAGAGAGAGAGACATTTGATTATATATTAAAATTATCTGCATTAAATTCGAATATTGTTATTTTAATATTCGTACAGATCAATGGCCCCAAATATGTTGTTTCTTTTGGACTAAAGGAGACTCTGAAACGTAAAGATTGTTTAAAAACCGGATACCTAAAAATTTCACCCGATTACAATACTCTCCTTACCTAGTAGCGGAAGGAAAGTAAAAACATGGCGACAGAATCCAATCTTTAAAAATAAAGGCAGGCTGCTTTTGTTAATGTATGTGATCATAATTTACCATAAAATTTATACTTGTAGTGTTATGCGCTAATGAAGTTTTCTTTTCACCATTACTTTTTTTGGTGTATTTTGTCGGGGATGTACTGTATACGTGGCTAGTTAAGTGGCTTTAAGGAGAACTCTGAAGGCAAGTTTCGTCTAAATCTTTAGAGCCGTTTTGGCAGAATGTTCTATAGAAAAACACGTTTTTCAGCTATTGCGAAATAAGCGGGGGTGCCCGCTTATTAGCGCATAGGCATCGGAGGTCGAATCCCAACAAACCAAAAAAAAAAATCAACAAAATCGGTCTACCTGTCCAAGAAATAATCGTGGCACAGGCACACTGACAGAGATATATGACCTAAAATGTCAAAGGATTTTTCGATTATATCTAAAAAGAAATGTTAATAAAATTGTATAAAAAGTTTTAAACTTTTATCATCCTCGTATTAATCCCACACATTTTATTATATATATATATATATATATATATATATATATATATATTCTTTATTTTCAGATCGTCTTGGAAAAGCCTTACATATGTTTCTTAATAGTTACAAATATTTTGAACAATTAAAAAAGGAGGGATATAGTCTTGTGCAAGAGATATCTCTAACAACGCATATTGTTTATAATTTTGGAATAATTTTAAATTGATAAAATTCATAAATAAACTATAATACTAAATTAAATAGAACAGATAATGCAATTATAATGATAAAGTGAAAAATTGAAAATATACTATTGTAAGACGAAGAAACACCCATTGAAGACGATGGACTACGCTCCGGATGGCAGAAGGCCTCGAGGACGCCCAAGAGTGTCGTATCTGGAATTCATCGATAGACTTTGCAGAGTAAGAGGCAAAGATCTCTGTCGGGCCAGGAACAGAGAGGAGTGTAGTTCGTGGCTATGCACTCCCCTACGCTTAGAGGCACAAAAGTGAGAAGCGAAAGACGAAGAAGAAGAAGAAGAAAAAGATAAATAAATGAAATATGAGAAAAATAAAATAAATATACTTTTAAAATAAGATAAATTAATTTTTAAAAAAACAAAGAATATAAAAAGAAATAAAATAAATAAATAATATCAATAATAATACTAATAAATAATATAAATGATTTATTTATATACTGATAAAGTAATAATATACTTCACAACAGAATATCTTGTATTACTCTGGGCTTCAGTCAACGGAATGATGTTGGAATTCCTACATTATAAGCTGTCTCAACTTTAACTATTGGTAAATCCCACACACTAATACGAGCAAATTTTGTGTGTTGTTTCTGAAAAATAGATTTTGAATCTCTCTCGAACACTATTTTAGAATAAGGTTTTTCGGTCCCCAGAAATCGATTTGCTAAATCCTCTAAAATAGGAAAAATGTTATTTATAATACAAAAAAAAAAATATTGAAATCAATATATTCTCCCTACCCTATCAATATGGGATGTATTACTTATGTTCTGATGAATAAATCGTATTTGTCTTCATATTACTTTCAGCATCTTATAAATTTGGTGTAATATTTTGATATATTCATTGTATTAATATTGTCGTTGGTTTAATAAAGTAATGAAATTATTGCAAAGTGCATGCATGACTATAGCATAAAGCTATTGTTGTTTTTTTATAACTAAATAAAATAATTTCCCAGCATGCCTCGGTTCCCTAGGACTGTTAATAAACCTGCAAAAGTTTTTAAATTTTTTTCCATAATATCTTATTATTGGAGGTTATTCCTTAAAGCATAAATCATTCCGCTATATCGTAAAACATACACTCTTAAATTAAATTTAAAAAAATATGACTCAAATGTGTATTCCTATTTCAAATTAATATTTTTTTTAGTTTATCTATTATTTCCTAGCAGTGCTCAGTAATACTGTTTCAGAAAAAAAAAAAATAAACAAAGCATAGCAAGTACCATCATCTATTTCAAATGCTGCTAACTTCGAACTTATTTTTAGTAAATGTTTAGGCGCCTGCTCTTTTCATAAACAGTGTACTGAAATATTAGACCGTATTTTTTATCTTCATATCAACTCTGCTTAACGAAGTAATGGATATTGTGTTTACTTCGATATATTTCCTCCTCGAAGCTAAAAACAAAACACAAAGTTTTATACATAACATAAACAGAGAGAGATAAATCAGTAAATAATAAATTTTATGTTTGCATGTATTAGTTTATTTTTGAATTTAATATATTATAAAGTTCACAACTGTATATAAGATGTCTGAAATAAATATTCTGCGTCAGATTAATATGATATATGCGAGACTTACTGAGAAGGTCTCGGGGTCGTCTTTTTTTCAGGCGCTTAGGAAGATTATCAGAAATCGATTTTGAAATAAGATTAAAAAAAGCGGGCCAGCTCCGTATGATTATAGTCATATAGTTCAAATAGAAATAAATTTGAAGTATAGAGCGTTTTGCTAGAAAATGTTTTAATCTGAAACGATAATCTTCTTGTCTTGAGTAAATAATATTTGTTTCTGCTTGTTGTAGTTTCGACCTTAATTCAGTCAAAAAATGAGTTAAATGAAACTATTACTCACCGGCATTACTGGAAAAACCCTGACCCTTAAACCGTTTACCTAAGAACATCCTACCTACCTTTCGTTCATTGTTAGTACAGTGCGAGAAGAAACCAGTACAAACTTTTCTGTTTGATATAATCCATTTAAACCTTGGTGAGTACCAACACGTATTTGATTTCTTGTCTTAATTAAATTCATAATTCATAAATGTTTTATAATACTGATTTATATTACATCTAATTTAATATGTATAATAATACCAAACTATATTTTGAATTGCTTATTTTTGAATTTTTTGTGTGTTTTTAGAACTGAGGATGAATGTATAACATTCGAAACTAGTTTTCAATAAAACAAATTTATAGAAGTGGCAAATAATATATCAATCCCTAATTAAAAAATGAGTTAATTTTATGAGATGATATTTATTTCGAAATATATTATCTAAAGTACCGTTATAAAACTGTTCACTTATTGGAGTGTGGATGATAGAAGAGGCGGCAAAATTAAGCTTGCAAACGCCCCCCAAAAAAAAAAAAAAAAAAAACGTTCGTTTTTCTTTGAGTATAAGCCTATATTTAAAAAAAATGGAGTCAATTCGAAAAATCTGATATTTTTCACGTGCTTAGAAGACTGGCATTGTCCAAAATCGACTCTGGAACCCTGCTCTGCAAAATCACTCTTGCCCTGTGTAATAAATCACCACATTGGAAAAATGTAGACAAATTTATACAACCAAATTCCACCACTAGGTCTGAAATTGACGACCATTAATATAATAATTTTTTCCCGTTGTAAAAGCTACTTTCAGGAAAAAATAAAATCCACTACATATCAAACTCAAAGGGAATTTTCTTCCCGCAGAGAAAATGGTTAACAACGTCGAAGCTTTTCGAGTGAAAGTTATATGAGAAATCAGAAGTTTATAAAAGAACTCTCTCGGAAAACTGTATCCAAAAGGTTATATTAGAGAAAATTTATTCATTGGCGCCACTCTGAAAAGTTCGGTTTGAATTTTCTCCTTGAAACAGAAATGTACAAAGTAAAACATGAAGAAACAATAGATTTTCCTTTAATATTCAATACTGTTTTCGATGATAAAATTTCTTATATGCTACCCTTGCCTCCATATATTAGTCAAAGAGGTTCAATAAAAAATGTATGGTATCAACGCTCTATAAATAATTTTGGTATTAATAATTATTTGAATGTTATATATTGTTCCTAAGTTAAAACATAATTTGTAAGGTATATAAAGGTAAAAAGCTTTAACAAAAAAAAAATATATATATATGTGTATATATATATATATATATATATATATATATATATATATATATATATATATATATATATATATATATATATATATATAAATCCAAATAAATAATTGTTTAAAAATATCTTTACTGATATATAGGTATACTAGTACAAAAAATTATATTTTATATCATTATCGAGATTCACATCTTAATTATGCAATTTTACTATCACTTACGTATGTATGAAATATTCAGTAAGGGAAGGTATTGCGATTGTTAAATATTTCGAACCCGAGTTTTCAACGGAAGTACACGTTTCAAGGTCCTAGATTTATAGTACTTATTAGTTATTTCTATTTTTATGAAATTTATATTTTCCCAATTTTAATATGTTTTTTTGCCAAATGTTATTTCAATTTCTGTGTTTACATTTAGAGTTAAAGTTTGATCTGCAATAGTACTTTTAGCAATAATAAGTAATAATAATATGAGTATTAATAATAAATAGGTAGCAATGATAAGCCATAATATGATAATTAGGTAATAATATTTTATTTTTAATTATATTTTTTTACTAATGAATAAGACTCCTTTTTTGTTCACACATAACTCCAGATTTAATACAATCTTCTCATCTACGCAATCGGGAGGATTGTGTTATGGTTGATTTTGCGGATTTGGATTTGGACGAATGTCGGAGGGGTTGTTGCACTTCTCAGCGTATTTGAAAGTGTTCCGCCTTTATAATGGGCTGATAAGACAATTAAATTTGTTAACTGTTCAAGCTGCATTCAAGGAAAATTAAATATGAAAATCTAGTTCATTAGAAAAATCATAATTATAAAATGATTCTTTTAAAACAACTGCTAATATGGCAATCGAAAAAGTGCGCTTGCAACCATATAGGTTAGTTTTGTTATTTTGACCTATTATTTCTTGTAGATGCTAACATGGCTGCTAAGTTAAGAGATGGAGTAGTTGATACTTGCAAATCTATAATTTTCATATGTTTCGCCAATCTTTCCATATAATTTCAAAAATACATTTTCTTCCTGTCTTTTGTGTGTCCCAACTTTACAATTGGGATTTACATTGATTCTAATAGGGAAGTGCACGTCCATTTATTATATCAAAATCTAGATCCATGACGTGGTAACAGTAATATTTTAAATAAATAACTGCAACTTTTATTTTTAAAAGTTGGTCTGTGTGTCTGTGTGTATGTGAATAGTCTAGCTCAAAAACGAAAAGTCGTACGATACTGAAATTACATATTAAGGAAGGCACGTGTATGCGATGTTACAGCAACTTTTTCGTCAAAATCGACCTACCGGAAGTGACACTTTATATAATCGATTTTTCACATTTTTCAATTTTATCGAAAACGGCTCTAACAATCTTGATGAAACTTACCTAAATTATCCTTCATAAAGCCCTTTAACTTTTCATTTATTCAGTACATCACCGAGGAAATGCAGGGAGAAAAGTTATGATGAAAAGAATACTTTATTTGCGCGTAACTTAAGAAGTATGCATTTTATGTTAAATTATGTATATAATTGTATGAAAGGTAATTAAATTATCAAAAAATAAAACCGGATGCGACCGAACCTCCTCCCACCAATCTGCCAATCTGTTGTCAATAATACGCTCTATAATAATGTAATGTAACGATACAAAAGTAGAAATTAAAATAATAATTTCTACTTTTATATTATTTAATGGAAACAAAATTTTCCATGGAAACTAAACCGAAACTTTTAAAATTAATTTTCAACTTGACAAACTTAAAATATATAGGTAGTTTACAGAATTGTTGTACTAAAATTGTTTAAAAAACTGTTTTATTGTACTTATGTGGGAGAAGATGTGTAGAAGTGAATGCTGCTGAGTTTATTCCAAGTATTGTTTATGTGAACTCTTTAAAATTATATTAAAAAAGATAATTATTATAGGACGGTGCGGGACAGTTGTGTGATGGGCGCACCGCACCAGATTTTTTTTATGATCCCACAAATATTATGTTTAGCAATAAATCTATTGATTATTTTGTTGATACTGTGTTATAAATTGGTGTACTTCAGTCGCTGCAGTAATTATTCTTATCACTCTCAATTCGCTTTTCATATATCGATTTCGAAATATAATAAGTATTTTGTAAAAAGATATATGTATTCCGCGCATCTTGCGTTGGTAAAAATGGTTGCTACGTTGTAACAATCGCTTTCAATCGTTTTAAAGGGTACAGTTTCTTATTTCCTTTGTCGAGCCGAGGGGGGAGTGGAACACAATAGCAATAATCCCAGCCGTATGTCGCGTCACCCAACACTGTTGAGTTACAGAGCTATCGGGTAGCATGCGAAGGATGCTCCAACTATTACAACCACTATATTCAGTTCATTAAGGTAATTGAGCAGTGTCTCATGACAGGCAGGGGTCTTGGGCCCTGAGGAAATTCACTTCTGACGGTGATCAATGATGTCGCGGATGGGAGAGGGTGCGTCGATATCCGGGCGGGTCGAATCCCGATGAGCTCTTGGAACAAGGCTGGAATGAAGAACCGCGTAGTGCCCCGTGGATGACCTCACCAGTACCTATTAGGCGGTCACTGTTGAAAAAAATATAAGTAGAAGGGGAATACAGCAGAGAATTAGAAGGCATACCAAATTGAACTCCAACATTTTTGACATACATAACAAAAACAATGTGTAGACGTCCCTCGTTAAGGCGAACTCGGTGGTGGACCGAATTCTTCAATTTCATTTAGGTAAGGCGAACTTGTTTGTCTTGTCCGATTAGCTAATAGTTTCTCTATGTATATTTTTCACAAGTATTCATCTATTAAAGCAATTGAGGCATACTTTCTGTCTTGAATTTGCAATAGACTTTTTAATTATGGTTGATTTTGGAATATTAATTTAGTTTTAGATCACGCTACTCTGATTTGACAACGTTCTGACTGCTCTAACCTTACTTTTAAGAAAAACGAGTTTGAAAATTTAAAGTGCTAAAACAATTTTTTGTAATAAATGAAATTTATCAATTTTAGTGTGAGGATAAATGATAATTATTCATCAGTCCGTGATCTGTCGATCTGTACACTACAAGCTGCCCTGATGAAGGCCTAAAACGTTGGTACTTAATCAAAAATAAGTTCTATCGCTTATTATTCATAATTTTCAGTTTCTAATCAGTTAAAAATTGTGAATGCATTCATTTAGCAATCGTTAAAAAAAAAAAAAACTTTCTCACCCTAAAAAAAGAAAAAGGCTTGTGGCTTGTCCAGTCATAATACTTGCTCAAAATTACTCCTTATAGGTCAAGCATGCTTGAACAGAATGTTTATCATGCATACTTTTCAAGCATGCTTGACCGTGTGTGGACACATTAAGAAACACAAGGTCGCATAAATGGAGACCAGCCATAGCACACCTCAATTCAACAGCCTAAAAAATACTAGAGATAGTGCATTGATAGAGATAAAATCGTTAGTGTATTAATCCAAAACATATACCAATACACTATTTCGATAGATTTTTTTCATGCGATAAGTTTTTTAGTCTTATGATGTCTGAATTGGTAGAAGGTAGACTGCTTAGTTATTAATAAATTAATATAATAATGAATAATAATAAATTAAATTAAAGTCATTGCCAAATGTTTCCTCGAAATAATAAACCATATCAGATTGTTCTAGTTCGTAAAGGTTTTGAGAAATATGATTCTAGGTAAGTAAAAAATATTATTTCGTCTTAAATAAATTATTTTCGAGAGCGTTTTTTCTCCGTCCCGCACCTCTCTACCGTCCTAGTGGACGAGCAGCTTAACGCGTATTTTTTTTTTTTATTTTTTTTTTTTTTTTTAATAACCTGTCCCGAGTCTTTGAAGGTACCAAAGTGTTTTATGTCGAGAAGGGGGAGAAGGAGGGTGTTCTCAGACCGGACTTCGTGTGTGAGTTTTCGTGCCATAATTAAAAATATTTTATTCTTTGGTTTTAAGAGTAAAAAACCGCTGATGGTTATTATTACACTCTCACAACTATACAAAACGATAATACACAAGTATGATAAACAGGTGAAATAAAATAAACGAAAAATATTAATTAATTCAATATAGTAAGTAATAAATATATATCATAAAAATCAGAAGCCAATTTGGAAGAAAATACGCTCCAGTGATGTATTAGTGGAATAATTTCTTTCTTATATCTCAATATTCCTTTATTGGTATATTTTACATAGTACCACCTTCGTTTCGGGGTTCTCCCCCATTCTCAAGGTATTTTTTTCTACAAATATCATACAATAATTAAAATAATCAGAATTATTTATATAACAATATTGCACATAAGTCATTTCATACTATAAATACCTCTATACTCCTATTGTCTAGATATATCCATATTAATTTCGTATATTAACAGAAACAATTAAAAAAACAAAATTTTATTATTATTATATTTTTCTATAATAAACTTCATTCTATGTATTATTTAAAATAACTTATCATGCTCTTATTTATTTTTAAAATTGTATTATTATTTTATTTCATTCATCATTATTTTTATTGTAGCTAGTATTGTTTATTTTGTTGTGTATGCTTTTTCTCACTTTTTCCTACTGTTTTTAAAATTTAATTTGTATCTATGATATATATTTATAGAATACCGATTCATAATTATCCATCTGTGAGTGGATTCCATCCAATGCATGTAGTAACTCATACTATTTGTCTTACGGCTTACTGTAATTTATTAAAAATGGACTTAAAAAAAAAAATAAATAAATCTGATGGCTCGCATGGAGTTATTTTTGAACAACGCTTACATTTTCCTATAACCTGTACCTTTTCTCAGATTAATACTTAAATTATAAATATGAAATGATAAATTTACATATATTTTTATTTATTAAATTAAAATAATAAAATCAGCTTTTTTTGTGTGTTCAAGATTACGAATACGTCACATATGTAACAAAAGAAACAATTTTTTTTTTTTGTAGTTTATTACTTTAGTTTCTTTTTTATTTTTTTTTATCTATTTTTTTAATATAGTAATCTACCTATTTAGGTTTTTGCGGAATTGAAATTTTATCATTCGATTAGTTTTTTTCCTTTTGGTTTTATACAAATAAATTGTATTATGTCATAAAATTGTAAAGAGAAAGAGAAATATAGGATAAATGAGAAAGCAATAGAGAGATTTAGATATAAATATAAAAAAGAAAAAAAAACAGATGTAATATAAAGTATTTAGTAGTGATAATAATACTACATATATTATTTGAAGTTTAACTGAACAAAAAAAAAAAAATGTTTTGTTATTATATCTTACAAAAACTAATAAGTATGCTGCGTGTATAGCAGTCCCAATGTATTTGGCGGGCATGGTTTGGAAATAAAGCCTCCTGCTCTCTTACTAAATTTTTATGGAGTTTTAAAAAATAAGCCATTGTCATTAAAATCATTACAAATGTAGGCCATTGAAGGCGCCTAAATTAACGATAGGAGTTGTGAAGGGATACAAAAGGCGATAGGAGTTGGCCTCCAATCTGACCGCTGCCAATAGGCTCTTAATCTGTTAGGATTAAACAGCAAAGCGAACTATTTATAGGGGCTGCTTCCACCGGTCTCGAATGTGCCCTAATTAAGAAAAGTTATTCCAAAACACCCCTCCCCTCCCCTCCACTCCCACTACAACACTAGGTAAAAAAAAAAACAACAAAAAAATGAATTTTACATTAATTGAAAAAGTTTCGCGGCGTCCTTTTGCTCCCGTTGTTTGAGTTCCTTTCGAAGAGCACAGAGACGTAAATTATAGAAAACCGGTTTTAAATGCTTCATCGTGCCGAGTAATTGCCAATTAGTTGATGAGTTGAGACTTTTTCCATCTTCTCAGTGATTTTATGTAAAAGAAAATACAAAACTAATTGCGAGGCAGAACTCTTCTTGCAATTTCTATTGTTAATAAAATAAAGTAATTGTTGAATAGAAAAAATTAGTGTTTAGTGCACCAAGATGTTCAAGCATTTTTATGCACAGCTATATCCCTTCCTATTTATGCATAGTAGTTGTGTTCTAGATCCAACCATTTTAAATAAATACTGCTCAAAACAAGTGTGTATAAAATTGAAAAAAACACACAAAAAAACGCGAAGTGGTAAAACTATGATGCAGTCAGATTCAAACATGTATAGTATGTAAAAAAAATATACAAATTGACCCGCAACTCCATTATATCATGCCGCTTATTCATTGAACTCTCCAAAAATTTAAATAGATAATTACTCGCAAGTACAAATACAAGAGAACAAAATAAGTTGATTATATTGTCTAATTATCATATTATTTCTAAAAAAAAGTTGTTTTCTATTTTTTTAATTTACCTCTAAAATAATTATGTTTTTTTCTATTTTTTTAATTTACCTCTAAAATAATTATGTTTTTTTTAATGTAGAAAGTTTTAATAAATTTGTATGGTACAAGGGTAAATCTCAAATCAATTATAAATATTTTATCGACATGATTTATATGAAATGTATATATATATATATATATATATATATATATATATATATATATATATATATACACACATTAGTTCAGCAGGTAAGGTTGGGTGTATTGGACTCCATGGCTGTGTATGAAAATATTAATCAAGAACAAGAATAATAAATTCTATGTATCTTGTATTGCATGGAAATGGATTTTTTCAGCTAGCTCTGTGCAACTATATAACAATAGTTATTAATTGTTCAACAACTGAATTTAAATTTAACAAATAGGCATGTGCATATTTCAAATATTTAGATGGATTGTTTCACCAGGAAATGGAGAAATCATATACCCCAAGACATAATAACCTGTAAACACAAATGTACATATATTTACTTGATGTTTCACACATTCAATGATACTATAACCTCTCTTAAAAAATAATGATTATTCATTATTGGCAAGACTTCATATCGATTCAGTAAAATGACCAGTTTAATGCTATGGGGGACAACACATTTTAGGTGAGGTTACATGGGAGAAAATGTTATAATTGAAGTCAGTGACTATACAGGGTTTTGATTAATTTTGATGCTTTAATTAATAACGTATTAGCAAGGTTTATAGAGTAATCAATTGACCCTTAATTATTGAATAGGCTATACTCAGTAAATTAACCATCAGTTACCACCCATTCGATATTGTGTGATATTCTCTATTAGCAAATTAGTTAATTTCATAGTTTAAACTGAGCACGGTGAATATTAGGAGGTTTTTAGTGATAAAGTGTTTTATTTTTCTGAACGCTACTGCATGATTTATGTACTGCATAGGGCATGGGCATGTTTTATAACTGAAACACAATTTGACTTCATTATTTTGTCGAACTCCTCAAAATCCGAACAGTGGGGACCTAGTTTAATGCGTAGCACATCCAGTATCAAGGCATAATTCCAATTAACTATCGGTGAAAATCAATGAATGGTTTTTTTGCAGCCACACAATTATAAAACATTAAAAAGTGCTTTATAAAAAAATCAAAATCTGACAACCCAATTTGGTGATACTAATTACCGTAAATTAAAGAATTTACAAATTTAAGGTTATCATAACATTTTCATGTCGTTGATTTTTACTTACGATATTTGAAGACTTGGTGGCAGAGCGTACTGTGACCGTACCTCAGCATTGCTGAGACAGAAAAGCGGCTTCGGTTCGACTCTGGCCTGAGCAGAATGAGTTTTATTGCTGACCTGAACCTGTAAATAAATCTCTGCCTTCTCTGTACCTGTAGTTGGGGAACAAAAGTGCGTTAGTTACAATACATACAAGAAACTTCTTTTTTTTTAACAGATATTATTATACCTGTTTAATAACAGAAATGTCGTCAGATATATTGGTATAATGTTTGAAAGGCTTCGCTAGGAGGGGCATGTTGCTGAATGAAAGGCAATGAGATTACAAAGAAAATTCTAGAAGAAAACATATATGCCAATAGGAAAATCGACAGGCCAAGACAACGGTTGGCCGATGGAGTAACAGAGGGGGGGGAGGTACGTTCATTGTCCATCTTGGGAATAAGGAACTAGAAACCAGCAGCAAAACACTGGTTTGGTTGGGTGTGTTGTTGTTATTGTTATAACAACTTGTGGTGTGTTGGGTTACTATCTGTAGTGGCTGTATTTTTGTGATTGGATGTCAAAAGCCAAATATCGCTATTGATAATAGTTAAAAATATCGATATGGTGATATTATCGACAAAGAAATATCGATATCATAAAAACAATAGATTAATGATATCGGTTCAGAAATATCGAAATGTATGTGCCTCTTTAAAAGATCCTTTAAATGATTAAAAATATTGAAGCTCGAAATATCGATATATATTTTCGATATATCGAACTACTATTTCGATATATTCAAAAACTATCGATATGATATATGTCGATATTTTTTTCTCGATATCCA
Organism: Rhaphigaster nebulosa; assembly: GCA_948150685.1. Lineage (NCBI taxonomy): Eukaryota > Metazoa > Arthropoda > Insecta > Hemiptera > Pentatomidae > Rhaphigaster > Rhaphigaster nebulosa. The sequence continues at coordinate 66,234,232 of OX411307.1, read as the reverse complement.
CATCCCTATCATTTTATTTAAAAATTGAGATTTTATTGATATAATGTGTTGGAATAGAAAAAAAAGTTATTGCTGTAAAATTGATTATTTGTAAAAAATGATTTAATTTTATTGCTATTACTATTTAAAACTTTAAGGATCAGAAGGAAAATATACGTATTTGAATTGATTTTAAACATTCATATAATAATCAAAATAGTTACTAAAATAAACAATATATATATATATATATATATATATATATATATATATATATATATATATATATATATATATATATATATGTTATGTCGGATATCTTGTCAATTAATATCATCTTACTTACCTGTTTAGTTAAAAACAGTAATGACTTGAATAGTCAAAATAGTTATAATAATACTTAAAATTAAATATCTATATAAATAATTACATTAATAACAATAAAATACCTGCGGATTTGTAAAAGTTAGCTCCGATTATGAAGATAATATTCGCTTGAAAAATAGCTGTTAAGTGAAAGAGAATGTTCTAGGTTTAATGGTGGGGGATGATATCTCAGCCAATCAGGTGCGAGAATTGTCTATAATCAAATTAGCCTCTGTAAATATTGTTTCTTTATTTGATTCGGTCCATTTCGTCTCGAGCCTACCTCAACTTAATTTTTTTTTTTTTTCCAAGCGTACAATTATTTAAAAGTAAGATTAAATTACAAAAAAAAAAAGTGTTCACATGCATTTTTCCTCTAGTAAAATGTATATTTTTTATTCCTGAAAATGAAAATAAATTGCATAGTAAATCAGCTATTAACCGATTTGATTAAAAATATTAATTCAAACCATAAGCAGGTTAATAATGTTATATTTTTGCTAAAGATATATTTTAAATTAGTTTAGACTATTCTTTACGAAAACATAAAGTTAAAAATGGTCTCTCAAAGCATATTTTGGATATCCTTATTGCAGTGGAAAACAATTTTTTTATTTGTTCAAAATTTTTATCATGATTAATAAAAGAAACTTATATGAACAGAATAAAAATTAGGTTAAATTAAAATTTCATATTGTTTTCATATTAACAAACCATAATATCATTCAATTTAAAATAGTAATAAAATTAATAATAATTAGGCCATAAAGACATGCAGATCAGAAGGACCTACTAATGCAGAATTAATTGAAAATCACTTCAATTTGCATGAAACATTTTTTATAATTAGTCTTACTAATATCAATATTTTTAATTTATTTAATTTAGGCGATTATCTCGATACTTTTCCTAAAGAATTTAGCACAGATAATTTTTTTTTACATTATTCCAAAAACTGATTACAGTAATATCTGTATTAGAAATCAGATTCTGAGGCAAATCAACAATTTAGTAAAAAAAAAAAATTTTAAAATAATATCCTGAAATATATTACTTTATAAATATATTTTAGAAAAGATTCTACCAGTAACATAACAAAAAAATTAATTAATCATATAAATAAATTACGTAAACACAAAATTTTAAATGATAAAGAAAATATAAACTGATACCTAATACAGTATAGTCATCTAGAATACATGGGCTTAGTTAAAGTTCATAAAATGGACAAACCTTTGCAAGTCATCCTCAATCCCATAAATTCTCCTACATACAAAATTTCTAAACTTGGGAAATCAAAGGTTTTTTTTTTTTTTTTTTTTTTTTTTTTTTTTTTTTTTTTTTTTTTTTTTTTTTTTTTTTTTTTTTTTTTTTTTTTTTTTTTTTAGTAGCCAAAATACAAATGACATTAAAAATCCACTGCAATTAAAAGATATTCTATATAACAGCAAACATATTGATTCGGTGGGGAAACTGATAAGTTTTGCTTTAAATAGAATACTTTATTTACTAATGTTCTACTGGAAGCAATTTCTTAAATCTTAATGAATGAATGTGAGAATAATCAATCATATAATAATATTTAGAATAAATAATAGCTTTTAGAATGCATAAAATTAATTAGTAATTATTTTTAATTAAAAATGTATAAAGTTCGGACAATTCAGTAGTTTGTCAATCGAGCATCTTTATCCTGAGATGTATTTTCATCAACAAATAAAGAAAACTCTAGGATCAATTAATCTTAAACCTGCAAATTAATTTATGCTATTTTGATGATTTTGAATAAAAATGAAATGCATTTCTTATTTTTTTTTAGAGAAAAACGAATTATTGACTTTTTGGACTAAAAAATATACGATTAGCCAGAGAATTTTAAATTTCATTTCGCAACATCCTTTTCATCAAAAAATCGAAAATGTTAAACATTTTATCAACAAAGCTATTAGACTGAGGAAATAAATCAACTTTTGATTTTAGCCTAAACAATTGATTAAGACAATTTAGATAAAATAAAAAGTTACTAAAATTCTATAGAAAGTAAAGATACTGATTAAAGTAAAAAGACGAATTCAAAATTGTATCTGTATACGTCTTTCAAATGTTTATTAGAGAAAATTAAATTAATTTGCTAAAGAAATGACATGCAAGAAATAAATTTTGGTTTTGAAACAACAAATGAATTGTGAAACTATCATACTTAACTTAAAGATAAAATTGATAATTAAATAGGCCAGATACAATACCAATACAAAATTAATCGCGTTCACTGCCCCAAAAACATTGCACAAATTTCAAAAAAATTAAAACAATGTAATTTATCAACATAAAAACAGTTTATCTGGATTACAAAAAAAAAACAAAAATAAGGGGAAAAAAATAAGTCTTTCGCCCAACATGTTGATTACATAATTTATAAAAAACATAATTTTGATTTTGAAGGAGTACACATTATAAATAGAAACCTCCATAAAGTAGGGACTACATATAACGGATTATATGGAATACATACAGCATTGATCATAGAAGGGATAACAAACTTTGAAGTATTAAAAAAATATATATTAATCACTTATAAAATATAATCTTTATTTGCATTCATGTTTAAATAATAAAACCCTCAGACCTAGGTGCCTGCTATTTTATACATATTGTCCATTATATTTCAGTCGCTGGACGCATATATCAGATAAAATGATGAATCAACCTTGCCTGTGTTAGTGATAATTTGTCGGTTGCGATATAATAAATTTTTGTGATTTAGTCTAATTTTTGTACTGACATATTACCCATATTGGATAGTTAAAAAATGTTAACCAATGACCTGCTGTACCAGTAAATAATTAATTTTATTTTTTTTTTTTTTAATATAGGATAAATATTGCTATGAATTGTGAATGTGATTTTTTAATTTGATCAGGTATACTTTTTTATATATATGCAAAAATCGTAAATTATATTCAACATACTTGAGTGGCAAGATCGAGTAAATTAGGCACTTTTGAACATAACTGTTCAATTACTGTGTATTGATTATTATAATTTTTTATAGTTTCGTGCTTTATATTACAGTTTTTTTTTGTTTTTTTTTTTTCAAATCGATGCTGTTAAGAAACTATGTGACTTCGCTTATTGATTTATATTAAAAAATTATCTACTGTACATTTTGTCTAAAGCTGGGTCCACATTATATAACAAAAGACTTATTTTATAAAAATTACATTCTACAAATTTCTAACAATTCATTATATAACTTATATAACTAAGAGAAATTTTATTTTATAACAAAGTTACAACAAAAGGGTGAATCAGTAGATATATTATCAGTTCTCATGATGGCGGGGATCTACATTTTTAGCATTTGGGGATTCGTACTCAAGTTTGAGCTACCTATTCTAGTAAGTAGCTAATGATCTATTATAAAAAAATTAAAATAATTCAATAATTTATTCAGAATTTACATTAATTTTTTTTTTAATGTGAATGAGTACAATATATAGGTAGATTATAGCTATATATTATAAAGTTATGATACATATAAGTTATAATAGCATGAAATATTTATTTTGGATTACCTCCCAAATATTTTTCTGAATTAGTGTATTTAGATTCAATAAAAAACATTTATATTGATATATTTATCCTTACTTTTGAATAAATTTGGATATCTTGGTAAAAATAAATATTTATTTTAATACAAATTTCAAGTAATTAAAAGTCAAAACTTCTAAAAAGAATTGGGACCTACAATATATTATATATGATTATTATAACAATAATGCAGAGAAAAAATGAAATCCAATACTAATTTCTTAGAAGGTTGTTTATTTTAGTTTCCTGTTCACTCTTTAACCTTACAGCCGTTTTCAATTTGAATTTCTGTTTGAAAAGAGATTTTGTATCTATCTTGATAATATTTTGTTCTAATTTTTTGTAAAAATAAAAATGGGTAAATGTTCCGCAGAGCTACTGCTGGGCGTGGCCTATTGGCAGGTCGGCTAATGTTTTTGGCACGGTCTGTACTTCAAATGCCAATTCTTTTAAGGCGGCCATTGACGATAACTTTCTTTGTTATTATATATTTAATATATACCTTTCTTTTGAAAGATCATTAATTTCACCCTTTTTTTTAATCCTTGAGTGGGGATATCAGCCTGAACGAATTCCAGATGGTTATTATTTGCTTGTTTATATTTTATCTGCCTCTTGCGTTTTTTATTTATAATTGTATAACCTATTTTATTGAAATTAGGGGGTTATGGTTTATTATTCGTAGAATGTTTATTAGCTGTAGAATGTATTTGCTTTCTATAACTCAGCATGGTTATATTTATTGTGGGTTCTTTTTTCTTTTTAATTCTTTCAGTATTACTAAATATATTTTAATTATCTTTCATTTAATTTTATTGATTTTAAACAGGCATATAAAAGTATAAACAGGAAAGAATTAATGAAGGTGATGCTGAAACTAGGAATCCCAAAAAAGCTAATTGATTTGATAAGAGTGACCCTAAACTGTAATAGATCCATAGTAAAGATGAATGGCCTGTTGTCGGAGGATTTCGAGGCCAGAGATGGGCTTAGGCAAGGGGATCCATTATCTCCTAGTTTGTTTAATATTGCCTTAGAATATGCAATCAGAGCAATACGGACCTATCCTGGTGGTACTATTTATAACCGGATGACACAGCATCTGCCCTATGCTGACGATGTTGTAATAGCGGCAAAAAATAAAACAGCGTTAGCAGACGTTTTTGAAGAATTCTAAATGGCGGCAAAAGAACTATGGCTGTTAATCAATGAGCAGAAGACTGTTTACGTGTTAACTTCAAGAAAACCGGGCGGAGCAGAGGAATATATCAAGATAGGAAACCACAACCTGAAAGCAGTTAAAATCTTTAAGTATCTGGGTGCGATAATTACAGGAAATAATGAAATGATGGAGGAACTGAAACCAAGGATGACCGCGGGGAATAGATGCTGCTATGCCTTGCGAAAAATACTTAATTATAGAGCCCTGTCTCACAGGATCAAGGTCATGGTGTATGAGAAAGTCATCAGACCCGTCACCACCTATGGTTCTGAGACCTGGGTGCTATCTAAGGCCTCTGAAAGGAAAATGGTGGTACGGGAGAGAAGAGTTCTCCGCAGGATCCATATCAAAGTATACTCTTACAAGTATACTGGTATACTCCTCCACTTGAGTCCATAAATAAAGATCTCATTTTAGAATAAATAAATGCCTTATCACAAATTGTATTAGTTCTAAAATCTGGTATAATTCATTTGCAACCTCTAAACTCAGTAAAATAATTATAATCATAAATTGTTAATATAGATAAACTATATTCAATAATAATACATGGTTGGAGTGATTGGATTTCAATATAATTCCGTCTTTTTTATTCGAATATTGCCCTTCTACGTTACATATTTAAGGTAGAATCTTATGAGCTAGAACTTTTAAAAGTTAGGATTGTAACCGTTCCAACCTCATATTGGGTTAATTTTAACCGTTACATCATTTCCATAGCATTTGCACTCGTATGTTTCACAAGAGTCCTGTGGTATATTCAAAATAATTAATGTAGGATTTTTAAGTACATTTTATCAGACTGCTAAATTAACTAATATTGGATCGATATATTTGAAAAAAATCATGGCATACTGAATCGGTTGCCTTGTTCGTTAGCATTATAAAGTTGTAATGCTTTCAGCCGAAGGCATACTAGAATCCCTTATTTCAGAATTTGTAATCACATTGCATTTCATTTATGGAATCAGTTACAAAATCAGTCGGTCTCAACTGATCTTCATTTCAGTCCTAATCGCTCCACATCCTGTAATCTTCACCTCAGGGGTGTACCTATAAACATTCCATGAATGACAAACGATTAACCTTTACTAGATATTCGTAATGTTATATCGCATTTCATGAAAATCTGTTTTATGAGAAAACCTCTACGGATCTGAAGAAAATAAAACCTGGCTGTGGTCAGGGGTAACAGGTGCGCGTTATGCTGATGTTAGGTTTTATATGGTCTTAACAATCTGATAGATTCTCATTCTTTCTTCTTGAATATTTGATTTCTCAGTCGACCACGTTTTCGAAAAGAATTCTCAGATCAATCACGTTGCCGAAAATATACTGTTACGTAGAGGAATTCTAGTTAACGATTGAAAGAGTTTACTTGATCTCATTAACTTTACTCGGGTTCAAGTCCTATGAGCACAAAAAAAAAAACTTTTTCCAAAATTTTTTTTTTCGTCGGTACCATTGTCCCGTATTCGTAGTTCTCCTAAAATATTGAAGTATGGAGAAATAAGGTTCTTCTAAAATAAATAACTTGAATAACATAAGAGTTACATCGAACACCATTCGCATTTAAGAAAGGAATGGATGAGGGTTGGACTGATGCTGAAGCGTTGCGTTATTCAGGATGAAATGGGAAAGCTCGTTGGTTAAGAGTGGTATGTGTGGGGTTGATGAGGGAATTAAGTAGGTAGGGTCGTGAAATTTGGGGAATTCGAGGGAGGAGGAATATGAGGAATTTTATGAGGGGGTTTAGATTGGATGGCATCGTGGACGAATGTGGTTTTTGAGGTTGGGGGGCTGTGGTTGCTGATTTTACATGCTGAGATTGCGATTCGGGATTTTGAAATTGTAGCATGGGGTTGTGGTTTGTTGGTCATAGACGCTCAGAATTAGTGCAAATCAAACATTTGCATCCCAAGTGTTCAAGAAATTTCTTCTGATTTTTAATAGCATTGAAATTAGTTTTGAACTTTTAGTAGGTATGACACCCATTGTAGTAAATTTGGTTTTCTACACCTGCGCATGAGGATATACATGTTGCTATTTATTCCATAGCTAATCTTAATCAATAATTGAAGAGATCACGGAAGTGCGGGTCACATTTTTTCCGAAATATATAATAGTTATAATATAATATAAAAGTTATACCCATCAATATGTTCGCATCTTGAGTAGAATAAAGGCTCCCCCAGACAGTGGCGATACTGAACTCGGGACAGATTCGGGACTATATGCAGTTTAAATTGCGATATCTGAATGCGTTCACTCAGCGACGGGATCCCTAGTGTTGCGATAATATCGCAATCGGTATATCGCATCGGTAATTCGGTAGTTTTATTATAATTTGTTTTTTAATATATTTTTCCTCTAAAGTATGGATTTGCACGAAGACTTGGTGCTTTGGGCGCTCGCTTTGGGTGAGGATGAACCGGAGGATAAGCAATAAGTTTATAAAATACTTTTTATGATTTTATACCAGTCATGCATGAAAATAATATTGTAAACAAATTATAATTTAGTGTGTTTTTTGTGGTTAGTATGTTCAATTTAAAATATATGTTTAGTTTGGTATTATTATACATATTAAATTAGATCTAATTTAATATGTATAATAATACCAAACTATATTTTGAATTGCTTATTTTTGAATTTTTTGTGTGTTTTTAGAACTGAGGATGAATGTATGACATTCGAAACTAGTTTTCAACTAAACAAATTTATAGAAGTGGCAAATAATTTATCAATTCCTTAATTAAAACACTGGGTGTTATATGTAATGAGGTTGATGAAATTAAGAAATCCGTTTGTGAGCAAGATAAAAAGTTTTACCAACTTAACACTAAATTTGATTGTATCATGGCAGTTATAATAAAATCAAAAAGGATTTAAAATCATTAGAAAATATAATTGTTGATCTGGAACAATACAAGATATTGAAATCGATGGATTTCCCGAATTTCCTAATGAAGACGTTTTAAATACCGTTAAAGTTATTGAAAAGGGATTCAGTATGGACATTCAAGATAATATGATTTATGTGTCATCGGTTGCAAGTATTAGGTAGACAAGTATTAGGTAGACAAGGACCTAGGGGGATAATTGTCAGGTTTGTGGGAAGATATGATAATAAGAAGCTTTTAAAGGCTCGTAAACTCAAGAGGGATTTCAGTAGAAGACACATTGAAGGGCGAGTAGATGATTTACCTATTTGGGATTAAAAAATGCTTACCACCTGCAGTCCAAATTTCTATGGACACGAAATGATAAGATTTTGATCAAACGTGATGAAAATTCTAAATCTGTTATTATAAACAACGAAGAGGATATTTTAAATTCTGAATCAATACTATATACAATACTATAATACTTACCTTATTTTTTTTTAAAAAGTTAATCTTCATTTTTTGATCATGCGAACATGAATCGTGAATTAAATTGTGACGGCTTTTCATAAAAAACTAAAATAAGTTGTTATTCCGTTAAATATTATTAAACTAAAAATCTATATTTTTTCTAACTGAAATATTATACGAATTTTTTCGTAATGTGGCACTCTTCTTCTAAGCCAGCGATATATATAAATATATATATATATATATATATATATATATATATATATATATATATATAACATTTTGTTTTCAATAAATGTAGTTTCCTGAATAATAAATTTGACATGAATTGACGGGTTTTCCTTGAAAATAGGTTGAAATTGACCGGAGCAGATGGTAGTCGAAGGGTGCTAAGTCCCGCATGTAAGGAAGGTGAGGGAGAAGCTCAATACCATCCAGTTATGATTTTTTTTGTTTCGTGTAACAAGAAGTGTGTGGTTGGGCGTTATCTTGTTGATTCAAAACCCATTTTCTGTTTACTAATCCTGAGTAACGCTGGCTCGCAACATCATACATTATCTGGAACTGATCACTGTAATCTTCTGAATCAATGATTCGACCTTCCGGAATGAATTCATAATGAATTATGCCAGCGTAATTCCAAAATTTAGATAGCATTGTCTGTTTTTCGTATTATCCGGCACACCAAGCTGACTGCAGTCCGACGTCGGCTTCTTGGTCTCAGGGTTTCTCCAATATATCCACTCTTCATCGCAAGTAACGATCCATTTAATGAAACTTTGGCCATTTGGGTTTTTCAAAAGCTGTTGATAAATATCTATTCGATGTCATTCCTGCTAGTGGTCAACTCATGGGAAATCACTTGATGAGCAATTCATGTTTTCTATGTAGCCCTCGATTTATGGTGGATGGGGAAACTCCAAGCTCTCTTACCGGGTACTTTTCGTAGGGTCTGCCTCTAGAGATCCACGCAGAGCTTCCTCATCGAATGATGATTTTCGTCCAATAACCTCTTTTCTGACCAGGCTGATGTCACCAGTTTAAAATTTATTTAATTTGATACCATCTACTCAAAGTCCGTTCAGAAAGAGTGCCATATCTTCATAAAATTATCGCACCAAACGAGTTGTTTTGGCGGCGGAAAACTTACCTTTCCAATAATGGCGTTATGTTGCCAATATTTCAAATTTTTGTGTCATAACCAATTGACTGATCCACTTTCAGATCATTTGATAAATCTACAAGGCAACAAATCAAGTCCTAAAATGTCGTTGTCCTTCCAAATGATGGATTTCCTTACCTATTATTTGCATTTGAACTTAAACCTTACCCATAGTTACCTATTTGGACCTGATTTTTTTTATTAAATACCACTCTGTATGTGTAACAGATACCAGAGGTGACCAGTATATATTTTGTTAGGAAGGTATAACATTGGTTTGGGTGAGCCGTGGTGAATCCTCTGAGTGACGTTTCGAAGTGAAGTTGTAGACCGTTCAATATTATGAGACATGAATCGTTCGTCAGTTCTTGTACCTCGCACAATCTGGCTTTAGTTTATTCGGCTGTTCTCATGTTCCAATCATTTTATATTTCTGTAAAATAGATTATAAAACTGTAAATATAAAACTGAAATGCTAATAAAAATAATGACATCTATTAGAACACTTAACGACTCTGAATCGCCAATGCATCAAAATAAACCAAGCGTTAAATCTCAATTTAAAAATGACTCAATACGAATAATAATATATAATAATATCAATAATTTAATTATCCAATGCATTAAAATTAAATTTAAACTGTAATATTAACGCGACATCTGATTTTTGATAACAGACTCGAAAATGGAAAATTTTGTTATAGCAAAGAAAACAAATTTAGGAGGGCTCCTGCGGGTAGATCTTTTCCTCATCCGAAAATAAATCCGATCCTTGTGTTTAAGATATCTTTGTTCCTTTCCGTTTGAGGCTAAATCTCGCCTCGTCTCAAGGTCCTCATCAATATTCGCAAGAAGGGACCATTTACCTCTCCTTTGGATAACGGGCTGAGAAAAGCCATTTATGGAAAAAAAAATAATAGAAAAGAGAGGGAAAAATGGAACGACTTGGTTGAGTTTTAAATGTTTGCTTTCTTCTGAATTAATTAAGCACATTCCGATTGGAAAAGTCGTCAAAGGCATCTTCCAGTAAACGAAGAGGGTAAATTGTCTTCTAAATTAGCAATTCTAATTGATTATGATCCGAAGGGAAATAAAATGCAAAGCTGTTATGGTAAGGTGTTCGTTGGAAGATGTAGTCAGGAAAATCAAATTTAATTACAGAAATGAATAAAACAAAACAAATAACTTAAATATAAAGTAGGGTTGAATGAAATATTTAAGATAAAGGAAATATTTAAACAATACTATACAGCAGTTATTATTATTATTATTGGGACCTTTTACCCCGTTGTCTATTTGTCCTCCACTGAAAATTAATTTAGCTTGGTAATTTCCCGATTACATACTTACGTGCCACCCCCACCCGCCGAATGGTGATGGGAACATTAAGAACACGCCTAATTAAATGTGTAATTTTTTCATGGTATCCTATCAAAACCCGCTGCCGCATGTAGTTCTAAAATTAAAAGGATACGCGACACAGCACGTAGTGACATTCTCTATCGTGTGTCGATCTTGGACGACGATTTGCTGGTATCAAAAGAAATTCCTGGTATCGTTTCGAATTTTATAGTTTTTTATATTTACCACGGTAATGCTTTGTCTTTAGCTATAACAATAACAATTTTTAATCGTGAAAGAAAGAGCGTTTGAAGACACATATAAAATAGGCGTTCCTTGAAATACCTTCTTAAGAGGCATAACCCAGAGTACTTGTTAGGTTGCATACCCCTACCCGACTCTAATTTTTAATTAGGTTTAGTGATTAAATTAACTGGCTTTTATGTAAGGATTTTGATGCCAGAAGTAGACCAGAGATCTTCAGGGTGCCACAAGACTAAACAGGTACCCAAAATTTAATTGCAAATCTACCGTTACCGACGCTATCAATTTTATATGTTTCTTGATGATCTGGTTATAGATTGGGTCGAACGTCACTAACCTGGGCCAGAACTCGTGTCTACATTTTTTGTCTTTAGAGCTAATAATTAAGTTTAAAAATAGAATTAATGATTTATTACCCGTTAAATATAAATGAACTATCATTTAAATATGAATTTAATCCAATGTGATAATTTATAATATTTATAATATCATGTATTAGCCTGAGTATGCCTAACGTAAACCACTTACAATGTTTCGCACCACATAGACGGTAAACTAAATACACCTGAGCATGGAAAGGCCGGGGCACGATTCCCAGCTCTCGCCCTGAAGGAGGAACAGAATGCGGACAGAGGTTGTAATGGATTGTGCCTCCGCTGACATGCTATTTGGCTATAAATTTCTGATAATATTATATATATCTTGTATTTATCTAAAGAACAGCTACAGAGGTCATAAGGTAGGATGAATAATGACAATGATGTCTAAATAATCTAAAACACGAAGTCCAAAATGCTCATATATTTTATGGTGCACGATAAATTTCTCTGAAGAAGCCTAATTGCTGGGTTGCGAATACTTTCGTACCTAGTTCTTGAGTTCAAGTTGTCTGTTTAATGGTGTCTAATATTTTGGTACAAACACGAATTAGTCCTTATATATTTTCTTTCATCATTATTATTATTTTTTATTCAATGTGCTTTAAAATACTTTTCGTCTTTATTTCAAACGAATCTATTAATGTATTTCCGTTTATTAATATTGAGGATATCTGAAAAATTAAAATAAATCTATATCTTTGCGTGCGATCTTAAAATCGATTGTATTTTCATAAAAAGGGCCTGCGATAATCCAATAATGGACCTCGATATCGAGAATATTCGAAAAATCCAAATTCATCGATACCTGAGCGCTCGATCTTTAAATCGATAGTATTTTGATAAAGGTGCCTTTTCATATTTGCTAAGAGTAGGCAGGTCAAGCGCCTAGCTAAACGGCAAACATAAGGGAATTAACAGAAGCTTAGAAAACTATCCTATCCACACGCTACTATTTCGGCTATTTCCACTTTTATCTACTGTTAATTTCGGTTGAAAATAGTTTTGTTTTATAAAGAAACAATTAAAAATATAAACTAAAAAGATATAAATATATAATTTATATAAATATACAAATATGTGTATACAACACTTGCGCTAATTTGGCGCTTCCTACAAGAACCGGATGGGCTCAAACAGAGAAGCCAATCTTAGCCTAGAAAAACTACTCTCTTTACACATTTGATCTGCCTAGGCCTGGCCTTAAAAATTTCATTCAATAACACAATAATAGATCTCAATTTCGAGGATTTTCGAAAATTCAAAAATAAGATTCGTGAGCGTTTGATCTTAAAATCGATTGTATTATCATAAAAAGGGTCTCCGCTAACCCAATTATGGACCTCGATATCGATTATATCCGAATATTTAAAAAACATCGATACGAAACCTTATGAAAACCAGCCATGTTGTTTTAAAAAACAATGGATAATTAAAATAACCGTTAACTATATAATTATGTAATTATGATGTATATCAATTTATTTAAATCAAAAAAGGTTGAATTTGAAATACTAGGTTGTTACAGAAATCCTTGTGCATTAGTATAGCTTTATTTCAGATTACATATTTTAAGCATTATTGAATACTACTCTTCAAAATAAAGATCATTGTTTTCAACTGCTTTCACCTATCTCTCTCTCCCAGTAATTGGATTTGATGCCGGTACCACTCCTTTGGTTTTGAGGCAAAGAACTCTTCACATCCAATTTTTACGTCCTAGTAATTATCAAAGATCCGACTTTTTAAAAAATGAGCCATTGATCTAAACAAACCATAATCTGATGGTGCAATATGTGGGATATACGCCGGGTGAGGCAAAACGTTTACTCCTAGCAGTTCCGATAACTTTTCCTTGGTCAAACGAGAACGATGTGCAGAATTATCGTGGTGTTGCAAAATGGCTTGGTTCCTGTTCACCAAAGCGGGGTACTTTGCACTCAAAACTGGATAAACTCTGTCTTGCTGTTCACAGTAAAGGTTTGAGTCCCTACTACGGCCGATGAATCACGAGTAGTTGCATGTGGGTCCTGGTTCACACATTCAAGAAGAACGTCATCATCAACGACCGATGGGCGGCCTGATCTGGGTTGTGCGGCGGTAATTCTATGGATGATTGACTCTCAATCTATAGCACTAATTTCTTCGGCGGCTGCCTTTGCGCTTAAACCTTTTTTTCAGTTATGCCTCAAAAGCCCACGGATCACGATGTTTTCTTCTGACATTGCACTTGCGTTTTAAAAGTGTAAATGATCCTATAATGCCAATTCAAGTCACAAGGAATTAAAGGATTAGTCAAAGTAAACATTGACATAAATAGTAGGAACAAAAACGTTCTTATAGGATAATTATGAGAGTTGGAATTAAGGGTTGTGTTCATGCACAAGGACTTTGTAACAACCTAATAGAAGAAGTTGAATTTGAAATGGAAATGGTTGAATTTGGTTTGAAAAAGCTTGATATAAATTTAAATATATAATTTATGATTTTTCTTATCTGTTTATTAATTAGTTTGTTTTATTTATTGTTTAAATACCTTTCCTTATTGAATTTATTCTTTTTTAATGATTCTGTTTCTTCTGTTATCTTGTTTATTAGTTTTTACTTACCTTTACTTTTTTTTTAATATTTATTATTACTATAATGTCTTAATAAAATAAGCACTTATTATCGTTTTTTATTAATTTTCATTCAATTTGTATTCAGAGGAAGTCAGTAGCGCCTTTATTAATATTGTTTTGATAAAAAAATGTAATTAATTAACGTTATATTGCTTTGCTTTTATCTACTTCATTTTATATTAACTTTTCTTTTTTTATTAATTTAATTAATTTTTTTAATTTAATTTTCCTTATATTTTGGCATATGTTGTTCATACATTGTTTTTTTTTGGTTAAAAAAAAAATTAAATCACTTTTTTTTATTTTCTAACCCACTCTTTCTATATTTATATTAAATAAGATAGTAAATTTTGATTTTAAAAATTATATTTATTAGCCGAACGTTGTTGATGTTTATTTTAAATTAAACTTACAACTAAAATAATTAATTATCTGCTGAAAAAATAACGTAAATAATAATCTATGAAGGGAGAAATAAATGTTTTGTTATGGGTTTTTTATATTAGGTCATTATGGCTGAGGTTCAATAACGTTGGAATGCACATACTTTATAACAACGATTTTTTTTTTTTTTTGTATTTATTATAATTGAAATCTTTAGAATTTGATCGATCACACATAGGGTTGAAGAAATATGATATAAAATTTAATTAAGATTTCCTAAATATATGATTCATTAATAACCTTGACTTTCTTTTCCGTTTGAATGATTATTGATTACAAAAATGTCTCCACTTATATCTGTATATATTTTATTTTTACTTCGGTTGTTCAAGTTTTCGATCTTTTTTTTAATGTAACATATTAAAAAAAAAAAAAAAATCTCATATGATGATTAATCTATATCGATAAATTTATTATTATAATTGTGTTATTATGTCCGGTAAAAGAAGCGGCACTAATGCTCAACCCGTCAGAATATAATTACGGTCGGTAGAAAAAGTGAGCTGATGTGTGGGGTATAAGAAAGGGGCCAAGCAAAGCGAAATTTTCGTCAACCCCAGGCTATAAAAAAAATGGCCTTCATATTGCCATACATAGCTTTATGGACAGGCTCTTCGAATTATGTTTTCAAATGCGGAATGCCACATTTTTAAAAAGTTAACACCCTTGGGGGCCTGAAAGATTAATTAATATGCAAATATTATAAAGTTATAATTTTTCGTGAAATTTAGAATCCTAATAAGCAAATGTTATTATTATTTTGCCATTTCCATTATAACTGTTATTTTTACTTCAGTAACAGTATTTTTTTAAAACTTTTTTAAGGTTTTCACTGGCAAAATGTTTTCATGCATTAAAAAAAAATTTTTTTTTTTCTTTGGCCATTTTGATCTCCAGTATAAACTTTATTATTTTTAACTCATTGTATACAATAAAAAAAAATCGATAATTTATTTTTGCTATTCTTTTATTTAAGGTTATTTTGTATACTATTCTAGCTAAGGGTTAATTTGGTAGGGCAATTCCAATAAAAAACATGGATAATTAGTTAAATATTTCATTAAAATATATCTGCATAAATTATAACTTGTTAACATGGCGTAAGTAACCGTTTTTATGCAAGACAGGCACATTTTTTTCTGGATAATACTTATCTTGTGTATTATTTCTGTATACTTCATTTTTCAATTGGAGTTTTGATACATTAAAAAAACAAAAAACAAATGAAACCAGATCAAAACAAATATCCTTTATGAAACTCTACTTTTTTGTTGCTTAAACAAAAAACATGGACTGTACAATTTTTAATATTGACAAGCTCAGATATCATAATAAATGTATACCTACATATAAAAGAAACTTACACCAATTTTATAATTAAATCCATTGAAAAAAATTCACTTATTTTCAAAACCGATGATTTTTATTCTTAAAAAACCTGTTCGTATCTTACTATGGTAGAACACAAGTTTTAAATTTATAATTTGAAAAGTAGCTGGCCATATGGAAATTGGTCGCAGTTTAGTCCTGTCAAAGACAAACAAATTTTGAATAAATTATTCAATCCATTCATTAACGTTAAGCTCCTTTTGGTGTGAGTGATTGGTGACTCGTTAAAAAAAGAACGGTAGCTCACTAAACTGAATCCCAAGATCCGATTTCGCGCTATTGAGAGAGAGGTAAATAAATTAGGGAATGATAAAATATAACCACTTATTTTAAAGCTCTGATGTATGTGTCGAGATGAAAAGTTTCTACCCACCTCTCGGTTATAACACCATTAGTTTTGGTGAGCGTGTCATCTAGATCATTCCTCTGCGGGCTATGATTCATAGAATTAGTTCATTTCTGTGAGCGGTTTTCTGAAAACAGTTAGTTAGTGTGTGCTGGCTTCACTTGTCTAGTAAAAATGTTGAATAGATTAGGCAAAAAAAAAAAAAAAAAAAATGTTCTAATTCTTGTATATTAATATTGATAATATGAAACTGATTGATTAATAAACACTATTAATCAAAAAGTAACAACCTGAAATCAAATAGTTCATCTCGTTGGGATTGTTAGGAGGTGCCTGTCATTCCAAGTCTGTCACAATAGATAATTAAACACGTTTAGTTATACTGTTTAATTAATATAACCGATTGTGGACTATTAACGTTTCACTCCCAAGTTAATCGTTTGCGTACTGACTGGCCATGGAATCCTTTTATTAACTGGTAATTAGATCTATTCACCTCGGAGTCCGGGCTCTGTTGAATGGGCCTGCTTCAACTCCTGAAGCAAAGGAACTGACGCATTGTGCGGGCGAACAAACGCTTTGATGAACTTACCTTCACGTGTACTCAGAAGGTATGTGAACTTTGATGATAAAATATGATCTATGAGCTATCATGATAAAAGAATGGTATAATCCATCACCAGACTATTCTCTTGTTTGCTCACATTCACAAGGGTCTGGAATTATAATAAAAATGGTAATAATTATATATATTTTTCAACTAAACCATTTAAGACTCATAGGATGCATGCAAAGTATACAAGATGTCTATCGAAGTCATATATTGTCAAACTATTGGAATCAATCGTACCAACTGAAAACAGAACAAGAAACGTGAAAGCATTTCGAAAAAAATCCTTCGTTGTGGAGATATCTTAAAATAATTTTCTTTTTATATTTATTTATAAAAGGAATTAGCTTTTATGTTTTATGGAAAAAATCACGTATAAAAAAACGCTGATTTTTGTTCTGGAAATAGTGTGATAAAAATATATTATAAATTAACTAGAACCATTTTTTTTTAATTTATTAGTTTATTTTTAATTTCAACTCTTACGATTTGGTTTTAGTGTAATAGAAAAGCTTTACTCTTATTTACTGAATGATCGTTGTTCTTTTTGTTTCTCTCTTTAAAAAAAAAATATTAAAAATAAAATTAAAACAATTTTAATAATATAAAATATAAAAATATAAAATATGTGATAATAATAATTTGAGGTATATTTCTAACATTCAATCATCGTTTTATGTACTTATTCCAGCGTTTTTAAGTCCGTATATGCCAACCATATACATTAAAGCTGGATTAAAAAGTTCGTTTCATCAAGTCATGGATTGAATCTGGGGTGAGGGGCGGAGGGGGAGGGGGGGGGAGGATCCCTGCTTGTGTTCATTCGTACAGTGGTGACCTTAAATATCAATAAGCTGGGGGGAGGGGGACCTGTCGGTTGAGGGTGGATGCTGACCACTTCTCTTGTTATTTTCGATCAAGAAACAGTACTTCTCGAGCGGGAATTAAAGCTAATACCATTCATGGGTTATAGTAATAGGTACTTATACTCTTTATTGAGTCAACTATTGATGTTATTTCGTGACAGACTACTTCTATTACGAATGGGTCATTGTGTATTCCAAAACTGACATTTTTTGTTTATGTAATCAATATATATGAAAAACATCTCTTGAAATAGTAATAATCCTTGAGGAACTCCGCCTTCAATCTTCTCGAAATTTTACTTTTCAACAACCTGTTTCCTGTCTTGAAAATATAATTTCATTTTTATATTTTTTTCTCATTTCTAATCACACACTGTTATTATGTTTTTCTTTAATAAAATTTTAGGCACGCAATCGGACGCCTTCAATTATAACGAACTTAATAATTGGAAATGGAGTTTAGATGATGGAGAATAACCCTATAGGAATGAAAGTTGACCTAGCTTTAATAAGTGAGCTTTCTAATACAAATTAAATGCTTCGAATAAATTCTGAATTGGGTTTGATATGCAGCCGGCTTAGGAATAGGAACTGTTAGTAAATTTAATGCAAGTCCTGATACTTTTGGGAGGCGCAGAGCGTTCCAGAAATAAGCAACTCATTGTTTAGGAATTTTTAAAGAACTGCTGTTACCTTTATCATAGATTCTGATTTGCCTGATGGATATAATAGTATTTCTTAGTCTATTTTAACCGTTTGTAAGACAAATTAAATCTTTTGATTGACAAATTAAACCTTTTGCCTGATAAATTAAACCTATTGTTAAAAAATTCAATTTTTTTTCCAAAAACATTTACTACTCAGTAGGGTAAATGACCCAAAATTTGACAGGCTCCTAATTGTCGTTTTTTAAATTTAAATCTGAAGTGTCGACTTATGGAGCCTTTTAGCTTTTGGGTCGTTTACCATATATTTTGCTATTTAAAAAAAATCAAAGCTCGCAATTCATTCAGTTATTCTAAAAAAAAAAAAAAAAATGACTGTAAACTTAAAAGTGTAAATAATTAAGGTATATTTAATTTTTAATTACTGTAATTGTTTACTAATGAAAATTATATATTTTTTATGGGATAACATAGCAAGTTTTCATAGTTTGGTATTTATAACCTGTTAAAAACAAATGTATACCTATTACTAACCCTTCCCAGGGCGCGCTCAACAAAATCACTCTGGCTCGCGTGGTGTCTGATAGGGTTTAACTGTTATACCTTAATAATTTTCTTAAGTAAATGTTGCTTTAAATAAGACATAGTTTTAAACAATATTTTTTATTAATTTCTTTACAAAATAATTTTAAAAAAAAACTTAAAACAATTAAATGGCAAAAATATTTATATACTTTTATAAACTTGAACATAATTATTTTCAAAAAAGTTTTCTCACTATAAGTAAATATTATTAGGAACAAATTATTTTTAGGACGGAATTCACAAACGGAAATAAAATTGTATAATATAATTAAAAAATGGCAGTGTCTGGAAGGTACGAAGTTAGAATATCAACAGAGCAATATTGAGCTAAAGACGAAAAAAAAAATGGTTAGCTAAAATTATATCTATAAAAAAAAAAAACACTTAGCTCAATCAGAGTTAGCTCCGGTTTCATCTTCACGGCCATGAAAAAAACATGATTTGCATATATATATACTGCATGATCTTTGAGGCAAATGTTTTCAGAACATTTTTGGCAATTACCATATAATTGCTCACGCGGCTTGTAGATCTTGGACAAAAACTGCACCTTTTTCTTTTTTATCACATTACCTTGTGCACTGTTTGACTCCATATTATCGTGATCCTCATTTTGACTCACTAGCTTGAACAGTTACCCAACTTGAGTGTGTGCAGTTCTCTTGGAAGAGATTTTGTGTAAAATATTTTTTTTTTTATCAAGTCTGATGGCAGGTCGAATGCCAAGGTTTTTATGAACGGTGGCCTACCGTATGAATTGGGTCGCGTGGTGTCTGTGAGACTCAATCTGCAACCTAGAGACGTGCTACTAAATTAAAAACATCTATGCTATTGTTTTGAGGGAGGATGGGTGAGGGGGTCGACGCCAGACCAAGATCACGGGAGCCCGTGCTTTTGCATGACTCCAAAATAGAAATCTGTGGTGTCTATGAGACACGAGTTGGTAGAATAATTCGGCTTCACACTTGGATGTATTTGTACAGAAATTTTATGTTCATTATCATTATCATTACAAAAAAAAAAAATGAATACTGATTTAAGTGCATGTCCAAAATTGAAAAAAAAAAACATAAGTCGTACCTTGTCTGGATACATGACATGTTTTTTAAACTGGTGAACAGGTTTATTTACAATAAGGGAATATAATCCTAATCTCCTAACCGTTGATTGTGAATATTATAATAATTTTAAAAAGGAAAAATCCTCCAAATTTTGGGTGTGTGTGTGTATACATGAAAAATAAGCTTCGTGATCTGAAATAACTAGTTAATTTTGTTTTCATTACTAAACATATTACAGGTATTCATCCATTTTTAATTGTTAATACTAGAAAGAAAAAAAAAAGAAAAGAAAATAAATAAGACGGGGCGTAATCTTTCACCTTGTCGAACTCAAAGAGAACTTCTGTATTTCTGGGCTTTTCGTAGTTTTAGTCTTTTATTATCTGATGCTGAGATGAAAGACCAGCTACCGTTTCATGTGTTTTTCCGTTGAGGAGAAAATGTTTTAAGAAAAAGTGCGATGGCGGTATACATGAAGAAATGTTTACAGTAGCCTGTTTGGGGCAGCTGGGGGGGAGAGTGTATGTGATCTCAACTGCAAGCAACTTTCACGGCCGTACGAGCCTCTTCATCAATCAGACAAGCCCGCTTATCGGAACGTCTCCAGCTCTAATAACTGTCAACTGTGACTGATGTCTCCCTGCTGAGTTTGAAAATTTTCGAGTGGTATGTCTCAATATTGAGAAGAATATTTTTATCATGGAATATTTTATTCGTTCAGGAGGTGTTTATTGGTATAAAACAAATAAATAATAAAAATAAGATAAAACAAAAAAAATTAAACAGCATCCCTGGTTCAAATTTCTGGAAAAAAAAATATATTTTCTAGAAATTTTCCCTCGAATAACAAATTGAGTAAATGAGTCTGTTCGTTATTCAGGAATTACAAGAAAAGATTGCCTTTTCTGTTTATATTATTAAATGTCATGATCAAATTAATTAAAATTAAAGACATAAAAAAATAAAAAACCGGGTAATCGAACGTTCGGATAACTGACGTTCGGATAATCGACGCTCCACTCTTTATAAGTGGCAAATAATTTATCAATCACTAATTCGTTGACTTCAGTTATTGAAATTGACTTTATTTATTTTTCTAAAATTTTACTTCTACATAAAATCTTACAAGATCATTATTTTATTTTATTTTTGCTTATCCTTCTTAATAGATATACGTCATTTTTTTTTTTTTTTTAATTCATTTTTATCAATTCTATAATCTAAGGCTCTACATTCGTTATTTATATTTTTGTTCTAAACGGACAAGTTGCATAATAAATAATGAGTAATTTTATAATTTCGGTTTATTGATAAAGTTTTGTATACTTCCGTGTATGTTTGACGTATCGTGTAGTATAACCATTTAGTTAATAAAATATATATATATATATTTTTTTTTTTTTTTTTTTTTTTTTTTTTTTTTTTTTTTTTTTTTTATAAATATGGTTTATTCCATAAATAATATTACATTGAGCATTTATAATTGATTCGGGATGTACCCTTAAACAATACATTTTTTTTTTATACAACTTATTTGGACAAAAATTATATTTTATTTATTGGTAAATATAAAAATGAGAAAGAAAAAAAAAGCCCAACACTGTTCTGAAAATTATTATAAATATAAATTATTATATAAAAATAAATTTTTATTTTATTTTTAACACATTAATTACATGTTGTACATTTGAATATATATATATATATATATATATATATATATATATATATATATATATATATATATGTAGATTAGGATAGCTGACTGAGGATTGTAACAAAAGTCGTATGAATAAAATTCACCGGATGAAAAATTCATTTTACTTTATGGCGCTGGAAGGAATTATCGTTAACCGTTTTAAAAGTACGGACTGGCTTTTATTTGTATTATTAGAGATTATTTTTTAAGAATAGATACCGTCAATGACGGCTACTTTGCTCCAGATTTTGGACTTTTGTTGATATTATGCGGTTTTAACCCACTTAGAGGAGTCAAAACTGTCTAAAATTTATATCTCAGCTTCCATAAAGCATAAATGAAAGAACAAGCCCCTACTCTCTGTTTTTATATTAGTTTGTTGTTATCGAAATGTTGAGCAAACTTAATGGGTAGGCTAGGAAATTTCGCTGTTCATTCCAAAACACATTAAAAGTAATTAGAAATCAATAGGCGAATTAAGACTCCATCAATGAGAATTACATAAAAAGTATAAAAAAAAAAATAAAAAAATAATTTATTGAGATTTCTATTATAAATACCAATGTTTATTTTTTCAAACTTAATATACACTTTCCCTTGAAATAAAACTAGATTAAAATGATAAAAACTACATCAAAACAAAAGATATTATTCAATATAAATCTAGACATAATACACTTTAGTTGTAATCCAAGTCAGGGACTCAAAACAATTTTATGGTGGTTGATATCATCTGTGATTCGTATATCCCACCCAATACATCTTCACGTTTACTGGAGCAAAGTATACCCAATTTTCGGTGCAAAGTTACCCGCAGTCACATTTTTCGTAATTACGGCTAAGGAAGAGATTAATAACTAAAACATATATTTGATTCGTAATCACAGATAGAATTTGAAGAACTTAGTAGTTAAACTTATCTTTATACTGTGAGTAGAAGCAATCCAGAAATAAAACTTTGAGACAAGTTGTAAAACGGGATATAACAGGAGGAGGAAGAAAAATACTAGACGATCTATGCTTTCCTTATTCTTCTTAAGAACATTGCAACCATAAATTGGAAGGTTCTCTTTCCCTCCCAGCCCTTTCGCTCTTTTCACTATTTTTGTAGGGCCATACTCGGCAACATGAAACTTTTGGCGTCATTGGAGCAAGGCTATCGCTTAAGGAGCAAAGTAACCCGCTTCGACGGTATCTATTTCGGGCCCAATTCTGCAAATATTGAGTATCAATACCGTTGGGAACATATCCACCGAACAATTCTTCCGATAAACGCATTAGCCAATATTTTTACAAAAGCACGAAGTCTGAAAGGGGCATTTCAAAACTGAACTTTTTAAAAGATTTTCGAGGATTTAGTCGCGCTTATTGCTGATTAATAAATTGTTATTACATTTATTTATATTTATTAATATTGCTCCCAGAGCACATAGTTGATTTGATAGAGCGGGATAAGAGTGTTGGACGTAGCGTGAAAGTGAAGAAGTTGATGGAAGCCTGGGCTGGAAAAGGCGATCCGGGAGTCTAGTCGGACCTATGGCCGACCGCTCATTAGATTGATCATCTGATTAACTATCATCTAGGTTACCTACCACTTTAATGAGCAGTCACGGACTTCTTTCTATATAATTTACTTTTCTTTCGTAAATGAACCCTGCATTCTCAATTTATTTACGTTCATTTTATGATCATTTTTGTTCTTATAAAATAAATATTTGTGTATTTTTTTATATGTACTTTTTATGCAATTAAATTACATATTACAATTTTAATTAATATTATATTTTTTATTTTTTGTTATTTAAGGAAGAATTTTTTTTTTTTTTTAAATGCATTCAATTTTGGATATATTTCATTAGGTAAATTTTCTTCCATTTTTATTATGTTTTTTTAAAAACGATTGCATTTACATTAAACGATCATCTTTACATTATATACTTTTTTTTTTTCTTTTCTCACCCACATTAATCCTGTGAGTGAGCCAATTTATTGATTTAACATACATGGTCCATGCACTGAGAGCATATGGCCTTGTAAGAACTTATTGATATTTATACATGATAGTGGCATAATTAATATTAAAATATTGATATTTATCATAAAATATTAATTAATTAAAAATAAATATTAAACATAAAATAAAAATTTTAATAATACAATTAATAGTGAATACTTCCTAAATAATTTTAATAATAGAATTAATGGTATATATATATATATATATATATATATATATATATATATATATAAAACAATATAACAATACATATTTAATAAAATAACAATATGTATACACACACGCGCGCGCGCACACATCCTTTTTTACTTTATCCAATATTTTCACATTTTCAAAATCAAAATTGTGGTTTCATGTTATACTATGTTATGCTAGAGCTACTGCTAATATTTACTGTTAATATTAACACTGTTAATATTACTATATTAACATTGTTATTATTCTAATATTAACACTGTTAATATTACTATATTAACATTGTTATTATTCTTGCAATTACTTTTGTGTTGATTTAATTATATATATTACAAATTCAATTAATATTATATTAATTAAACTATTAATTATATTATATCAATTAAATTATATTGTATTGATTTTATTCAATATTATATACAATTAATTTGCATATTACAAAAATCTCTATCTGATAAACACGAGTGCTTACGAGATCAAAATGCATTGTTATTATGCAACTATGTCTTTTCCTTTAGGTACAAAAGCTTCCACAGATATTTGTAAAAACTATAATTCATGATCATTGGCATCTTTAGATAGATTTTAAATGTAATTAAAAAAAAAAAATGATATGGTATTTTTGGTTTTGTCCACTCTCGAAGCATTGTTCCGCCATGCGCTTTTATC
Source organism: Rhaphigaster nebulosa (assembly GCA_948150685.1). Lineage (NCBI taxonomy): Eukaryota > Metazoa > Arthropoda > Insecta > Hemiptera > Pentatomidae > Rhaphigaster > Rhaphigaster nebulosa. The sequence continues at coordinate 66,209,407 of OX411307.1, read as the reverse complement.
CGTGACCACAGGGCCAATTGTTTTTAGATTTGCACCAATGTCACCCCAGGATGATCCTTGGAACTCGACATCGCCGTCCGGCTGTCTAAGGCTACAGTGTTTTTGATAATTTTCACTCCGATTCAAATTTAATTGAATTCGAAAATTAACAAACTTGTACTAACCACTCCGCGTTAAGCTTAAGACGAATTTTAATAACTCGCATTACTTTACAACTCTCAATCAATCAATCAATCTACTTTACAGATCAATCAATCCATCAAAACTTTTAGTGTTGACCGGAGGACTTCTCAAGCTTAGTGTACGTAAGGAAGATTTTAGTAATAACATTAATGGCACCTAATGAATAATCAATAAGCGCTAAGTTTAAGTCAAATTATATTTTTATTTTACGCGATCATTGAAAATGATAAGACAAAAAGATTGTCTTTAGTTGACATCCGCATGATGGCATAGAAGGATCAATCTAATTAGGGATTGATAATTATTTGCCACTTCTATATTTTTTTTTTTTTTTAAATTAGTTCCGAATGTTATAAATTCATCTTCAGTTCTAAAAACTAAACAAAAATTCAAAAATAAGCAATTCGAAATTCAGTTTGGTATTATTATACGTATTAAATTAAATGTAGTATCAATCATTTATTTTTGAATTTTTGTGTGTTTTTAGAACTGAAGATGAATGTATACCATTCGAAACTAGTTTTCAATAAAAAAATAAATACAGTAGAGCGTCGATTATCCGAACTAATGTTGTCAGTGGTGGTTCGGATAATCAAAAGTTCGGATAATCGAAATTCACGTACTCGCACACTATATATATATATATATATATATATATATATATATATATATATATATATATATATATATATATATATATATATATATATAGTATGTGCATAGTGAAAAAACCAGTGTCATAAAGTACATATAAATTGTTTAAGTTAGTCAGGTGTACATAATGAAATGAACAAAAATATATATTTACGTGTTTGCAAAAAAATAATCAAACTGTATCTAACCAAAGCTTTATCAAAATTAATGCTGTGGCATATAAAATGTCATGATCAAATTAATTAAAATTAAAGACATAAAAAAAAAAAAAAAACGGGTAATCGAACGTTCGGATAACTGAAGTTCGGATAATCGACGCTCCACTCTTTATAAGTGGCAAATAATTTATCAATCACTAATTCGTTGACTTCAGTTATTGAAATTGACTTTATTTTTTTTTCTAAAATTTTACTTCTACATAAAATCTTACAAGATCATTATTTTATTTTATTTTTGCTTATCCTTCTTAATAGATATATTTTTTTTTTAATTCATTTTTATCAATTCTATAATCTAAGGCTCTACATTCGTTATTTATATTTTTGTTCTAAACGGACTAGTTGCATAATAAATAATGAGTAATTTTATAATTTCGGTTTATTAATAAAGTTTTGTATACTTCCGTGTATGTTTGACGTATCGTGTGGTACAACCATGTAGTTAATAAATTTTTTTTTTTTTTTTTTTTTTTTATAAATATAGTTTATTCCATAAATAATATTACATTGAGCATTTATAATTGATTCGGGATGTACCCTTAAACAATACATTTTTTTTTTATACAACTTATTTGGACATAAATTATATTTTATTTATTGGTAAAAATAAAAATGAGAAAGAAAAAAAAACCATCAATGTTCTGAAAATTATTAAATAAATTTTTATTTTATTTTTAACACATTTGAATATATATATGTGTGTAGATTAGGATAGCTGACTGAGGATTGTAACAAAATTCATATAAATAAAATTCATCGGATGAGAAATTCATTTTACTTTATGGCGCTGGAAGGAATTATCGTTAACCGTTTTAAAAGTACGGACTGGCTTTTATTTGTATATATATATATATATATATATATATATATATATATATATATAATAATAATAAAAGGCTTAGCGAACCCGGAGGTTCGATGCCGATACCACTAATCGCTGTCTACAAATCTCGGTCCACCGACTACCTTCCAAACCCAAATTCATTAGATCACTCTTAATACTATCCTCCCACCTACGTTTCGGTCTACCCCTCGGACGTTTACCAGTCAGCTCAGCGTTTATTAACTTTTTAGGAATTCGTTCGTTACTGAGCCCAACAACTTTGCAAGCCCATTTCAACCGTCGCGATGATATCACTTCGATTATATTAACAGGGTGCATGCTCCGCAATTCCGCGTTGTGTAATCTCCTAAACTCTCCGGTTGACTCATCCTTTTTCGGACCAAATATTTTACGCAGTACCTTATTCTCGAATACCTTAAGGCGTTGTTCGTCCTTCAAGGTTAGCGGCCACGTTTCACACCCATACAGAACTGTAGGCAAGATAATAGTTTTGTATATTCTAAGTTTTAAGTTTCTGGACAAAATGCGCGACCTAAGTAATGTTGACACCGAAAAATAACAAGCATTTCCCGCCTTTAACCGCGCCTTTATTTCCTCTTGAATTTCGTTTTTTCTAGTAATCACAGACCCCAAATACTTAAATTTCTCAACGTGTTCAAACCTATTTTCTCCTATATCTATATCCTCAAAATCGCCTCTGTTTCTATTGCTAACCATATATTTCGTCTTATCCGTATTTATTTTGAGGCCAACCTCTTTCCCAGCTGTCATCAACGTTGCTGTATTCAGTTTTATAGTTTTATATCCGCGTCCTCACTTAATAATACCAAATCATCCGCAAACCCCAGCACGGATATTCTACCACCCAGATCTAAACCCCTTTCGGTAAGCATTACCTTTCTAATGACATACTCATATATATATATATATATATATATATATATATATATATATATATATATATATATATATATATGTATATGGCTTTTATTATTAAATGAAATATAAATATTAAAATAAAATACAGGCTTCTTAAATTAGTATATATTTTGTTCATTTATGTTTATATCTGCGTGTCGTAGCTTTTGTATAATTACCTATTTCAGTTATTAAAGGATTTAGAGAGTAGGGGC